>JAVMKO010000009.1:44744803-44919011 GCA_032164245.1 Sternotherus odoratus | reverse complement strand
TTCAGTAATGCATTCAAATGATATGCTGATATGGATTCTCAGTTGAGAGCTAGTACTGAAAGTTAAAGAGTTGCTCATTTAAAGAAATTTTCACGTACGGATCTCTACCAAAAGCTCCTCAATACATTCAAATGACATGTAGACACTGTCAGAATGGCGATAGGAGTAATAGGGAAAACTTTGCTCATATAAAGTTATTTTCAAGAACGGATCTGTACCAAAAGCTCAGCAATACATTCAAATGCCATGTCGATTGCACTTTCAATTTGTCGCTAGCAGCAATAGGGGGAAAAGTTGCTCAGATAAAGAAATTTTCACGATCGGATCCGTGACAAAGGTTCAGTTTATATGAGCAACTTTCCCCTATTACTGCTAGTGCCAAATTAACAATGCAATCGACATGACATTTGAATGTATTGCTGAGCTTTTGGTACAGATCCGTTTGTGAACATTTCTTTATATGAGCAACTATTTAACTTTCAGTACTAGCTCTCAACTGAGAATGTAATCCACATCTGCCTTCAATTGTAAGGTACTGCAGAAATTTTGGCACGGATCCGTTAGTGAAAATTTCTTTATATGAGTAACATTTCCCATATTGGGTGCTAGCACCAAATAGACAATGCAATCCACATCTACATGTCATTTGAATGTAGTGCTGAGATTTTGGGACAGATCCGTTCGTGAAAATATCTTTATATGAGCAACTCTTTAACTTTCAGTACTAGCTCTGAATTGAGAATGCAATCCATATCATCATGTCATATGAATGCATTACTGAACTTTTGGCACG
The DNA here is from genome assembly GCA_032164245.1 of Sternotherus odoratus. Classification (NCBI taxonomy): domain Eukaryota; kingdom Metazoa; phylum Chordata; order Testudines; family Kinosternidae; genus Sternotherus; species Sternotherus odoratus. The sequence goes on along the minus strand of JAVMKO010000009.1, from coordinate 44,918,218 downwards.
GATCCGTTCGTGAACTTTTCTTTATATGAGCAACTTCTCCTCTATTGCTGCTAGCGTCAAATTGACAGTGCAATCTACATCTACATGTAGTTTGAATGTATTGCTGAGCTTTTGGTACAGATCCCTTCCTGAAAATTTCTTTATATGAGCAAATTTGTCCCTATTACTCCTAGAGCCATTCTGACAATGCAGTCCATATCAGTATGTCATTTGAATGCATTACTGAACTTTTAGCATTTTCAGAATGGCGATCGGAGTAATAGGGAAACATTTGCACATATAAAGTCATTTTCAAGAACCGATCTTTAACAAAAGCTCATTCAAATGACATGTCTATGTAGATGCCACTGTGAATTTGGGGCTAGCAGCAATAGGGAAAAAGTTGCTCATATAAAGAAATTGTCAGGAACGGATCCGTGCCAAAAGCTCAGTAATACATTCAAAAGACATGCTGGTATGGATTACATTCTCAATTCAGAGCTAGTACTGAAAGTTAAAGAGTTGCTCATATAAAGAAATTTTCACCAATGGATCTCTACCAAAAGCTCAGAAAGGCTCAAAAAAATTAAAAAGTTTCGAATTTTTTTAAAATGATCAAAAAAGTGAAAAAAAGCTCAAAAATTCAGAAAAGGCAGAAAAAAAATCAAAATAATTTTAATTTTTAAAAAATGATCAAAAAGGTGAAAAATGGTCTAAAATTCAGAAAGGGCTGAAAAAACCAAAAAATTTCGAATACTTACAAAATTATCGAAAGACTGAAAAATAGTCTAAAATTAAGAAAAGGCTCAAAAAATTGAAAAATTGTCAATTTAAAAAAACGCTCGAAAAGGTGGAAAATGGTAAAGAATTCAGAAACGTCTCAAAAAAATAAAAAAAATTGTCAATTTTTTAAAAATGGTCAAAAAGGTGAAAAATGGTCTAAAATTCAGAAAAGGCTCAAAAAAACAAAAAAATTTTGACTATCTGAAAAATGATCAACAAAGTGAAAAATCCTCAAAAATTCATGAGGCTCAAAATATCAAAATATTTTTAATTTTTTAAAAAATGATCAAAAAGTGAAAAAAGCTCAAAATTCAGAAAAGGCAGAAAAAAATCAAAATAATTTTAATTTTTAAAAAATGATCAGAAAGGTGAAAAATGGTCTAAAATTCAGAAAGGGCTGAAAAAAACAAAAATTTCGAATATTTACAAAATTATCGAAACGCTGAAAAATAGTCTAAAATTAAGAAAAGGCTCAAAAATTGAAAAATTGTCAAATTTTTTAAAAAAGGTGAAAAATGTCTAAAAATCAGAAAAGCACAAAAAATTAAAAAATTGTCGAATTTTTGAAAAATGATCACAAAGGTCAGAAATGCTCAAGAATTCAGAAAGGCTCAAATATCAAAATATTTTAAATTTTTTTAAAATGCTCAAAAAAGTGAAAAAAAGCTCAAAAATTCAGGAAAAGCTCAAAAAAACAAAAAATTCGAATTTTACAAAATTATCAAAACGCTGAAAAATAATCTAAAATTAAGAAAAGGCTCAAAAAATTGAAAAATTGTCAAATTTTAAAAAATCGTCTAAAAATCAGAAAAGTGTCAAAAAATTAAAAAATTGTCGAATTTTTGAAAAATGATCACAAACGTATAAAATGCCCAAGAATTCAGAAGAGGCTCAAAAAAACAAAAAATTTTGACTATCTGAAAAATGATCAAAAAACGGAAAAATCCTCAAGAATTCATAGGCTCAAAAATTCAAAAAATTATAGAATTTTTTAAAAATGCTCGAAAAGGTGAAAAATGGTCTAAAAATCAGAAAAGTGTCAAAAATTAAAAAAATTGTTGAATTTTTGAAAAATGATCACAAACGTTAAAAATTCTCAAGAATTCAGAAAAGGCTCAAAAATCAAAAAAATTACAATTTTAAGAAAAGATCAAGAAAGTGAAAAATCCTCAAAAATTCATGAGGCTCAAAATATCAAAATATTTTTTAATTTTTTAAAAATGATCAAAAAAGTGAAAAAAGCTCAAAAATTCAGAAAAGGCAGAAAAAAATCAAAATAATTTTAATTTTTAAAAAATGATCAGAAAGGTGAAAAATGGTCTAAATTCAGAAAAGGCTCAAAAATTGTCAAATTTTTAAAAAAAGGTGAAAAATGGTCTAAAAATCAGAAAAGCACAAAAAATTAAAAAATTGTCGAATTTTTGAAAAACGATCACAAAGGTCAGAAATGCTCAAGAATTCAGGAAAGGCTCAAATTATCAAAATATTTTAAATTTTTTAAAAATGCTCAAAAAAGTGAAAAAAAGCTCAAAAATTCAGGAAAAGCTCAAAAAAAACAAAAATAATTCGAATTTTTAAAAAATTATCAAATCAGAATGCAATTTTCGAATTTTTGAAAAAAAATAAAAAGGTATAAAAATTCTCAAAAATTCATAAGAGGCTCAAAATATCAAATATTTTTAATTTTTTTTAAAATGATCAAAAAAGTGAAAAAAAGCTCAAAAATTCAGGAAGGCTCAAAAAAAACCAAAAATAATTCGAATTTTTACAAAATTATCAAAACGCTGAAAAATAATCTAAAATTAAGAAAAGGCTCAAAAAATTGAAAAATTGTCAAATTTTAAAAAATGGTCTAAAATCAGAAAAGTGTCAAAAAATTAAAAAATTGTCGAATTTTTGAAAAATGAACACAGACGTATAAAATGCCCAAGAATTCAGAAGAGGCTCAAAAAATCAAAATATTTTTATTTTTGAAAATGATCAAAAAGGTGAAAAATGGTCTAAAATTCAGAAAAGGCTCAAAAAAATAAAAGAATTTGACTATCTGAAAAATGATCAAAAAACGGAAAAATCCTCAAGAATTCATAAGAGGCTCAAAAATTCAAAAAAATTATCGAAAAGGTGAAAAATGCTAAAGAATAGAGAGAAGGCTCAAATATCAAAAAATTCTCGAATTTTGAAAAATGCAGTCCATATCAGTATGTCATTTGAATGCATTACTGAACTTTTAGCATTTTCAGAATGGCGATCGTAGAAATGGCGAATCAAGTTCAGTAATGCATTCAAATGATATGCTGATATGGATTCTCAGTTGAGAGCTAGTACTGAAAGTTAAAGAGTTGCTCATTTAAAGAAATTTTCACGTACGGATCTCTACCAAAAGCTCCTCAATACATTCAAATGACATGTAGACACTGTCAGAATGGCGATAGGAGTAATAGGGAAAACTTTGCTCATATAAAGTTATTTTCAAGAACGGATCTGTACCAAAAGCTCAGCAATACATTCAAATGCCATGTCGATTGCACTTTCAATTTGTCGCTAGCAGCAATAGGGGAAAAGTTGCTCAGATAAAGAAATTTTCACGATCGGATCCGTGACAAAGGTTCAGTTTATATGAGCAACTTTCCCCCTATTACTGCTAGTGCCAAATTAACAATGCAATCGACATGACATTTGAATGTATTGCTGAGCTTTTGGTACAGATCCGTTTGTGAACATTTCTTTATATGAGCAACTATTTAACTTTCAGTACTAGCTCTCAACTGAGAATGTAATCCACATCTGCCTTCAATTGTAAGGTACTGCAGAAATTTTGGCACGGATCCGTTAGTGAAAATTTCTTTATATGAGTAACATTTCCAATATTGGGTGCTAGCACCAAATAGACAATGCAATCCACATCTACATGTCATTTGAATGTAGTGCTGAGATTTTGGGACAAAATATCTTTATATGAGCAACTCTTTAACTTTCAGTACTAGCTCTGAATTGAGAATGCAATCCATATCATCATGTCATATGAATGCATTACTGAACTTTTGGCACGGATCCGTTCGTGAACTTTTCTTTATATGAGCAACTTCTCCTCTATTGCTGCTAGCGTCAAATTGACAGTGCAATCTACATCTACATGTAGTTTGAATGTATTGCTGAGCTTTTGGTACAGATCCCTTCCTGAAAATTTCTTTATATGAGCAAATTTGTCCCTATTACTCCTAGAGCCATTCTGACAATGCAGTCCATATCAGTATGTCATTTGAATGCATTACTGAACTTTTAGCATTTTCAGAATGGCGATCGGAGTAATAGGGAAACATTTGCACATATAAAGTCATTTTCAAGAACCGATCTTTAACAAAAGCTCATTCAAATGACATGTCTATGTAGATGCCACTGTGAATTTGGGGCTAGCAGCAATAGGGAAAAGTTGCTCATATAAAGAAATTGTCAGGAACGGATCCGTGCCAAAAGCTCAGTAATACATTCAAAAGACATGCTGGTATGGATTACATTCTCAATTCAGAGCTAGTACTGAAAGTTAAAGAGTTGCTCATATAAAGAAATTTTCACCAATGGATCTCTACCAAAAGCTCAGAAAGGCTCAAAAAAATTAAAAAGTTTCGAATTTTTTTAAAATGATCAAAAAAGTGAAAAAGCTCAAAAATTCAGAAAAGGCAGAAAAAAAATCAAAATAATTTTAATTTTTAAAAATGATCAAAAAGGTGAAAAATGGTCTAAAATTCAGAAAGGGCTGAAAAAACCAAAAAATTTCGAATACTTACAAAATTATCGAAAGACTGAAAAATAGTCTAAAATTAAGAAAAGGCTCAAAAAATTGAAAAATTGTCAATTTTAAAAAAACGCTCGAAAAGGTGGAAAATGGTAAAGAATTCAGAAACGTCTCAAAAAAATAAAAAAAATTGTCAATTTTTTTAAAAATGGTCAAAAAGGTGAAAAATGGTCTAAAGTTCAGAAAAGGCTCAAAAAAACAAAAAATTTTGACTATCTGAAAAATGATCAACAAAGTGAAAAATCCTCAAAAATTCATGAGGCTCAAAATATCAAAATATTTTTAATTTTTTTAAAATGCTCAAAAAAGTGAAAAAAAAGCTCAAAAATTCAGGAAAGGCTCAAAAAAACACAAAAAAAATTCGAATCTTTACAAAATTATCAAAACGCTGAAAAATAATCTAAAATTAAGAAAAGGCTCAAAAATTGAAAAATTGTCAAATTTTAAAAAATCGTCTAAAAATCAGAAAAGTGTCAAAAAATTAAAAAATTATCGAATTTTTGAAAAATGATCACAAACGTAAAAAATGCACAAGAATTCAGAAGAGGCTCAAAAATCAAAATATTTTTAATTTTTGAAAATGATCAAAAAGGTGAAAAATGGTCCAAAATTCAGAAAAGGCTCAAAAAAACAAAAAATTTTGACTATCTGAAAAATGATCAAAAAACGGAAAAATCCTCAAGAATTCATAGGCTCAAAAATTCAAAAAATTATAGAATTTTTTAAAAATGCTCGAAAAGGTGAAAAATGGTCTAAAAATCAGAAAAGTGTCAAAAAATTAAAAAAATTGTTGAATTTTTGAAAAATGATCACAAACGTAAAAAATTCTCAAGAATTCAGAAAAGGCTCAAAAAATCAAAAAATTACAAATTTTTAAGAAATGATCAAGAAAGTGAAAAATCCTCAAAAATTCATGAGGCTCAAAATATCAAAATATTTTTTAATTTTTTAAAAAATGATCAAAAAAGTGAAAAAAAGCTCAAAAATTCAGAAAAGGCAGAAAAAAATCAAAATAATTTTAATTTTTAAAAAATGATCAGAAAGGTGAAAAATGGTCTAAAATTCAGAAAGGGCTGAAAAAAAAAATTTCGAATATTTACAAAATTACCAAAACGCTGAAAAATAGTCTAAAATTAAGAAAAGGCTCAAAAAATTGTCAAATTTTTTAAAAAAGGTGAAAAATGGTCTAAAAATCAGAAAAGCACAAAAAATTAAAAAATTGTCGAATTTTTGAAAAACGATCACAAAGGTCAGAAATGCTCAAGAATTCAGGAAAGGCTCAAATTATCAAAATATTTTAAATTTTTTTTAAAATGCTCAAAAAAGTGAAAAAAAGCTCAAAAATTCAGGAAAAGCTCAAAAAAAAAAATAATTCGAATTTTTAAAAAATTATCAAATCAGAATGCAATTTTCGAATTTTTGAAAAAAATAAAAAGGTATAAAAATACTCAAAAATTCATAAGAGGCTCAAAATATCAAAATATTTTTAATTTTTTTTAAAATGATCAAAAAGTGAAAAAGCTCAAAAATTCAGGAAAAGCTCAAAAAACAAAAAAATTCGAATTTTTACAAAATTATCATAACGCTGAAAAATAATCTAAAATTAAGAAAAGGCTCAAAAAATTGAAAAATTGTCAATTTTTTAAAAATCGTCTAAAAATCAGAAAAGTGTCAAAAAAATTAAAAAATTGTCGAATTTTTGAAAAATGATCACAAAGGTCAGAATGCTCAAGAATTCAGGAAAGGCTCAAATATCAAAATATTTTCGAATTTTTGAAAAAAATAAAAAGGTATAAACATACTCAAAAATTCATGAGGCTCAAAATAACAAAATATTTTTTATTTTTTTTAAATTGATCAAAAAAGTGAAAAAAGCTCAAAAATTCAGGAAAAACTCAAAAAAACAAAAAAAATTCGAATTTTTACAAAATTATCAAAACGCTGAAAAATAATCTAAAATTAAGAAAAGGCTCAAAAAATTGAAAAATTGTCAAATTTTAAAAAATCGTCTAAAAATCAGAAAAGTGTCAAAAAATTAAAAAATTGTCGAATTTTTGAAAAATGATCACAAAGGTCAGAAATGGTCTAAAATTCAGAAAAGGCTCAAAAAAATAAAAGAATTTGACTATCTGAAAAATGATCAAAAACGGAAAAATCCTCAAGAATTCATAAGAGGCTCAAAAATTCAAAAAAATTATCGAAAAGGTGAAAAATGCTAAAGAATAGAGAGAAGGCTCAAATATCAAAAAATTCTCGAATTTTTGAAAAATGCAGTCCATATCAGTATGTCATTTGAATGCATTACTGAACTTTTAGCATTTTCAGAATGGCGATCGTAGAAATGGCGAATCAAGTTCAGTAATGCATTCAAATGATATGCTGATATGGATTCTCAGTTGAGAGCTAGTACTGAAAGTTAAAGAGTTGCTCATTTAAGAAATTTTCACGTACGGATCTCTACCAAAAGCTCCTCAATACATTCAAATGACATGTAGACACTGTCAGAATGGCGATAGGAGTAATAGGAAAACTTTGCTCATATAAAGTTATTTTCAAGAACGGATCTGTACCAAAAGCTCAGCAATACATTCAAATGCCATGTCGATTGCACTTTCAATTTGTCGCTAGCAGCAATAGGGGAAAAGTTGCTCAGATAAAGAAATTTTCACGATCGGATCCGTGACAAAGGTTCAGTTTATATGAGCAACTTTCCCCCTATTACTGCTAGTGCCAAATTAACAATGCAATCGACATGGCATTTGAATGTATTGCTGAGCTTTTGGTACAGATCCGTTCGTGAACTTTTCTTTATATGAGCAACTTCTCCTCTATTGCTGCTAGCGTCAAATTGACAGTGCAATCTACATCTACATGTAGTTTGAATGTATTGCTGAGCTTTTGGTACAGATCCGTTCCTGAAAATTTCTTTATATGAGCAAATTTGTCCCTATTACTCCTAGAGCCATTCTGACAATGCAGTCCATATCAGTATGTCATTTGAATGCATTACTGAACTTTTAGCATTTTCAGAATGGCGATCGGAGTAATAGGGAAACATTTGCACATATAAAGTCATTTTCAAGAACCGATCTTTAACAAAAGCTCATTCAAATGACATGTCTATGTAGATGCCACTGTGAATTTGGGGCTAGCAGCAATAGGGAAAAAGTTGCTCATATAAAGAAATTGTCAGGAACGGATCCGTGCCAAAAGCTCAGTAATACATTCAAAAGACATGCTGGTATGGATTACATTCTCAATTCAGAGCTAGTACTGAAAGTTAAAGAGTTGCTCATATAAAGAAATTTTCACCAATGGATCTCTACCAAAAGCTCAGAAAGGCTCAAAAAAATTAAAAAGTTTCGAATTTTTTTAAAATGATCAAAAAAGTGAAAAAAAGCTCAAAAATTCAGAAAGGCAGAAAAAAAATCAAAATAATTTTAATTTTTAAAAAATGATCAAAAAGGTGAAAAATGGTCTAAAATTCAGAAAGGGCTGAAAAAAACAAAAAATTTCGAATACTTACAAAATTATCGAAAGACTGAAAAATAGTCTAAAATTAAGAAAAGGCTCAAAAAATTGAAAAAGTGTCAATTTTAAAAAAACGCTCGAAAAGGTGGAAAATGGTAAAGAATTCAGAAACGTCTCAAAAAAATAAAAAAAATTGTCAAATTTTTTAAAAATGGTCAAAAAGGTGAAAAATGGTCTAAAATTCAGAAAAGGCTCAAAAAAACAAAAATTTTGACTATCTGAAAAATGATCAACAAAGTGAAAAATCCTCAAAAATTCATGAGGCTCAAAATATCAAAATATTTTTAATTTTTTTTAAAATGATCAAAAATGTGAAAAAAAGCTCAAAAATTCAGGAAAGGCTCAAAAAAACCAAAAAATATTCGAATTTTTACAAAATTATCAAAACGCTGAAAAATAATCTAAAATTAAGAAAAGGCTCAAAAAATTGAAAAATTGTCAAATTTTAAAAAATGGTCTAAAAATCAGAAAAGTGTCAAAAAATTAAAAAATTGTCGAATTTTTGAAAAATGAACACAAACGTATAAAATGCCCAAGAATTCAGAAGAGGCTCAAAAAATCAAAATATTTTTAATTTTTGAAAAATGATCAAAAAGGTGAAAAATGGTCTAAAATTCAGAAAAGGCTCAAAAAAATAAAAGAATTTGACTATCTGAAAAATGATCAAAAAACGGAAAAATCCTCAAGAATTCATAAGAGGCTCAAAAATTCAAAAAAATTATCAAAAGGTGAAAAATGCTAAAGAATAGAGAGAAGGCTCAAATATCAAAAAATTCTCGAATTTTTGAAAAATGCAGTCCATATCAGTATGTCATTTGAATGCATTACTGAACTTTTAGCATTTTCAGAATGGCGATCGTAGAAATGGCGAATCAAGTTCAGTAATGCATTCAAATGATATGCTGATATGGATTCTCAGTTGAGAGCTAGTACTGAAAGTTAAAGAGTTGCTCATTTAAAGAAATTTTCACGTACGGATCTCTACCAAAAGCTCCTCAATACATTCAAATGACATGTAGACACTGTCAGAATGGCGATAGGAGTAATAGGGAAAAATTTGCTCATATAAAGTTATTTTCAAGAACGGATCTGTACCAAAAGCTCAGCAATACATTCAAATGCCATGTCGATTGCACTTTCAATTTGTCGCTAGCAGCAATAGGGGAAAAGTTGCTCAGATAAAGAAATTTTCACGATCGGATCCGTGACAAAGGTTCAGTTTATATGAGCAACTTTCCCCCTATTACTGCTAGTGCCAAATTAACAATGCAATCGACATGACATTTGAATGTATTGCTGAGCTTTTGGTACAGATCCGTTTGTGAACATTTCTTTATATGAGCAACTATTTAACTTTCAGTACTAGCTCTCAACTGAGAATGTAATCCACATCTGCCTTCAATTGTAAGGTACTGCAGAAATTTTGGCACGGATCCGTTAGTGAAAATATCTTTATATGAGCAACTTTTCCCCTCTTACTCCTAGCGCCAAATGGACAGTGCAATCTACATCTACATGTAGTTTGAATGTATTGCTGAGCTTTTGGTACAGATCCGTTCCTGAAAATTTCTTTATATGAGCAAATTTGTCCCTATTACTCCTAGCGCCATTCTGACAATGCAGTCCATATCAGTATGTCTTTTGAATGCATTACTGAAATTTTGGCACGGATCCGTTGGTGAAAATTTCTTTATATGAGTAACATTTCCCCTATTGATGCTAGCACCAAATAGACAATGCAATCCACATCTACATGTCATTTGAATGTAGTGCTGAGATTTTGGGACAGATCCGTTCGTGAAAATATCTTTATATGAGCAACTCTTTAACTTTCAGTACTAGCTCTGAATTGAGAATGCAATCCATATCATCATGTCATATGAATGCATTACTGAACTTTTGGCACGGATCCGTTCGTGAACTTTTCTTTATATGAGCAACTTCTCCTCTATTGCTGCTAGCGTCAAATTGACAGTGCAATCTACATCTACATGTAGTTTAAATGTATTGCTGAGCTTTTGGTACAGATCCCTTCCTGAAAATTTCTTTATATGAGCAAATTTGTCCCTATTACTCCTAGAGCCATTCTGACAATGCAGTCCATATCAGTATGTCATTTGAATGCATTACTGAACTTTTAGCATTTTCAGAATGGCGATCGCATTTTCAGAATGGCGATCGGAGTAATAGGGAAACATTTGCACATATAAAGTCATTTTCAAGAACCGATCTTTAACAAAAGCTCATTCAAATGACATGTCTATATAGATGCCACTGTTAATTTGGGGCTAGCAGCAATAGGGAAAAAGTTGCTCATATAAAGAAATTGTCAGGAACGGATCCGTGCCAAAAGCTCAGTAATACATTCAAAACACATGCTGGTATGGATTATATTCTCAATTCAGAGCTAGTACTGAAAGTTAAAGAGTTGCTCATATAAAGAAATTTTCACCAATGGATCTCTACCAAAAGCTCAGAAAGTCTCAAAAAGTTTCGAATTTTTTGAAAATGATCAAAAAAGTGAAAAAAAAGCTCAAAAATTCAGAAAAGGCAGAAAAAAAATCAAAACAATTTTAATTTTTAAAAAAATGATCAAAAAGTTGAAAAATGGTCTAAAATTAAGAAAAGGCTCAAAAAAACAAAAATATTTCGAATATTTACAAAATTATCAAAACGCTGAAAAAAGTCTAAAATTAAGAAAAGGCTCAAAAAAATTGAAAAATTGTCAATTTTTAAAAAATGCTCGAAAAGGTGAAAAATGGTAAAGAATTCAGAAACGTCTCAAAAAAAATAAAAAAAATTGTCAAACTTTAAAAAAATGGTCAAAAAGGTGAAAAATGGTCTAAAATTCAGAAATGGCTCAAAAAAACAAAAAATTTTGAATAAAGGAAAAATGATCAAAAAAGTGAAAAATCCTCAAGAATTCATAGGCTCAAAAATTCAAAAATTATAGAATTTTTAAAAAATGCTCGAAAAGGTGAAAAATGGTCTAAAAATCAGAAAAGTGTCAAAAAATTAAAAAAATTGTTGAATTTTTGAAAAATGATCACAAACGTAAAAAATGCTCAAGAATCTCTGCCCCTGACCTCTGACCCCTGACCCCTGACTCTAACCCTAAACCCTTACTGTAATCCTGACCCTGACCCTTGACCCCTGACCTCTGATCCCTGACCTCTGACCCCTGACCCCTGAGAGAGTGAGTGAGTTTGAGTGAGTGAGTGAGTGTGAGAGAGTGAGTGAGTGTCATAAGTGTGAAGTGCTTTGGAGTTGCTCTTTTACCTGTATGGGGTTAACTGAACCTGAGAGTGGGGTGATGTAAGAACTCCTGTTCATCAAGACAGGGAGGGGTGGGTTTGGCAACTCCCCATCTCTTCTCTCCAGCTATGGAGAGCAACTTCCTACTTTTCCCTTATATATTCATAAGTTAGATGAACAGTAAGTAGAATTATTGATTGTATAAGCTTTGTACCTGATTTATAGTGTCACTAGCGTCCTCGGAGGGAGAAATCTTGAGGGAGGGGCTAGAGCTAGAAAATTAAGTATCTGTGAAGTTGTATTAGTTGTATGCTTTGGTTTCTTTTCTTTACTAAATTTTTATACCTATGAGAATTGTCTGTAGTTCCATTGAAGTGATCTGAGCTTTGGATCTGGCAGGCTCACAGTGCGTGAGCCTGTGTGCTGCCTTTGCTCTTCCCTAGGCTAAACAGGGAGGGGGTGGAGTAGTGTCTGTGTGTCCCGATCTCTCAAAAAGAGGGAGGGGGTTCCAATGTGCCCCAGTCCATGGGTTTGGAACAGTTACATTGGTGGTGGCAGTGGTCCCCATTCCCAACTGGCAAAGTGTGGGTGTTAAGGGGAAAAGGTTTAACTTAGGCTGGGAAAGTAGCTTAAAGTTAGTGGTCTGCATAGGAGTGACCCCCCCCTCATTTACCCTAGTGTTTAGAGTGGGAGAAGGAATTCTCTCTACCACAGTGAGTGAGAGAGTTTGAGTGAGTGAGTGAGAAAGATTTTGAAAGTTGATACGGAAATATATTGAACCCTCAGCAAGTTTGCAGATGACACTAAACTGGGAGGAGTGGTAGCTACACTGGAGGGTAGGGATAGGATACAGAGAGACCTAAACAAATTAGAGGATTGGACCAAAAGAAATCTGATGACGTTCAATAAGGACAAGTGAAGAGTCCTGCACTTAGGACTGAAGAATCCCATGCACTGCTATAGAAGAGGCACCGAATGGCTAGGCAGCAGTTCTGCAGAAAAGGACCTAGAGGTTACAGTGGACGAGAAGCTGGACATGAGGCAACAGTGTGTCCTTGTTGCCAAGAAGGCTAATGGCATTCTGGGCTGTATAAGTAGGAGCACTGCCAGCAGATTGAGGGATGTGATCATTCTCCTCTATTCAGCATTGGTGAGGCCTCATTTGGAGCATTGTGTCCCGTTTGTTCCACACATTACAAGAAGGATGTGGAAAAATTGGGAAGAGGCCAGTGGAAGGCAACAAAAATGCTTAGGGGGCTGGAGCACATGACTTATGAGGCAAGGCTGAAGGAACAGGGATTATTTAGTCCACAGAAGAGAATGAGGGAGGATTTGGTCGCTGCTTTCAAGTACCTGAAACAGGGCCGGCGACAGAAATTTTGGGGCCCCATACGCTGATCGTTTGGGGCCCCCGCCCGTGGGCCCCCCCCAGGCCAGTCTCCTGCCACCCGCGGGGCCCCCCCCGGCCCTGTTCTGACCGTGCAAGGGGCACGGTGCCCCCCACCAGCATGACCGGTTTGCTCCCTGGCGCCCGCTAATGCTGCTGGGCGGGGAGGAGGGAGCCCGGCAGCCCCCGCCCCAGGCAGAGGCAGGACACGCCCCCCCTCCCCCCACATGCACTCTCCCCCTCTGGGGGCGCAGAGCCGCCGCGTGCTGGGGCTCCGCGTGGCCCGCCCGGGAGAAGCAAAGGGGGGCAGGGGAGGCTGCTGGGGGCCAGGGGAGGGGGCTGACGAGTGCTGCAGCGGCTGCCCGGAGTTGCAGGCCCGGCGACAAGGGGGTACAGCTGCGTACTGGGCCCACCCCGGACTTCAGGGGGCCCCCCTGAAGTCCGGGGCCCGGTACAGCTGTACCCCTTGTACCCCCCTGTCGCCGGCCCTGACCTGAAAGGGGGTTACAAAGAGGATGGATCTAGACTGTTCTCAGTGGTGGCAGATGACAGAACAAGGAGTAATGGTCTTAAGTTACAGTGCGGGAGGTTTAGGTTGTATATTAGGAAAACCTTTTTCACTAGGAGGCTGGTGAAGCACTGGAATGGGTTACCTAGGGAGGTGGTGAAATCTTAAAAATGTAGTGGTTTTTAAGGTCAGGCCTGACAAGGCCCTGGCTGCGATGACTTAGCTGGCTAAAGAACTCCTAACTGTATTTTGTAACTTCGGTAAGATTGACCCTAAAGTGAGCCAGCTGTGCTGCCCAGCCCTGCAGAACTGACTCTGAGGGCTGCATGGCCCCAGGCCCAACCAGCCAACACTCTTCGGCGCTGTTTCCATTTCCGTTGGCTGACTCCCCACATCCTTTTCCCCTGTCTCTCCTGCAGCCACCTCCACACCCTTGGTCTTCTTCCACCCTGCCCGTGCTGTGTCAGAGGAAGCAGAGGGGTGGGGGAGAGCATGCTCACACAGGGAGAGCAGGCAGGGGCTGGAATGAGTTGGGCTGATAGTGTCCTGCATGCTCTGTGAGAGTTGATGGGTCAGTGATTCAGAGACTGCAGCTGCTTGGATACAACTGGCCTTCTGGAAGAGCATGCTATTTAAATGCCCCATGCAATGACCTGGCTATTTGCTGCTTACAGGTGCCAAGCTATGGCACTGGTCAGGGAGCCCTAGGGGAAACTGCAGCTCAACGTTTTTGACTGGCTCCACTTGGCAACTAGGCTTTGGATCTGAACAAGCTGCATTGGTTTGGGTTATTCTGGGTATGTATTATTATTTGTATTATCACAGCAGCTGTATAGATGCATTGCTAGTGCTTCCAAAGAAATATGATAGGCACACCATACACACTGAAAAATAAATATGTACATTTCTGTGAGGCCGGGTTGCGCTAGTCTGGGTATTTGATAGCATTCTGTAATAGCTGAGATTGCAAAGGAGAACTTCAAACTAAATCCAGTGTTAGACTCTGAGATTTTATTTCTTGCTCTGGTGACAGCAGGGAGTCATAAATGTCATGAGAACAGGCTGGACACCTCTTCAGTGGTGAGTTAAACGGGGGTGGGGAAGCAACAGCAGCAGTGGGACCCCCAACTAGCTAGAGTTCAGTGCTGAGAATGCTACAAAGAATGAAGTATCCAGGTTTTTCCTCCCGTTAATTTGATCAGTCCAAGTCACTGAAGCTGCAGACCTGGAGGAGTTCTGTAAGGGGAAGAGAACAGACAGATTCAGACATTGCTGGCAGCTTTTTTAAACAGAAAATAAACACATCTCACATCCTACCAGCACAGATAGCACTACAGTAACAATCTCTCCATGTGGAAAACATAGCCTAGGTTTACATGCACAAAGTGCTACAAAGAGCTCTCCCAACCTAGTCCTGACAGGATTTCACTGTTTGGCATGGATCGGGGCAGGTTGCTCAGAACTACTCTGGCCATGTGTTCTCCAAGCAGGAAGCATCACAGGACATGGGGCAGGAGCACTGGCTGGCTGGAGAGCTCACAGCAAAATACTGTTTCCAGCTCTCTCTGGAAAACAGTTCCAGTTGGGGAACAAACTTTTTCATAATATTAGTGGCCAGCGGACTGGACGGACTCAAGGGACTTGTTAAGAGACTTCTGGGGCACGGTTCAAATCTGTGCCAGGTCAGCAGGGGCCAAGAGTCGCTACCATTCACTGAGTGGACGGTGGACTGTGTGAAATGAACCCGTGATCTCAGGCTAGATTGTTAGTGGACATGAGTCCACATCACAAAAGCCACCTTCCGTTCTTGGCTTCGCCTCTAATTTGCCTTCTTGTTGGCAATCTCAGGGGAGCGGCCAAGTACTGCATGGACGTGGAAAAGGAACGCGTCATCTCTTCTCCTAAGACGTAGTTTCTACAGAACAGGACTGGGCACACTGGTGGGGCAGGGAAGGTTGCATCACCACGTCCCATACTGGACCTATACTAGAGATAGGTAACAGGCCTTAGTGTCTGGTGATACCAACCCAGCATGGTTCAACTTATAACATTTTTACAAGAATAAAAGATGTATTGGTATCTTCATAAGTCATTGCCTTAGTTTTCCTTGGAAAACTGGACTGGGCAGTGACAGCTCCCCATGATCTTCATGTCTATGTAGCAGAGTGATGCAGATCATCTGTTTCTTACCTGGGTTTGTTACAGTTACCTGAAGGTTAGCACTTATTGAGACTAGATATGGTGTCTACATATTCTTTTCCCAGAAACTGCTTGTAGGATGTTTCTTTGGGGAGTCGAATCAGGCACTTGGTGGAGTCCTTGAACAAAAGGTCCTTGGTTTTAGACTTAAACATCTGGAAGACTGCTTTACTACTTCCATTGCTTCCATACCGTAACTGAAATACAGGAGTGAATGGATAAGTGGACATAAACAGATGAAAGCAAAGACTCAGCCTCATGCAAGGTCAGATCATCCATAAGCCTGGAGAAAGTTCTCTCACCATCAACAGAACAATTTAAAACAAAATGTAGGCACTCCTGTCAGAGGGTGACACTGGCCCTTTAAGCTGGAAGAGGCCAATGCACCTGTGACTGGTGATTTGACCCCCAGTTAGGCTTATGAGAGGGCACCTGGGCCCTAGAGGGAGACCTGTAGAGTCAGACCCAGGAAGTGCAGGTGAGAGCTGCTGGAGATGCAAAGAGAGACAGGAAGCAGCAAGGAAGCCCTGGCAGGAATTGCTTGAAAAGAGCTTTGGGAACCCCAGCAGAGAGCTGAGCTAACGTGGGAGCTGGGACAGGATGTTGGTGAGATTTGACCCAAGCTGGGGACGTCTGACAAGCAGGAGGCTTGGACAGTGATCCCAGGAAAAGGGGAAGATCTAGGCTGGTCTAAGGGGCAGAGTCCAGAGGCAAGAGGCTTGTTTGTGGGAGGGAGGGCAGATCCACAGGGAGGCCTAGAGCAGTGAAACCATGCAGGAGGAGGAGCCCTCTGGGCAAAGAATGGAGTGAAGGGCTGCCAGGACACTGATCACTCTCAGGTAGGGAGGACAGGGAGGGCTATTGACTCTGGGAGGTGACTTGGAGGCAATGTCCCTGGACAGGGGGATGGAAATTCTGGCTGTCTTTCCATGTTTACTGTGGGAACTGGAGGAAGATTTACACAAGGTTTGGGGGAATGACTGCACTAAATTCTGCCCAGAGTATGGGGCATTCAGATTGTTTCTTTCATGGTCAGAAGAAAGGGAAAAACGGGATAGGCGCACGTGTCCTGCTGCAGCTGGCTCGAAAATGCCCTGGGGAACCATAACCCCAAAAAGAGCTTCATTCTACCAGGAAAGGGAGAAGAGCAGAAGAATCCACAAAGCCTCACCATGCAGATGTAGTTTACCTGGAAAGCACTCAGAAAGCATAAAGATGAGCACTGTGGAAAACTCTAATAGAAAGAGAAGTGACTGCAGTATGAAGTAATGTATCAGTAGACAACTGATCGTAATCTGTGTTGGTCCTTTAGAAACAGTGAGAGATTGCAAAATACATTCTCCTCCTCCCCCACAAAGGGCTGGATTTTCCAGTCTTCCAAGTTCCCTTTGAAACACATCTTAAAGTGGCCAGAGATTCCCACAGGCCAATTTCTCTTGTATAGCAGGAATCTCTGCTGGCATACAAGCAAAGTCCTGATCCCATCTATTTTTCACTTGTTGTATTAAGGGGCTGTAGCTGGTGTTTTTGCTGCTTCCCTACCAAAGCTTATGTATCTGCTGCTCTCCCATGGGGAGCAGGGCATTGTGAATAGCTTTTCTATTTTCTGGACTCCTTCCCTTATGTCTGGTGAGAGATCCACTGTCTTATGAGGTGGATGGAGCTGACTGATCTTCTGGGGAGAAGCTGAGAGTCCCCCTCACCTCATCTCTGAGAGAAAGGATGGGCCAGATCGTTGTGCACTAGCCTAAGACTTGGGACACCTCGGTTCAAGTCCCTGCTCTGCCATGTATAACGTGAGGTATATCACTTAGCCTCTTTGTGCCTCAGTTTCCCATCTGTACAATGGGAACAGAGGCATGTAGTGAGGATAAATACATTAAAGATTGTGAGGTGCTCAGATACTAAGGTAATGGGTGCCACCAAGCACCTAAAACAGCTAGCTAGTGAGAGCATTAAGTGGTTGGGTTTCTAATAGGCTAAAACACATGCACTGATTTTGCCACTTCTCCATGTCCTGCGATAGATTCATTCTAAATGCTAAGAGGGGAATATAAAAACAAACTGAATAGATTTCTGTCCCAGTACTGACCTGTTGGTTTATCAGCATCTGACGGACAGCAGTTGCTCTGTCTGGACGTGTGACCACAGCGTGGGCAGGAACTAGAGCCAGGTGGCATTTCTTATATTCATCAGGACGGGCACGAGTTCCATCCCGGCACAGCAACTCGAATTGGTCGCTTCTCAGCCCCTTTGCCCAGTCAGCAGTATTATGTCCTTGAAAGAGAATTAGATGGAGGCTCTAGAGCTGTTTGACAGCACCGGGCTTTACTCAGAGTGTGGCTGCCCATGGGGGGTATTATTGAGACTGTCTGTTTGTGTTTGTATTTGGATACATGCCCGTGTCTAGGACATGTAGACTAGACTAGAGCTCAGCGGGAAGTGGCTGGCGTGGGGGAGACTGTCTGGGCAAGCTGGAGGATTTATTCACACATCTTCTATTAATATTCATTCTACTACAGCATGTGTCTAAATCCCCTGGCTGGCTTGAAGACTATAGCCAGGGCTTGTGGAAATGAGTATTAAACTCTCAGGTGTACTGCCAGTGGCAGACTCTGTGACAGGCTGGCAGGAGCGAGAACCCTGCATGAAGCTTTTGAGTGGGAGTTGGGCAGACAGGGGCAGGTGTGGCTTGTTAATTCCACCAGGAAGGAAGAGAAGGGGCCAGAGCCTTTGGTCAGGACAGAGACAGCTTGGCCCTGCAGGAAGCCCTGGGACCAGCCAGTCTTGAGGAGAAAGCCGGGTCTGCGGTTTCTGTTCTATGATTGTCATTTGAGTTACCAGTGAAGTCAGATCCCAGGAAAGGGGTAAGACTGACCTCAGACAGAACGGGCAGGCTTTATCTGGAGCAGGGTGGGCGTGCTATCTGCTCCCTGACACCAGAGCAAGGTGAGCAGGACTTGAGCCATAGACTGCAGTGACCAGCCACTGGAGTCTGAAGCTAGCACTAGTGTGTGTGCCCACCCAAATGTGCACATCTCTCCCCCTGAGCAGATAATGAGGCTTTGCCCTCCTATGACCCGATCCAAAGCCCATGGAAGGCAATGGAAAAACTCCACTGACTTCAGCTGGCTTTGGCTGAAGCCCATAGAGCACAGTGGTGATGGGGATGAGGAGAAGCAATGCTACTAGAAGCATGTGCTTCATCAGCAGCTAAGTCAGCATAGGGTATTCATGTGGGTTTCATGGGTATCAATTCAAGTCATTAATGGAGTCTATTGTCAAGGTGATATAATCACATACCATCAGTGTTCTCGCTGACAGTCATGTGCCTAACAAAAGCCACGTCCCCCTTCTCAACCAGGCACCTAACAAATACCAAGAGAAAAGACAAGCAAGACTTACAGGTGTTTGTGAATCACTGGCCTCCCTGCAGATCTTCTTCTAACTTTTGTGTAACCCCTTTGGCAATAGTGCTTCTGAAATACCACATTGAGCCTCTAGGGGGCTCACCCCAGACTACAGTTACAAATGGTGGCCGAGGTGGTGGATTTGGGGTTTCCCACATTTCCAAGGGTTCAGGGTGGAGATTGGGCTGCGTAACACCACTACCAGAACCACCCACTAGCCAGAACCCAGACACAAAGGGTTTGGGTTTGCTTTCCCATTTGGCTGTGTTTGGAGTGTATCAGGGACAGGGGAGAGAAGCGTCACAGCTGGGAAGGACCCTACAGCCCTCCACATGCCATGCAAGTGATGAACCAGTGTAGTACAAATATGAAAATGGTATATATTGATTACTGGGTATTGTGTAACATGTAGTGTATGCTTCTGGTAACTGTGGGGTTAATAGTTATAGAATATGTAATGCAAAATGGAGTTTTGTTTTAAAATGGAGTCTGTCAGCTGGGTGAGCATGTAGCCATAATCAGAGGCTGAGCTTGCAGGTAGGCCTGGCAGCTCATGCCTTACTTTGCAACAATGTCTGTCATGCTTGTGTTACAGAAAGAGCGGGAAATAACGGCTGGTAACCATGGTACTGTTTGAATCTGTGTACAAGCATGTATGTGGCATATGATTATTGGCTGTATGTAGCTGTGACTCTCTGTAATGTAATTGGTTGCTTACATATTTGTACTCTGTATATATGTTTTGCCCACCCTGTGTCAGTGGGCTTTCAGGCTTTGGAATTGTATTCCCCTGATCCCCTATTTGCTAGCAAATAAACCCTTTTTGTTCAGGATTACCTTGTGTCTTTTGCCTGTTCTTGGAAGGTAATTGGGAGAGGCCTCCAAGGAAAGAACAGATTTGTGCAACAATTGGCGAGCCAGCCAGGAGATTCCTTGGACCACCCCAGGATTGGCGTAGATGAACTAGAGGAGGGGAAGTGCGCACCAGACAAGTATTCTGCCTGTCCCTAAATCTAGATTCAGCTGCGAGGATACCTGGGAGGTTAAAAGCAAGCTCCTTAAAATCAGGCAAAGCTAAGGTTCCTGAGAGAAGACCGCGGATTTTTGGTTTTGGATTGAGGCCGTGGGCCTGAAGGATTCGGTTGGACCTGCGAGTCCTCCGAGGAAGCTCCCCCTTTAGAGGCCGAGGGTTTGGACGTGAGTTGACGACTCGCGACTGCGACTGCAGAATCGCTGCTCTACAGGCTAGGAGACGTCTGCATCCAGGCACCCGGAGAAGGTGAAAGATTCCTGTAGCTCGATTCACTGGTCCACCCGTCTGAGGCAAAGGTGTGAGTATTGTGTTTCTTGCTAAACTAGGGTACCTGTCCCTATCCCCGAGGAGGCGGGGAGTGCTCTGGGGTTCCTTTTATAGGGACCAGATACAGAGTTTGTGCTCCGAGGTCCCTTACTGATACCTTGACCGAGGTCTTGTTTGCTGGTCCTAAGGCATTGGTTATTTGGTCAGAGGGATGAGTTCCTGTGCCGGGGTTCCGGGGGAACGGAGTTTGTTGCCTGGTTTGTTGGTCCTAAGGCATAGACAGAAGGGACAGAGAGGAACCAGGTTCAGAGCCAATATTTGGGATAACCATCGTTCTCAGTGGTGACCGCGAGGCTCCACGAGTCCCTGTGCTGGGGTTCCAGAGGGACGAGTTCCTGTGCCGGGGTTCCGGGGGAACGCCGAAACCCAGAACTAGTTGTGTGTGTTATAGCCACGAGTCCCTGTGCCGGGGTTCTGGAGGGACGAGTTAGGTGAGCACAGACCCTCAGGATTGCACGGCGTGGCTCTTTAGCTCTGCCTGGGGTACCAGTAGTCACAGGGAGGCGTTTGATTGTGTGTGACTGGTGTCTCACTGGTCATTGGGTCATTTAGTCTCTTGGTTTTCTGATATCTTGATCGAGGCCGCAGGTGGAGGTTATTTGGTCGCTGATAGCTTGATCGAGGCCTTGTTTGCTGGTCCTAGGGCATTGGTCATTTGGTCTAGTGATTTTAATCTCCGGGACTCAGGAGGTAAAAAGTCTTGCAGACTCTCCGAGAGACCTTGGTCATTTGGTCAGGAAACTTGATTGGGAAACGAAGGCTGCGGCAGTTTCTGCGAGCCGGGGGCCCGAGGGAGTGTATTACTGGTTGACTAGATAGCTGGAAGGGGAACATGGGTACGGGTCGCTCCCGGTCCGATAGCTCCGAGGTTCCTTTGGATTGCATGCAGAAGAATTTTAGCAAGTTTAGAGGTACCTGTGTGATAAAGCTGACTAGAGAGGACTTGATGAAGTTCTGTCAGCTGAGATGGACTAGGTTTGGCCTGGGATGGCCTGAGGGTGGTTCCTTTGATGTGGAACTGGTGAAATTGGTGCACAGTAAGGTGCAGAGGGATGGACTGTGGGATCAGTTTCCCCATATTGATTGTTGGTTAGAGGTTTGCCAGGGTCGGTCACCCTGGTATATGGAATTCGCTGTTAAGATGTGCAGGCAGATGAGGGCTAGAGATTGTGGGCAGCGGGTGCCTGTTTTAGTTGACTCAGAGCCCTTCATTGCCTGATCACAGAGCAGAATTAAGATCTGCTGCAGCCCCTGATACCACCTTCATGGAGGAAGTGTCACCTAAGTGTCCAGGATAGGAAGGTCCTGTGACCAGGAGTAAGGTTCAGAGTCAGTGACAGTGAGAGGTGTAGAGTCTGGTGAGACTTATGAGAGGCAGAGAGATGTAAGCCTCTAGATTTGGAGTGATGTACTAGGGTATGTCTGTGTGGCTTTACCTGCCTGTCTGACTGCTTTGTAGAGGTGCTATGTTGATAGGATTTTAGGCTCTTTGTGAATGTCAAATGCAGTTGTTGGAAAGGTAGGATTTTAATTAGGATGTGTGGTTTGGGTGTTGTGAAGCACTTGGTGGCTTTGTGGAAGCATGTGCTGGGTTTTGTAGAGTATTGCTAGTCTCTGTGATAAGCTAATGGTGGTGTAGCTGCTGGGAAGGCAGAGTTCAGACTAGCAGATGGCCCCATGTGTAGATTGGTGTATGGTTTTGTGAGGATTTGCTAGGGTTTGTGAAGCATTGCTGGTTTTGAGAGGCATTGCTGATTCTGTGGAGGCATTGCTGGTTTGGAGAGGCATTGCTGGTTTTGTAGAAGCATTTGCTAGGCTTTGGAGCATTTGCTGGGTTTAAGTATAGGCCCTGGTGTATGTGCTGAAGGAGAAGCTCTGTGTTGGATTTAAAAGGATACTTTCTCCTCCATTTTACTGCACAGGGATAGCTAGAAGCTGCTTATTTTTGCTGATTGTTGTTGGGAAGGAGATCTAGGTGTTCAGTCATGTGGACTGACAAGAGGTTCTCCTTTTGAGTTAATGGGCTGTGGCTGGCTCTGGCCCCTGGAAGGGGCGGGGCTTCGGTGGAAGGGGTGGGGTTGGGGGGGTCAGAGCCAGCCTCAGCCCGCCCCGTACTGGTAAGTGCCTGTAGCTGTTCTCCTTGCGCCACCTCCCCTCCGCTGTTGGGATTTTTGGGACACTAAACAGTATCATTGCAGCAGGAACCTAGGAGGCTAAGAAAGGTCACGGTTAGGCTGCAAGAGCCAGCCTAAGTGCACACTGGAATCCGGAGCAGAGAGTCACAAGGCAGATCCTGCCATCCTGGCTGTGACTGCTTTGTAAGAACACCCTTGTTTGTTTGTTTTGGTGTTTTGTTTTAAGCTGTCCACTAACTGATGCACAGTCTGTACCACCCATCAAAGACGGAGCTTAAACTCACTATTGGCCCAGGTACTGGTAGGCAGCCCAGGGTGGTTTGTACTGGCTGTATTTGGGAGGGGGAGAGTTTATATATTGTTGTTTTTGCCTTTTATTATCCTGAACCCTTCTCCCATTGTCCCCTAGCCTGAGTATCCCACACCTAATAAAGCCCTTGTTACTGTTTTATTACTCTGGGAACTGTTAGCTGTTTTATTTGCCGTGCTCTGACTGGCTCTACTCTGTGTTACATTTTTCCCGAGGGGAGAAGCCCTCTGCACTAAGAGGGGTTTCCTAGGCTGGAAGTGCCCTGATAGGTGAACCCAGGACCCAGAACCCTGAGGGGAGAATGTTGCAGCTGTGTTTCAGGGGTGTGTTTCACTTGTCCTATTTTTTGAGCTGACCCTGTGAGCATTTTTAGTCCTGTTAGTTTTGACACAGAATTTCAGTCTAGCCAAAACGTAATCATTTAACCAGCAATGTGCATATTCGAGCATGTCTTTCATCACTAATTTAGCAGGAAATAGAAACCTTGTCCAATATGAAGCTTGTGTCCTATTTGAGTAGTATTTTATTTATTTTGTTGTTGAATGACTCAATTTGCCACCCTCAAAATTCTTGTCATTTCTGTCAGGGAGGATCCTGGCTGTATATTTCAATAGCGATAGCTGTGAAAGGTGAAGCTTACACCAAATCTACTGTGAGCCATGAAGCACTGCTACATTGGGTCATTTCTTTATTGGGTGGGGATGAAACACAATTCATTGACTGGCAAGGCTCGTATCAGCACAAGCTACTTAGTCCTGAGCTGCTGGAGGATGCCAAGGAGCTGGTCTCTGGAGCAGGAACTGGCCTCCTAGGTTCTCCTTTGGGATCATACAGAGTTTTGGGAAAAGATTTAAAAAATGCATTCCTGTTCTCCCTCTCAGTTAAAGAGTAAGATCTAGTGGCCTCAGCCTTTGGGAAGTCTGAAGTTCCAATTCCCATCTGCTATCGCTCCTCCCCCTCCTGAAGGAGCAGCAGTGATGGGCTTTGTAGGGAGTTATGAGGAGAAAGATGGTGTCTGCACAGTGGGGCCTGGAGGGAAGAGTAGCTTAGAGTGAGGGGGGGAAGATAGGATTCTCAGGGCTCTGTCAGCAGGGGCAGGGCTCTCACTCCATCATAGGGTGACCAGATGTCCTATTTTATAGGGACACTCCTGATTTTTGAGTCTTCTTCTTATATTGGCTCCTATTACGCCCTACCTCCTGTCGTGATTTTTCAAACTTGGTGTCTGGGCACCCTACTCCAACACTGCCCAAGGAGCACCTAGTATTATATTGGAGTCACTTACCGGAAGGCCCCGCTGTATCCATAGTATCTCTCATTGCTGTTGGCGGCACACGTGTAATTTGGTGGGAGGCTGCTGCCTGAGCCCACACACAGCTTGCAGAGTGATGAGGTAACTGGAGATCCAGGAGCACAGCCTTCACGGAAGAACTTATCTGCCAGGAGGAATATAGAACACCTGTTGTATACAGTGGAACCCCGCAATACCGCACCCCGCTATTGCACGAATCCGCTTATAACAGGGGCACATGTGGCTCCCAATGGCGGCAGCGCATAGCACATTGATGTCGCACGACCCCGCAATACCGCGACCTCACGTTTACCGCGATCGGGTATTTTTGGATCCTGATCGACGCGGTATTGCTTTTCTCCCTTAGTGAGAATCTTCATATGATTCCTCATGATTAGGCCTTGAAGTAATTTAAATTAGTTGAAAAGAAAATGAAAACCTCTTTAAAAGACTGAGGAGGCATTTCCTTAGATGAAAGGCTGGGTCATTCTTTTTATGCTGCACGTGTACAAGGGGAAGTTAAGGACAGAGAAACTCACAGTAAGAAATGGGTACATCTCACACATCTCTGCTTTGGGCAGCAAATCATGTGCACCAGTTTTTCAGTATCAGACTCAAAGCCAATGACGTGTAATTTGGAAATGAGTATTTGTGTTGCAGTCGTTACCCAGGACCCCATTGATCTAGGTCAGTGATGGGCAAACTACGGCCCGCAAGCCACATCTGTCCAACCTGGCCCCTGAGCTCCAGGCCCGGAAGGCTAGCCCTAGCCCCTCCCCTGTGTTCTCCCTCCCCCGCAGCCAATCCACCATGCAGGTAGCAGTTTGGGAGGTGGGGGACTACGCACTCCGATGGGGTGTCTGGCTTCGGCCGGGCTGCGCGGCTGCCAGACATGGTGCTTTGAGCGGCATGGTAAGGGGACCAAGGCCAGGGGGTTGGATAAGAGGGTCCCGGGGGGCAATGAGGGGACAGGGAGCAGGAGGTGGTTGGATGGGGTACAGGTTCTTGGTATGGGGTGGTCAAGGGATGGGGAGCAGGGGGGGTTGGTTAGGGGATGGGGTCCTGGGGGGAAATTCAGGTCAGGGGGTGGTGGTTGGATGGGTCAGGATTCTGAGGGGGACAGTCAGGGTTTGAGAAGTGAGAAGGGACAGGGTGGGGGTCAGGCTGTTTGGGGAGGCACAGCCTTTTCTACCTGGTCCTCCATACCATTTTGCAACCCAGATGTGGCCCTTGGGTCAAAAGGTTTGCCTACCCCATATCTAGGTGCTTGTAGGGGGGCAGTCACCCCACTCTGGCTCAGCATGGGTTAAAACCAGGTGTGAAAGTGACCCCGTAAGGGGGGACGGTGTACTGGTAAGAACCCATACCAACCCATATGCACCCCACATTAAAGTGTTGCCGTGGCAGCGCTTTAATGTCCCTACCCCTTTTGCCTTGCCTGTCAGGGGCCTTGCTGGTACAGACCCTACCAGCAGGGCCGCCGAATGAGTGAGGGAAGGGCAGCAGTGTGTGCAGATCCTTAACACGATCCCTGTCCCTTCCCCACCCCAGTCGGCGGCCCTGCCGGTAGGGTCTGTAGTGGCAAGGCCCCCGACAGAGGAGGCAAAAGGAGCAGAGATGTTAAAGTGCTGCCTCTGCCCCTTTTGCCCCTCCCCCCGGCCACCAACAGCGGGGGGTGGAGGGGAGGCAAAGGGAACAGCTACAGGCATTTACCTGTACAGGGTGGGCTCTGACCCCCCAACCCCACCCCTTCCACCCGAGGCCCTGCCCCTTCCGGGGGCCAGAGCCAGCCCCAGCCAAGCTCTGTACAGGTAAGTGCCTATAGTTACTTTCACTCCTGGTTAAAAGCCAGCCCTTGGAGAGGGCTGGGGCTGAGAGCCAATCAGAGAAGGCTGAGAGGCAGCCAGTCAGGATCAGGCTGAGCCCTATTAAAGGGCTGTTCCTCACTGGGGAGGGAGGGGGGAATAGACGGCAGATACGCAACTTCAGCTACAAAAATCACGTAGCTGAAGTTTGCATATCTGCCGCCGACTTACCGCCCGTCCCCACAGCGGCAGCAGTCGGCAGCGCGCTCCCCCGTCTATTCCAGCTTGTGCCTCCCGGCAAGCTGGACTTCCGGAGTCGACGGGGGAGCCGCAGGCGATGGATTTATCGTGTCTTAGCGAGACGCGATAAATTGATCGCCAGAAGATCGATCCCGGACCAGCCTAGTGAAGACAAGCCCAAAGTGTCGCAGGGCCAGAAGGCAGACAGTCCTCTCTAGCTGTGGAGAGAGAAGGACCTGCCTGCCTGGAAACTCAAGGTACTGGGAGTGCTGGGGAGCTCCAGCCTGGCAAATCCCCTGGCTGCAGGCCTTCTTAAAGGCCAAAGCAGGTACTGGGGTTGCAGAAGTGCAGCCTGGGGCTAGGCAGAGGCAGCTGGTCCAACCTCCTTGCCAATGATGAGTGGCCATTACAGACTGTAGTCTGCCCCTGTGGAAGGGGGATTGATGATGACTGGCACACTGAGGTGTGTTGGGGTTGGGGGTTCCCCTGGGAGGGGAGACCCAGAGAGTGGGGGGTACTGCTGGAGCAGAAACCCAGGTTAAGGGGCACTGGGAGGGATATGGGGGGGCCTGAGGCTGGTGAGCCACTGGTCAGCAGAGGGCTCTCTGAGCTGGAAGTGAGCTAATTCCCAGGGCAACCAACAGGAGGTGCCCTGGTGGTGAGTCTTCATGCTGCTACAGTTGTGTACAGACACTGAGCAAAAAAACAGTCCCTGCCCCTAAAGAGTTTACAGTCTAGGTAATATCTTCAGCCTAAGAAATGGCAGAGGCTGCATAAGGAAACCGTTGTGACCTGGGACCACTGTCAAGATGGGTCAGGGTTTGATCTAACAACCTTCATAGCAGGAAGACAGATTTTGCTACTTTGGTCCAGACCGGGGCTCTGTCTAGTCCAGCAGCCTGTCTCCAACCATAGCTGGTATCAGCTGTTCTAGAAGAAAGTGCAAGAAACCCTGCAGTAGGCAGCTATGGACAGCCCACAAGGCAATTTCTGCCCAAGCCCTTGTCTTTTTCAATCTGATTATTAGAACTCTAGATGGTCTTCTTATTCCTACAAATGACCATTGCTTGTTTCATGTTCAGTAACATCTGCTAAAGAAACAGACGGACATGCCACCTCCAACTGTAGCTCTATCAGGATCAAGTCCATCTCAGGGAAACACGACTCCTTGAAACCTTTAACAAAGCAGCATTTTCCACGTGCTAGCGCCCAACCAGCATCCGTGAGTCACCAGAGACTCGAAGGCCAGACGAGAGCTGTGGGATGGGGCTCTTGCTCTCTAGCACTGGCCTCCCTGATGTCTGTACTGGGGACATGGACACACACAGTCACTGTGAGAAATTGATACACAAGCTGACTCACCAAAGTTGCAGCTCCCGGTTTCACTGTGAATCAAGCCCATGGGGATGTTCCAGCCAGCAGTTCTCCCAACAGCTGTATGACAGGACTTCTTACCATGCAGGGTCTTCCAGGTGATACTGGGGTTGGATTTTGTCACTACAGCCACGGCGTAATATGTTTCTGTTACAGAGCAGAAGGAAAAGGAAGTGAAGCAGGAGAGTCAAACGTGAACCAAAATTGACATCCAAGATTCCAGAATTCTTTTCATCCTTCCCTCCATAGAGAGGATCTCCACATGGGAATAACAAGAATACTGTGCCGTCCTACAGCCTATTCAGCCCTTGATGACAAGACTGGCCGTCCTTCCTCTCTTTGGGGAAACATTTCTACAAAAACCCATTTTCTAATGCTATAGCCCAGGCTTTCTGTTCCCATGTTATGGCCTGGTCTGTGCCTTTGCATGTTGGAGCTCCTCAGATAGGCGGGGACTGAATCCTTCCCCCATTGGCTGCAGTCTCTCTCCATATAATCTGAGCCATCCACCACTCTGATAATGATGAGCCACTCTGAGCATAACTTGGCAATATGCAGGAGGAAGAAGACCCCTGTAGTGCCCATTCCAGAATCTGTGCTGGTCTTTTAGAGTCCCAAATATAGCAGCTGCGTCAGTCACGTCCATTCCAGGATGCAGTTTTGTAGAAAGAGGGAGACTGCAGGCTGTGTTCTGGGACCTACAGGATTACACTGGTGGTCTGTGGAATCTTCCTCAAACTATCTACAGTGTCTGTGTGTTTCATTCAAAAAGCGCCTAATCAGTTAGGACACAGCAACCCCAATGCATGGCTCTCTGAGGATTGAACACCCCAATTCGCCACCAGAGGGCCTTCCTGTTTCTGATCCCTTTCAGGCCATGTGCTCCCATTGGTAGGGTCACCATATGTCCTGTTTTGGCCCCTTTTGAAGCTCTGTCCTGGCCATCCCAACCTTTTTGACAAAAATGGGCATTTGTCCCATTTGCTTTTGTGGGAAGGGTGCAGGAGCTGCCCTGATGTCGGGGACACCATTCTGGTGTGTGTGTGTGTGTGTGTGTGTGTGTGTGTGTGTGTGTGTGTGTGTGTGTGTGTGTGTGTGTGTGTGTGTGTGTGTGTTGTGAGGGGGCAACTTTAACTGTGATTCCAGGGGCTACACTACAGGCACAAATAGATTTCAAAAACAACCAATTACCCTGCAGGCTAACTACTTTAACCCTTGTGGTACTGCAACATGGACAATGTTTTATTATACCCTAACTCAAAGATTGTTTCATAGTTAGGGCCCTACCAAATTCATGGTCCACCTTGGTCAATTTCACCGTCATAGGATTTTAAGAATAGTAAATGTCAGGATTTCAGATATTTACATCTGAAATTTGAGTGTTGTAATTGTAGAAAGAACAGGAGTACTTGTGGCACCTTAGAGACTAACACATTTATTTAAGCATAAGCTTTCATAGGCTACTTAGGTATATATAATACCCACTTCGTCGGATGCAAGCAGTGGAAGTGTCCCTTCCACTTCCACTGCTTGCATCCAACGAAGTGGGTATTAGCCCACGAAAGCTTATGCTTCAAAACTTTATAGTTAGTCTTTAAGGTGCCACAGGACTTTGTTACCTCTGCTATTCCAGACTAACATGGCTACCTCTCTGATTCTTGTTCCTTACAGTGGGTACTACCTTGCCCATATTTTCTGTTATATTTTATCTGCACCCATGTTGCCATATTTTGACTAGTTTGGGTAGGTCCTTATCCTCCCTGTGCTCTTTTACCTACATAATTGGGGACAATTAGCAAACTTTCCCGTTTGCTACTGGAGCTGTTTTCAGGATGGTTACTAAATACATTGGCCATAGTGATTGTGGTGAACACTGGCTGTTGATCCCTAACCCTTTGCTTTGTGTCTCTTGACCAGCTTTTTTTTCCCCAGGATTTTATCTTCTGC
Source organism: Sternotherus odoratus (assembly GCA_032164245.1). Classification (NCBI taxonomy): domain Eukaryota; kingdom Metazoa; phylum Chordata; order Testudines; family Kinosternidae; genus Sternotherus; species Sternotherus odoratus. Next base: position 44,888,911 of record JAVMKO010000009.1, on the reverse strand, counting down.
CTCCCATTACCAGTAATTACCTGACCGTGCTCCTCGAATCCTGCATCGTGTACGATCATCTGAAAAGGGAAAGAGGAGATTTCAGACAGTGCTTCAAAAGCACATGTGCAGTTAATGCCAAAAATACAGATACAGTAAAACCTCCATTTAACGGACTAATTCGGGCGAGGGGGTGTCCGTTAAATCAAAAAGTCCATTATTTAATAATAAAAAAAATTAGCTGTCGGAGCAGCAGCCCGCCCACCACAGGGTCGGGGCGACAGCTCTGCAGCCCGCCCGCTGCCGGGACCCGGGTGGCAGCCGGGAGCCGTCAGCCAGCCCGCCCGGGTCCCGGCTGCTGGGACCCGGGCGGCAGCTGGGAACCGTCAGCCAGCCCGCCCGGGTCCCAGCTGGTGGGACCCGGGCGGCAGCCGGGAGCCAGCCTGCCCGCTGCCTGGACCCAGGCGGCAGCTGGGAGCCGGCAGCCAGCCCGCCCACTGCCTGGACCCGGGTGGGAGCAGGCAGCCAGCCCGCCAGAAATGGATCAGGAATGCATCAGACTTGCTCAGAAATTTTGTCCGTTGCATCCGAAGTCCATTAAATCGAGGTCCGTTAAATCGAGGGTTTACTGTACCTAGATTTGTAACGACTGGTCACAGCAGTGGTTTCTCTGTGGGGTAGCTGGTAAGTTACTTTCTGAAGAAGCCTTTAATGGAGATGATCAGGAGTAGCTGGTCTAACACCTAGTGCATTAGCTGAACAGAGCATTGGCCCACCCCTCTTCTGGGGCTTCCTGGCTAGTTAGGCAGAGAGTGGAGCTGGGAATTAGAATCACTGATGTTTGGTACAGCTGTATTGCAGTCACAGGGTGAGACTGCAGCTCCAGGAGCCTTATCTCAGCCAGCTTCAATCTGCCAGCTCAGGTCCTGGAGCGATGACACTGTAGCAGTGCATGCGGCAGCATGGGCTGTGCAAGCCCACTCAAAGTCAGGGCTGTGCAAACCCACTCAAAGCCCACTCATGGGGCTATGCCGCACCAACATGTGCACTGCTGTGACTTCACTGTGCTGGGGCCTGAGCGAGCTCCATTAAAGCCAGCTCAGGTATAGCTACTCTGGGGCTGCGGCTGCACCTGTGGTCAAGGGTCAGCACTACAATGAGTGTCTGGAACCTCCCACCAGGGAATACTCCTGGTACTGTGTGGGTGTTCTCTGAGGGATAGAGCCAATGGAGCAGCTATGGCCATTGGGGAGTTTTGACCATGGGAGGGAGGGGAGTGTTGGAACCGGTGTGGCTAGCTTATGCCTAGGACCACTCCTGTCCAAATCTGCCTGCAGCATTCAAGGGGTGCAGTGATTTAAACCTCCCCCCCCCAATTCCTACAGAGATTACTGTGGCTGGGACAGAAAACCAGGGCTGCTGATGTCCCACAACTCACAACACAATCGGTGCTGCTGTAACAGGTAAATTCCCCACCAGGGAAGGGCTAGAAGGGTAGATTGTTCCACACTCACCCCCATAGTATTCTCCCATGACTGGCACCAAACCACGTGTGCCAGCCATGTAGACATAACCTGAATCCAAGCTCATAGCATCCGCATCCCCTTTCTGCAATGAAAACAACTCATCAAATACAAAGTGAAGCCAGTTCACAGTATTTCCCGCCCCCATCCCCTGCCTGCCTATTAATGCCTCTTTTTTAAGGCTCTGTCATAGAAGAGGCAGCTAGCGGGGGGAAGATGTCTCTCCGCTTTGTGCTGTGCAGCAGAAACCTCATGATACTGACCCTGCGGCCTGAACAGCTACCGGTATCCTCTGCTACTGGCTGGGATGGCTTCCCTGGCAGAGGGCAAAACTCCTTGTGCTCCTTCTCACCCAAGGCATATGAATTTAACCACTGCTATGTTGGTAGCTTGGCACTCTTAAGACTGTATCTGAACCTGACTGTATCTCAAGGCTGAAAACACTTTGCATTGCTGGCTGTGTCCTCAGGGCTCAGGTGCAAGGGACAATCAGCTTGGTTGTAACAATCAGTTACTATCGCATGGTGGTCACAGGCCAGTATGGCCACTGTAGCATGCTGATCCCACATATCAGCTGTGGCAAAGCTTTGGCCTTCTCCCTGTGGGTACTGCACTTCCAGGTGGTTTGTGCTAGCCTCAGAGGCTCACTGTGATTAGTTAGGGGAGGTAGAAAAAGGGGGGAGCCCGGGCCCACCCTCTACTCCGGGCTCCAGCCCAGGGGCCCTAATAGTATCAGATAAGATGGCTGAACTTTTAGGCATCAAACACAATACAATGCCCTGGGCTACTTCCCCACAGCAGTCCCCCGCTTCTTCCAACTTCTCTTCACCCTTACCTCAGGGACTCCTTCCAAACTGCTCTCCGCTCCAACGCCTCCAAACTGCTCTCCGCTCCAACGCCTCCAAACTGCTCTCCGCTCCAACGCCTCCCGAACTCCTGACACCCACACCCACCTGACTAAATGGGAGGGTTTTTAAGTGGTTTCAGCCAGGCCCTGTTTGGCTTCAGGTGTCCCAATCAGGCTAGCTGTTTCTGCTACTTTCTAGAATCTTCTTAATTGGCCCCAGGTGTCTTGATTGGCCTGGAGTAGCCTTTGTTTGGCTATCCAGGGAACAGAGACCTGCACATCCTGAGACTGATATACCTGCCTTCCAGCACTCTCCTATAGCCTTCTGGTCTGACTCCGTCACATATCCCTCACCCTGCTCAACACCAAGGGGTTGGGCAACTTGGGTCGACATACAATGCACTTGTGATAAGCCATCTGTATTGCCATGACGACTTCCGGCTCTGTGCTGTATGCGGAACTGGAAAGGTTGGAGGGATAAAAACCATCTAGTCACCCTTGCATTTTTCTCCTTGTTCCGCTGCATCCACTGAAGATGGGCATGGTCAGTCACGAGGGTAAATTTTCTTCCTAGCAGGTAGTATCTCAGTGTTTCTATGGCCCACTTAACAGCAAGGCATTCCCCTCTCAACCACAGCATACTTCTGTTCTCTTGGGAGGAGTTCTCTACTGAGATAGAGGATTGAATGTTCTTCTTCCCCGACCATCTGGGATAGGACAGCCCCTAGTCCTACTTCGGATACTTAGTGAAGTCTGGGGCTATAAGTATGGGGTCACTGCAAAGGGCTGTCCGCAGATCTGTAAATGCCCTCTCTGCTGTCCATCGTACCATCTCAGGTCCCCGAGATTTTATGAGCTCAGTCAGGGCACTTGCCCTGGTGGCAAAATGGGGAATAAAGCGTCGATAGTACCCCACTACCCCCAGAAATGCTCAGACTTGTTTCTTGCGAATCGGTCGGGGCCAGTTTTGGATGGCCTCTAGTTTATTGAGCTGGGGTTTCACTACACCTCGTCCCACAATGTAGCCCAGAGACCTATAGCCTCCGTTAGTCATATGGCACACTTAGCAGGGTTTGCAGTAAGACCAGCACACCTTAGGGTATCAAGGACAGCTTCGACCTTTTCCAGGTGGGTTTCCCAGTCTGAGGTATGAATAACCACATCATCCAGGTAGGCAACCGCATAACTTGCATAGGGGCGCAATAGCTTATCCATAAGGCGCTGAAAGGTAGCTGGGGCCCCATGTAGACCGAATGGAAGGACTGTATATTGAAACAGTCCCTCTGGGGTAGAGAAAGCAGTCTTCTCCTTTGCGTCTTCAGCAAGGGGGATCTGCCAGTACCCTTTAGTTAAGTCTAGAGTGGTCAGGAAACAGGCATTTCCCAGTCGGTCCACTAACTCGTCTATCTGGGGTATAGGATATGTGTCGAACTGGGACACTTCATTCAGTCGACGGAAGTCATTGCAAAACCTTGTGGAGCCATCTGGTTTGGGTACTAACACGACTGGGCTAGACCACTGACTGTGGGACTCTTCAATTACCCCTAACTCCAACATTTTCTTGACTTCTGCTCTGATTTCTTCTCTTTTGGCTGCTGGCACCCGGTAAGGCCTCATAGTCACCTTGGCCCCAGGGTTTGTAATGATGTGGTGATACGTCTCCGTTGTTTGTCCTGGCCAAGATGAGAATACGTCTTGGTACTGATTGATCATATCGACCACTTCCTTTCTTTGGGCTGGTGTTAAATCAGGAGACACCTTCACCTGATCGGGGTTTTGGTTCTCCTGCAATGGGTCCTTTTGAGCAATTACACATGCTTCTTGGGTATGCCAGGGTTTTAGAAGGTTGATGTGGTATATCTGCTCTAGTTTTCGACGTTCTGGTTGCCTCACCTTGTAATTTACTTTTATAACAGCTTCTACTACTTCATAGGGCCCTTGCCAATGGGCCAACAACTTACTTTCAGCCGTGGGTACCAGTACAGTAAACCCCCGATTTAACGGACCCCGATTTAACGGACTTTGGATGCAACGGACAAAATTTATGAGCAAGTCCGATGCATCCCAAATCCGTTTTTTGGGGGCTGGCTGCCGGCTCCCCGCTGACGCCCGGGTCCAGGCAGCGGGCGGGCTGCCTGCCGGCTCCCCGCTGCCGCCCGGGTCCAGGCAGCGGGCGGGCTGCCTGCCGGCTCCCCGCTGCCGCCCGGGTCCAGGCAGCGGGCGGGCTGGCTGCCGGCTCCCCGCTGCCGCCCGGGTCCAGGCAGCGGGCGGGCTGGCTGCCGGCTCCCCGCTGCCGCCCGGGTCCAGGCAGCGGGCGGGCTGGCTGCCGGCTCCCCGCTGCCGCCCGGGTCCAGGCAGCGGGCGGGCTGCCTGCCGGCTCCCCGCTGCCGCCCGGGTCCAGGCAGCGGGCGGGCTGCCTGCCGGCTCCCCGCTGCCGCCCGGGTCCAGGCAGCGGGCGGGCTGGCTGCCGGCTCCCCGCTGCCGCCCGGGTCCAGGCAGCGGGCGGGCTGGCTGCCGGCTCCCCGCTGCCGCCCGGGTCCAGGCAGCGGGCGGGCTGGCTGCCGGCTCCCCGCTGCCGCCCGGGTCCAGGCAGCGGGCGGGCTGGCTGCCGGCTCCCCGCTGCCGCCCGGGTCCAGGCAGCGGGCGGGCTGGCTGCCGGCTCCCCGCTGCCGCCCGGGTCCAGGCAGCGGGCGGGCTGGCTGCCGGCTCCCCGCTGCCGCCCGGGTCCAGGCAGCGGGCGGGCTGGCTGCCGGCTCCCCGCTGCCGCCCGGGTCCAGGCAGCGGGCGGGCTGGCTGCCGGCTCCCCGCTGCCGCCCGGGTCCAGGCAGCGGGCGGGCTGGCTGCCGGCTCCCCGCTGCCTCCCGGGTCCAGGCAGCGGGCGGGTTGCCTGCCGGCTCCCCGCTGCCTCCCGGGTCCAGGCAGCGGGCAGGCTGCCTGCCGGCTCCCCGCTGCCAGCCCGCCCGGGTCCCGGCTGCTGGGACCCGGGCGGGAGCCGGCAACCAGCTGGTTGACGGCTCCCGCCCGGTCCCAGCAGCCGGGACCCGGGAGGGCTGGCTGCCGGTTCCCGGCTCCCGCCCGAGTCCCAGCAGCCGGGATCCAGGCCGGCTGGCTGCTGGGTCCCAGCTGCCGCCCGGGTCCCGGCAGCGGGAGGGCTCGCTGCCGGCTCCCGGCTGCTACCCGGGTCCCAGCAGCGGGAGGGCTCGCTGCCAGCTCCCGCCAGAGTCCTGCCAGCGGGCGGGCTGCCGGTTCCCGGCTTCCGCCCGAGTCCCAGCAGCCGGGACCCGGGCGGGCTGACTCCCGGCTCCCGTGATAGCTTAACATGATACAGTAAAATCTCGATATAACGGACTAATTCAGGCGGGCTGCTGCTCCGACAGCTCATTTTTTTTATTATTATTAAATAACGGACTTTTGGCTTTAACGGACACCCCCTCGCCCGAATTAGTCCGTTATATCGAGGTTTTACTGTACCATCACTCGGTCACCAGGTTGGAACTGACGAACCTTGGCTTTACGGTTGTAGTAGGTTCTCTGGGCCTCTTGGGCCTTTTCTAGGTGCTCCCTCACAATGGGAGTGACCCGGGCTATCCGGTCCCTCATCTGTAGCACGTGTTCTATTACGTTCTTCCCCTCACTGGATTCCTCCTCCCAGATTTCCTTGGCTATGTCCAGGATGCCTCGGGGGTTGCGTGCATACAGTAGCTCAAAGGGGGAGAATCCAGTGGAAGCTTGGGGCACCTCACGGATGGCAGACATGAGGTATGGTAGTAGGTTGTCCCAACCTTTCCCATCTTTGCTTACCACTTTTCTTATCATGGCCTTGAGGGTCCGGTTAAATCTTTCCACCAGCCCATCAGTTTGTGGATGGTAAACTGAGGTACGCAGGGTCTGGACATGGAGCAGGGAACACAGGTCCTTCATTAACTTGGACATGAATGGTGTTCCCTGGTCTGTGAGGATTTCTTTTGGCAGTCCTACCCGGGCAAAGATTGCCACTAATTCTTTGGCAATGTTCTTGGAGGCTGAGTTTCGTAAGGGGACAGCTTCTGGATACCTGGTTGCGTAGTCTAGGATGACAAGCACATACTGGTGGCCTCGGGTTGTTTTCTCTAGTGGCCCAACAAGGTCCATAGCGATCCGCTCAAACGGAACTTCGATGACCGGCAGGGGTACCAAAGGAGCTCTTAGATGTGGGCGAGGGCTGAGCAGTTGACATTCGGGGCAGGAGGAACAGTACCGCCAGACATCTTCATGTACCCCCGGCCAGAAGAACCTGCGTAAGATTCATGCCTGGGTTTTCTCCACTCCCAGGTGCCCTCAAAAAAGATGGCTGTGAGCAAGGCTTAATATTGCCTTCTGGTGTTTACGGGGCACAAGGAGCTGGTGTACCTCTTGCTCCTGCATTTGTACGACCCAGTATAGGAGATTCCTTTTTATCACAAAATAAGGCCCTGGCCCCTGGGCCTTTCCCTCTATAGGTACTCCATCTATTTTGGCCACCTCCTTCCTGGCATTCTCGTACCTTGGGTCTTCCACCTGGTCTCGTCCAAAAGTCTCTCTCCCAGGACTTATCAGCCCGAATTCTACTGGACCTATCTCTGCCCTTTCGGCTGGCTCTGAGAGGTTGGGGTTGGAACCAGTTTCTGACTCCTCTTCCATTTCAGGGCTCTCTCCCTCAGTTGCCTGTGTTCGTCTGCCTATACAAGCGGCCCTCTGTCCTTGTATCAGGAGTCGGGTACCTAAGGCCTTGGCCGCCCTTCTTTCTCTCTTGGTCTTTCGACTTTTCCCTGGGACAGGGAATAGTTCCTGGGATATTTCTGCGAAAATTGGGAGGTGACCTTCTGCCGTGGAAGTCTCCTGAAGTTCAGGGAGCTCCCCTCCCTCCCGTTCCTCTGGTGGGAGCAAGTTTCCAAACCCAGGGAAATCTCTACCTATGAGCACTGGGTACGGGAGGTTTGGAACTACACCTGCTTTCACATCAGTGATATTTCCTTGAATTTCAATTTTCACTGGTATGACGGGATAGTAACTAACAGTCCCATGGACACAGGTTACCCGCGTACGCTTTGCCTGCATTAACTGGCTGCGCTTCACTAATTTACCTGAAATTAGGGTGATAGCACTCCCCGAGTCTACACGTGCTATGGCAGGGGTCTCAAACATGCGGCCCGGGGGCCACATGCGGCCCGCAAAGCCCTTCCCTGTGGCCCGCCAAGCTTCCTGGCGCCCCCCCCCCCCCCCCGGTCCTCCCATAGCAGTTTGCAGGACAGAGGGGCCAGAAGTGGAGGCTTCTCTGCTGCCTGGCTGGGCCGCGCGTGTTTCTAGCTCTGGACTTCCTAGATTGCTCTTGCTTTGTTTGCCAAACAGCTGTTGGTGGTGCCTAGCGCTTTCCAGGAGGGAATGGGGAGCTGCGTGCTCAGAGGAGGAGGTGGGGCAGGGGTGGGACCTCTTGGAAGGGGTGGAGTGGGGGCGGAGCCGGGGCAGCAAGGGCGGGGTGTGTGTCAGTGGTGCGGCCCTCGGGCCAGTGCACTAGTCCTCATGGAAGGGGTGGAGTGGGGGCACAGCCGGGGCAGCGAGGGTGTGTGTGTGTGTCAGTGGTGCGGCCCTCGAGCCAGTGCACTAGTCCTCATGCGGCCCTCGTGGTCATTTGAGTTTGAGACCCCTGTGCTATGGTTTCTGCCCCATTCAACTTCACCTGCCTTGTATATTTATGTGGGGTAACTGCGACCCCCTACAGTATTTAGTAGGCTGCATGGATCTGTCCCGTCCCCCAAGTTGCATTGCATTGGCTCTATGACATTGGGGCACTGGGCAGCTATGTGCCCCAACTCCCCGCACCCGTAACACCTATAATTGCTTCTAGTCACTCCCCTATCACGTGGGTTAAGGATTTTAGCCCCAGGACCGCCCCCACTCAGGCCTTTCTCTCCCTTCTGGGATCTCAACTGGTTTTCAGCCTCCTTTTTCTTCCACCTAGGACTTCCCAGGGGTTTGGCTGCCTGTCCCTCCATGCTCGGGGTCGAGTGTTTGATTAGTGGGAGGCCTTCCTGGGGTAGCTGGGTCAATTCCCTGGCTGTCATCCGTCTTTCCACCAAGGTAATCATTTCGTCATAGGTGGATAGATCATTCTGGCATACCCACTTTCGGAGATCTGGCAGCAGTCTCTGCATGTAATGGTCCAGGACCAAAGTCTCTAAAATCTCCTCTGGGCTGCATGCCTCAGGCCGTAACCACTTCCGAGCGAGATGTATGAGGTCGAATAGTTGGGACCTTGGAGGTTTGTTCTCCCTGTATTTTCACTCCTGGAATCTCTGGGCCCGTACTGCTGCTGTCACCCCTGATCGTGCTAAGATCTCTGCCTTCAGCCGGGAATAGTCAGCGGCATCCTCGCTGGGCAGATCAAAGTAAGCCTTCTGGGCCTCTCCGCACAAAAAAGGGGTGAGAATACTGGCCCACTGCTCCTGGGGCCATGCCTCACGCTGAGCAGTCCTTTCAAATGAGAGGAGATATGCCTCTATATCATCATCTACTATCATTTTTGGCAGACAACCAGTGGCCTTCAGGGTTCGCGTCCCATCGGACACCCGGGCCTGGGTGGTGAGGATCTTCAGCTGGTCCACTACCTCATGCAGGAGGGCCGTATCTTGGGTCACCTGGCTCATTAACAATTGGTTGGTTTCCTGCTGTAACCTCATGGACTCCTGTTGTGCAATCGCCTGAGCCCGGATTGCCTCCTGCTGGACTGCTGTGGCTTGCACCAGTGCCCTCACCAACTCCTCCATTGTGGTACAAACAAAAACCGCCAAAAAAAAAAAATCCCAGTGCACTTTTTTTTTTTTTTTTTAAACTTCTTTCTGCTGCCATGCTGTGAACAATCAAAATCCCACCACTGACACCAGTTGTGGCAAAGCTTTGGCCTTCTCCCTGTGGGTACTGCACTTCCAGGTGGTTTGTGCTAGCCTCAGAGGCTCACTGTGATTAGTTAGGGGAGGTAGAAAAAGGGGGGAGCCCGGGCCCACCCTCTACTCCGGGCTCCAGCCCAGGGGCCCTAATAGTATCAGATAAGATGGCTGACCTTTTAGGCACCAAACACAATACAATTCCCTGGGCTACTTCCCCACAGCAGTCCCCCGCTTCTTCCAACTTCTCTTCACCCTTACCTCAGGGCCTCCTTCCAAACTGCTCTCCGCTCCAACGCCTCCAAACTGCTCTCCGCTCCAACGCCTCCCGAACTCCTGACACCCACACCCACCTGACTAAATGGGAGGGTTTTTAAGTGGTTTCAGCCAGCTCCTGTTTGGCTTCAGGTGTCCCAATCAGGCTAGCTGTTTCTGCTACTTTCTAGAACCTTCTTAATTGGCCCCAGGTGTCTTGATTGGCCTGGAGTAGCCTTTGTTTGGCTATCCAGGGAACAGAGACCTGCACATCCTGAGACCTATTTCCGGTCACTCATTCAGTCACGCATCCGGGCAGAGTTCCACTGGGCAGCGTCCACTGGCTCCCTCGACAGCTTCGCGGAGCAGTGGGCGCTGTGTGGGGTTCTCTGCTCGGTGTCCCCATCCTGTACCCTTGTTTTAAACCTATAACCCTCACGCACTCCCTTGTCCTTTTTTCATTAGTTGTCCCCCGTAATTAATTGGCCCCGGGTCCAGTGTCCCTCCCGCCAGGCTGGAGGAGGGACTTCAGTAATGGACGGGCTTAGGCCCGCCCACCTCCTGGGTAAACCAAAAGGTGCACATCCTGAGACCTATTTCCGGTCACTCATTCAGTCACGCATCCGGGCAGAGTTCCACTGGGCAGCGTCCACTGGCTCCCTCGACAGCTTCGCGGAGCAGTGGGCGCTGTGTGGGGTTCTCTGCTCGGTGTCCCCATCCTGTACCCTTGTTTTAAACCTGTAACCCTCACGCACTCCCTTGTCCTTTTTTCATTAGTTGTCCCCCGTAATTAATTGGCCCCGGGTCCAGTGTCCCTCCCGCCAGGCTGGAGGAGGGACTTCAGTAATGGACGGGCTTAGGCCCGCCCACCTCCTGGGTAAACCAAAAGGTGCACATCCTGAGACCTATTTCCGGTCACTCATTCAGTCACGCATCCGGGCAGAGTTCCACTGGGCAGCGTCCACTGGCTCCCTCGACAGCTTCGCGGAGCAGTGGGCGCTGTGTGGGGTTCTCTGCTCGGTGTCCCCATCCTGTACCCTTGTTTTAAACCTATAACCCTCACGCACTCCCTTGTCCTTTTTTCATTAGTTGTCCCCCGTAATTAATTGGCCCCGGGTCCAGTGTCCCTCCCGCCAGGCTGGAGGAGGGACTTCAGTAATGGACGGGCTTAGGCCCGCCCACCTCCTGGGTAAACCAAAAGGTGCACATCCTGAGACCTATTTCCGGTCACTCATTCAGTCACGCATCCGGGCAGAGTTCCACTGGGCAGCGTCCACTGGCTCCCTCGACAGCTTCGCGGAGCAGTGGGCGCTGTGTGGGGTTCTCTGCTCGGTGTCCCCATCCTGTACCCTTGTTTTAAACCTGTAACCCTCACGCACTCCCTTGTCCTTTTTTCATTAGTTGTCCCCCGTAATTAATTGGCCCCGGGTCCAGTGTCCCTCCCGCCAGGCTGGAGGAGGGACTTCAGTAATGGACGGGCTTAGGCCCGCCCACCTCCTGGGTAAACCAAAAGGTGCACATCCTGAGACCTATTTCCGGTCACTCATTCAGTCACGCATCCGGGCAGAGTTCCACTGGGCAGCGTCCACTGGCTCCCTCGACAGCTTCGCGGAGCAGTGGGCGCTATGTGGGGTTCTCTGCTCGGTGTCCCCATCCTGTACCCTTGTTTTAAACCTGTAACCCTCACGCACTCCCTTGTCCTTTTTTCATTAGTTGTCCCCCGTAATTAATTGGCCCCGGGTCCAGTGTCCCTCCCGCCAGGCTGGAGGAGGGACTTCAGTAATGGACGGGCTTAGGCCCGCCCACCTCCTGGGTAAACCAAAAGGTGCACATCCTGAGACCTATTTCCGGTCACTCATTCAGTCACGCATCCGGGCAGAGTTCCACTGGGCAGCGTCCACTGGCTCCCTCGACAGCTTCGCGGAGCAGTGGGCGCTGTGTGGGGTTCTCTGCTCGGTGTCCCCATCCTGTACCCTTGTTTTAAACCTGTAACCCTCACGCACTCCCTTGTCCTTTTTTCATTAGTTGTCCCCCGTAATTAATTGGCCCCGGGTCCAGTGTCCCTCCCGCCAGGCTGGAGGAGGGACTTCAGTAATGGAAGGGCTGAGGCCCGCCCACCTCCTGGGTAAACCAAAAGGTGCACATCCTGAGACTGATATACCTGCCTTCCAGCACTCTCCTATACCCTTCTGGTCTGACTCCGTCACACAGCAAATAGCTCAGGATCTGCCCCCTTGTGTGCTGTAAGTCAATGGAGACATGCAGATTTACACCAGCACAGGATATGAATCTTTAATATTTCTCCACATCGCAGGGACTCACTCTGTCTACAGGTCTCCAGAGAAAAATGAGCTGCTCATGCCTGTCACTCAAAGGGGACTGGCAGCTAGGGTGACCAGACAGCAAATGTGAAAAATTGGGATGGCGGTGAGGGGGGTAATAGGAGCCTATATAAGAAAAAGACCCAAAAATCGGGACTGTCCCTATAAAATTGGAACTTCTGGTCACCCTACTGGCAGCAGTTCTCCTGTCATGTGAACATTTTCACTATTTCAAAAGACTTTCCTGAGCCAGGATGAAAAGTGGAAATACTGAAGGTTTTCAAAGCAAAAATGCCCACCCCCAATTTTGGTTTGGGCAAACTGAAATCTATAGTTTTCTAGTTTTGAAACATTTCGTGTTGATTTTGATAATTTTTGCATTATTATTTTTTACTATGATTAGCTTTAATTTCAACACAGAGCCACTTTCAATCAGAAAGTCAGAGTTTTGTAATCAGAAAATGTGAAAACATTTTGACAGTTTCTAAGCCCTTTTTGCAAAATGTTTTCAAATTGAGAAATTGGTCCAAAAGTGACTCTTGTCCATTAAATGTTACAATTTCAGCAAATGGGTATTTTCCAATTCAACATTTTGTCAAAAAAATCCCAACTAGTGCTGCTCACAGGTAGAGAGAGAAAACTGCTCCCTGTGCAGGCAGATGCATGGAGAGAGCAGTGGGAAAAGCCCGTACCGTTATCTTGGCAATGCATTTCTCTGTGGTTTCTGCCACCGCACACTCCAGGCTGCCTCCGCTCGCTGCGCTCCATTCATCACACTTGGCCGTCTCATCCTTACTCACTGTGCACCACTTCACCTTTGGCGTGCTGGGGTCAGAAGATACTAGGGCAGCAGCTGAGGCAGAGAGAATAAGCCAAAAGCTTATCTAATTGTCAAGCCACCGACTGACTGATTGCAGATCATTGCGCACACACACTCCCTGCAGCTCCATTCAAAACAGTCTTGTTGTTTGACAAATGTTGGACTAGTGGAGAGCAGAATATTTAGGAAAGGGAAGTCAGTTGGCTGGGTCTGGTTCTCATTGGACAGGGGTTGCTTCAAAATGAACACAGATTTTAAGACCAGAAGGGACCATTATGTTATCTCATCTGACCTCCTATATATAATCCTGGCCAGAGAATTTCATCCAGTTACCCCTGTCTTGAGACCAATAGTGTGTGTTGGACCAAAGCACCTTCCAGAAAAGTAGCAAGTCTTGGTCTGAAGACAGCAAGAGATGGACACTCCACCACTTGCCTTAGCTTCCCTTAGCTCTGCTGATTTGTGCCAGCTGAGAGTTTGGCCCCAGGCTTGGTAGCCACTGGGTGTCTCAGCCAAGAAACTTCACCCAGCGCAGCTCCCAGCCTGGCTGGGTTCGGGACTGAGAGGCTGGGGCTGTGCAGAGAACAACATGGGTCTCTAACATAGCAAAGCCCCAGCCTCTCACTCTCCAGCCCAGCCAGGTTGGGAGTTGAGCCAGGCGAAGTTTCTTGGCTGAGTAGTTTATTTGCTAATAAAAAGAAAACAGTTTTGCATCGGCAGAAAGCATTTGTGAACATGGGTGGAATTTGGTTAATAGTTTCACCTCCCACACCAACATAACATAAATAAGTGTCATAGGAGTGTACACATTTGCTTGGCAATTTAAAAACTAAATGTTCCAAGACTACATTTAATTTGAATTGAAATGGTTTGTTTCAACCTGAAATGATTCCTTCTGTGTCATTTGGTGTTTACTGTGCACTGCAATTAAACTGGCCCCCTTACGCAACATCCTCACAGTCTATGGCTAGTGTGGGGGCTGCTGAGAATGTCAGTGACACCCCCACCTCAAAACTGCTGCTCTACAGGCACTTACCCAATATCCCCAAGGACAGCGTGGCGTGGAGAGCGAACTTCATCCTTCTCTCCTGAGGTTGGCAGCCAGGTGTTGCAGGACCTTTGCTCAGAGACTGTCCCTCTACTCTTTGTATGCCCTGTCCCTCAATAAAAAGGTTGTGTTAGCAGAAGCAATGACTTGACAGTGTTTGTCCTTGTTTCCCAATTGGTCCTCGATTTCCTCTCCCCACCCCCCTGCCCCGTTCCAATCAGCCCATTTTCAGGCAGCATTTCACCTTGGCACTGAACCACATGCAGGCATAAGTGGGAGCAGGGATTTAAAAAGGGAAGGTCCCACTTTGTGTCATTTCAATTCCTGCTTGGGCTGAAGTACATTGGGAAGGGCTAATTTCTTTGTTCCAGCCACCCCATGCTTTGCTAGTGACAAGCAGCAAACCCGTCCAGGCACTGTCATCACTCAGCACAATTGCATGTGGAGCCCCACACCTACCTAGATTGCATGATTCACACAGAGAAAGGCACCAGCCAAAACACCCAGCTCCCAGCCTTGTATCTCAGGAATATACCATCCTGCACTGCTCAAGACAAGCAGTGCAAGTTATTAATTGGTTCACTTCTTCATCAATGGAAAGTGGATATACACCAGCCTTTGTAAACCTGAGCAGATTTACCAAGCATTTCAGACAAACTCACTGGTAAAGATAAAGAGTAAAACAAGTTTATTGACTACAAATGATAGATTTTACATGATAGGCAAACAGTCAGAGAGTTAGGTACCAAAATAAAATATAAGCATTTAGTCTGAATGCTCAACCCTATTAGACTGGGCAACATCCAGATTAAGCAGTTTTTCTCACCCCACTGGATATTGCAGTTCATAATACACAGGTTTCATCCTTGAAACCTGGGTCAGTCTTCTCTCTTGGAGTCTTCAGTCTTCTGAGCATCTTTGCTGCTTGCAGCATAGGTTGGGGGAGAAAAGGCCTAGTACGGGGGCCATTGTGTTCTGTTTTATACCCTTAGTCCATGTGTTTGGAGAACATAAGTCCAGGCACGTCTGGTGGGCATTGTTGAGTCACTTGAGGTTGAGCAATTCCCCTGGTGTGGCCTTGTGCAAATGAGTCATTGCATTGTAGCTCCCTTGCTGAACAATGGCTGTTGATGTCTGTTCAGCACCCACCTGTGTGTTGGTTACCTCCTGTAAGGGTAGGTAGCTGGGGCTCTGCCCCTTTCGCCGGTCCGGCAGGAAGTCCTACCCCCTTTCTACGCTGCCGTGCGGCCCCTAAGGGGAATTAGCGGGGCCGCAGGGTCCTAGTTCCCACCCTCACGCCGGGCGGGAGCCGCAGTTGGTCCGAATCCGGGCCCAGCCCCTCGAGCCCCTAGCAGTTTATAAGCCCTGGCCCTGAGTCAGGGCGGGGCTGTAACAAAGTCAGGGCTCAGACCCTCAGGCAGGGCTGAGCAGGAGTTCAGTAGTCGATAGGCCAGGTGCCTGGTCGAGGGGGAGACTGCCACCCACTGATAGGCGTTCAGTAGTCGATAGGCCAGGTGCCTGGTCGAGGGGGAGACTGCCACCCACTGATAGGGGTGGCAGGGGGGGGGGGGGCGCAGGCCCACCCACTTCCACTGCGCCCCAGCCCGGGGCCCTAGCAGCAGACAAGGCTCGCTGCAGTCAGTGGGGATCCTGACCGCAACACACTGACATTGGCTCGGGGCCTTCCCCCGGGCTACTTCCTGACTCCCCCTCCCATGGTACCTGGGCAGTCTCGGGGTCCTCCGAAGGTCCCAGGTTCATAGGCTCCTCCGGGTCACTATCGGGTGGCAGGTCTGGTAAGTCCTCCTCCGGGTAGCAGGCCGGGTCTGTTGGCGGCTCCTCTGGATAGTAGGCAAGCGGCAGGCTCGGCGGCTCCTCTGGGTAGCAGGCGGACGGCAGGTCCAGCGGCTCCTCTGGATAGTAGGCAAGCGGCAGGCTCGGCGGCTCCTCTGGGTAGCAGGCGGACGGCAGGTCCAGCGGCTCCTCCGGGTAGCGGGCGAGCGGCAGCCTCGGCCGCTCCTCCCAGTAGCGGGCGGGCGGCTGGCTCGGCGGCTCCTCCGGGTACCTGGCAAGCGGCAATGCTGGCGGCTGCTCCCAATAGCGGGGAAGCGGCTGGCTCGGCGGCTCGGCGGCTCTCCGGCCGGAGCCAGCCCTGGAGCGTCTGGTCTCTCCGGTGTCTGCCACCCAAGTGAGCTCTGAGGCAGAGCTTTTCTACTTCCGGGTCGGCCCCTGACCTTCCGGGGGCGGGGCTTAACAGGGCTTGGTTCCGCCCCTTCCGGCTCCTGCCAGGGGTTATCTCCCTCCTGGCCAGCAGGGGGCCCTACCACCCCTTTACACCTCCCTTGTCATTCTCTCTGGAAAGCTAGTATCTGGGCGCTTCTCAAACCCACAGCATATTTTAGTGAAAACCATACAACACAGTTCTCATAACTTCATATTGTGGCAGGGTGGGCTTGACCCAGCCTGCTGCCCCTTTAAGAGGGAGAAAAGCCCTCTGCAAACCTCCTGGCAGGAAAGCTAATTAGCCACCTGAGGTGCAGGCCAATCAGCCTGCATGCCTCTGGGGGATATAAGGCTGCCAGGAACGAAGCCCAGGGTGGTGGTGGTGGCATGAGCTATTCAGATAGATAGATAGAGAGAGAGAGAGAGAGAGAGAGAGAGAGAGAGAGAGAGAGAGAGAGAGAGAGAGAGAGAGAGAGTGTGTGTGTGTGTGTGTGTGTGTGTGTGTGTGTGTGTGTGTGTTTTGAGCTATCAAGAGCTGTGTGTTGGGCTATCAAGAGCTGAGTGTGTTTGTTGGGCTATCAAGAGCTGAGTGTGTGTTTGGGCTAACCAGAGCGGTATGTGTTTGCTAGAGCTATCCAATACCCACTCTGCGGGGGCAGTTGGGGAGGAGGTCCCAACTGGGGGTAGTGGACTCAGCCTCCCCCTGTACCTGTTTAGAGCGGTGTATCCAGAGCTGTATATTAATGGGCTGTTTAGAGCTGTATATTAATGGGCTGTTTTAAGCTGTATATATTGGTGGTGGGGTCCTGCACTGTTAATTAAAGAGCACTGTTTGGAGCAAAAAAGGGTTTCCTGTCTGTTCCTGACGAGGGGTGAGAGAGCGGTCTGTCACATATGGTGTCAGAGGTGGGATCGCTACATCAGCAATACAACTGGTGGCCCCGAGGTGGAGGGAACCCTGCAGTGTCTCGAGGAACCACAGAAGCAGACCCAGCAGGCCATGCACGCCTTGCAGCGAAACCACCCGATGCAGCAGGCTCAGTTGGAGCTGTAAAGGTACTGCGGGACTTTTTGAGAGGGCAGCCACCACAGCCGGGTGGGAGTGGACCACCCGGGCCCTCCCTCTTGCTCCATACCTTGTGGGCAGAGGCCCAGGACTTGGGGACATTATGGACTCCCTGATATTGGAGCAGTTTTGCTCAGCCTCCCCGAGACTGTCCGTACCGGAGTCAAAAGGCACCAGCCAGAGACGGTGAAGTCTGCGGTGCACCCGACCAGAAGTATGTGGGGACAGAGGGACCTCGGGGAGAAGACCGACCACGACGGGTCTGGGACTTGGGGGCACCCACTCTGCGGGTATGGCTGGGGAGGAAGTCCCAACTGGGGGCAGTGGACTCAGCCTCCCCATCATGCTCATCCGCAGAGTGTTGATCTGCCCCGATGGGCCTTTCTGGAAAGCGGAGGCTTGAAGGGTCCGAGCCAGCCCTATGGGGCTAGGCTAAGGGGGAGATGTGTGGCAGGGTGGGCTTGACCCAGCCTGCCGCCCCTTTAAGAGGGAGAAAAGCCCTCTGCAAACCCCCGGGCAGGAAGGCTAATTAGCCACCTGAGGTGCAGGCCAATCAGCCTGCATGAGTTGCACCTGGCAGCCTCCTCTGGGGGATATAAGGCTGCCAGGAACGAAGCCCAGGGTGGTGGTGGTGGCATGAGCTATCAAGAGCTGAGTGTGTTTGTTGGGCTATCAAGAGCTGAGTGTGTGTTTGGGCTAACCAGCGCGGTATGTGTTTGCTAGAGCTATCCAATACCCACTCTGCAGGGGCAGTTGGGGAGGAGGTCCCAACCGGGGGTAGTGGACTCAGCCTCCCCCTGTACCTGTTTAGAGCGGTGTATCCAGAGCTGTATATTAATGGGCTGTTTAGAGCTGTATATTAATGGGCTGTTTAGAGCTGTATATTAATGGGCTGTTTAGAGCTGTATATATTGGTGGTGGGGTCCTGCACTGTTAATTAAAGAGCACTGTTTGGAGCAAAAAAGGGTTTCCTGCCTGTTCCTGACGAGGGGTGAGAAAGCGGTCTGTCACAATATACATATACACCCCCTTCACGTGCATATACATATACACCACCCTCCTATGACTTTCTATCTAGCAAGGAAACCTTGTGGCCTTTTTGCAGCTGTACCTCTGCCATCCAGCGGGCCTGTTCTGTGGCCATCAGTCACATACATAGGCTAACATCTCCCAGATCCTTTAACTTCAGGGTGTGGGTTCCCATCGTAGCCTGCAATCTGACATTCTGGGTCCCCAGTTTCTTCTGGGCCCCCTCTGTCCCAGTGCCTCTGCTGGATACCTTCCCTTGGGCATGGCTCCCTGGCAGATCTACTGCCCTCCCTGCATTGTCGACTCTACCAGCCTTTGACGCTCCAGGGTTCTTAGGTATCTCCTCCTGCACCCCTCGTCTCTTGGGAGTGGGCCAGAAGGGCACAGGATAGCTACCATGGATACTGTGGACCACTGCAACTTGCACTGCTGTCTGTTGTTGTGCTGTACTGTAGATGAGGCTCTTGAGTAAACAGTGCCATCTGCGCCCACCCCTAGAATCACAATGGGCTGCACATCATAGATTTTGGCCCCTCACCTTGAAGTCCCTCGGCTGATCTTGGGGTTAGTTTATTGCTCGAGGTCATTGGATAAATGTTTGCATAGAGAACCTTTGACAACTGGTTTGAGCCTTTCCTTCTATTTAGTTTTTGGAAAGTTCCATTTTGGTTTTGTTTGTTCTTGTTCTGTAATTTGCAGGTCCCAACCTTGCAGGCCAGATTGAACAGGAGACTTTGGTCTCTGGTTCCCTCCGTCCATGTAAATAATAGGTGGAGTCACTGCTTGCTAGGGCAGTCACTGCTGAGCTAGGCTGTAGTTAGGGAAATTTGGACTTTGATCTGAGCGTTTCTTTTTTAAGGTTCATCTGGAAAATCCCTGGGACAAAAGGCTGGTTGAGGAGGTCTGAACATGGGAGGAGCAAGAGAGGGACACACCAGTGCATGTATAGGAAGAGGGGGTATCCTCTGTGTGCATTAAAATTAGAGGGAGCAAGTGGCATGTCCCCCAAAGTGGCTCCAGTTCCTCTGCTGGCTTCCAGAACTGGAGCTGGGTGGCAATTGGTTTTCCTGTCCCAAAATTGGTCAAAAAGTCAAAGTCTATAAAATTTTCACAAACAGAATCCAGAACAATCTAAATGTTTCATTTTCATTTCAACCATTTTTTATTTATTTTACTTATGGCTTTAATTATAATTTGCTTAAATTTCTAAACCAAAAGTTGATTTGAACCAGAGTGAGGCAGGTTCCCACCCTCCAGGAAAAGGGAGCGTAAAACAGCCCAAGAAAGGGTTATGGCTGGGAGCAAGCTCCCAGGCTAATTGGGAAGGCAGCCAGAGCTGGGGCCAGATCCAATTGGGAGCCAGCTGGCCCTGATAAAAGGGCCCAGGGTTTGGTACAGAGAAAGAGTCTCCTCTAGTTGTGGAGGAAGACAGGCCTGGCTGCTGGCTGCTGGGGAGCTTGACAGGGTACCCAGAGTGGAGAAGGGATGGGGCAAGGCTGGGGGAGCTCCAGCCTGGAAACCTCCAGGGCCTAGGGGACAGCCCACAAAGGGTACTAAGGTTGCAGGGGGCAGACCATGACTACAGAGGCAGCAGGCCAACCCTCCTTGCCAGTGATAAGTGGCAATTATAGTGCAGTCTGCCCCAGTGAATGGGGGTAAGTGGTGTCTGGCAGTTGCCTGGACTGAGGCAAGGTGGGAATATGGGGTGGTGGTTTCCTGGGGAGGGGAGACCCTGAAACTGTGGTGGTACTGAAGGGGTGAAGCACCCTAGGGAAGAGGGCACTGGGGTCCAGGGAGGGACATGGGGCCAGTGCAAGTGGGACTACAGTCTGCAGAGGGCGCTCCGGATGCTGGGAAGAGCTGATTCCTCAGACGATCAGCAGGAGGTGCTGCAGGGGTAAGTCACTGCTTTGCTACACAGAGACCCAGAATTTTTTATTTATAAAGTGCCAGAACAAAATATTATGACAATTTCTAAACTTTCTTAAAAAAAACGTGAGTAGAAAAAAAATTCGTTAACACCGATGCTTTCCCATGAACTTTCCAGTTTCAACAAACCTGCATTTTCTGATGAAAAAATATATAGCTGAAAATTTCCTGACCAGTTCTACACTGGACATGGTGCCCCATCAGCACTCTTGGACAGAGGGACAGGGACTAACTGCTCAACAGCCTGGAGGTTATATGTCCCTGGCAGAGACAACTCTGGGTCAAAATTTTCCTAAGCCTGACACCTCACTCCTGCTATGGCTGCCTGGCATTGTAGGCAGCCTGCTCTGCTCTGACGCTGCTTTGGTGAGCCCTACAAGAATGAGTGGTAAAGCGTGTAGATGCTGTTGCTCCTCACAAATCTTTTATGTGGAGGATAAATCCTTTATGCATCTGACAAAGTGGGTATTCACCCACGAAAGCTTATGCTCTAATACATCTGTTAATCTATAAGGTGCCACAGGACTCGCTGTCGCTTTATGTGGAGGAGCTCTTGTGTTTACAAATACAGTAGACATGCATGGAGCAGGTAACTGGACTAGCACAGTAAACTTATTTCTGTCTTTATTTTCTCTGTGGGGAAGTTTGTTATAGCTTCTCTAGAACCTCAGATTCTAGTGCTGAAATGTCTATTGTGAGTAGTGTCTTGCTATGGCTAAATAAATATGCCCAAATAATTTGTTAGTCTCTAAAAGATTTTGGTACAGCTTTTATCAAAAGTGTGATGGTATCTTGGCTGGCACACCAGACATGAACAGGGGAGCAGCCCTACAGAGCATGAGTCTCTATAGCTTGAGCTACAAAGCCTAGCTCTATTACTAAGGCTAACACCCATTATCTGTAGTTTGGGCACCAAGGGGAACATAGAATCATAGACATTTAGAGCTGTAAGGAACCTCGAGAAGTTATCATGTCCAGCCCCCTGTACTATGGCAGAATCAAGTAAACCTAGACCATTCTTAACAGGTGTTGATCCAACCTGTTCTTAAAAACCTCCAATGCTGGGCATTCCACAACTTCCCTTGTAAGCCTATTCCAGAGCCTTATAGTTAGAAAGTTTTCCCTAATATCTAACCTAAATCTTCCTTGCTGCATATTAAGCCTATTACTTCCCCTACCTTCAGTGGACATGGAGAAAAATTGATCAAAATCTTCTTTATAACAGACCTAAACATATTTGAAGACTGTTAGCAGGTCTCCATTCAGTCTTGTTTTCTCAAGACTGAACATGCTCAGGTTTTTTAACCTTTCCTCACAGGTCAGGTTTTCTAAACCTTTTATCATTTTGTTGTCCTCTGGACTCTCTCCTGTTTGTTCACATCTTTTCCAAAGTGGACCCAGGACTCCAGCTGAATCCTCACCAGTGCCAAGCAGAGTCAATGACCGCCCATGTTATACAAACAATGCTACTGTTAATACACCCATGAATGATATTTGCCTTTTTCGCAACTGCATCACGTTGTTACCCCATATTCAATTTGGGATCCACTTAACCCCCAGATCTTTTTGAGCAGTACTGTACTACCACCTCGCCAGTTATTCCCCATTTTGTAGTTGTATGTTTGTGAAATACTTGTTTTTATTGAATTTCATGTGGTTGAGTTCTAATTCCCCAATTTGCCATGGTCATTTTGAATTCTAAGCCTATCCTCCAAAGTGCTAGTGACACTTGGTGTCATCTCTAAATTTTATAAGTATGCTTTCCACTCTATTATCCAAGTCATTAATGAAAATGGTGAATAGTACCATGCTCAGAATTGACCCACAGAGGGACTGTATTAGATACATGTTCCCAATTTGATAGTGAATCAGTGATAATTAATCTCTGAATATCATCTTATGATAATTTAATCTAAAGCACAGATCCTCATTTGCTTATCAGAATGCTGTGTGCAACTGTGTCAAAAACCTTAAAATCAAGAGATACATCTACTTCCTCTCCCCATCCACTAAGTCAGTAACCTTTCTAAGGAAGGAAATTAGGTTGCTTTGGCCTGTTTTGTTATTGACAAATCCATGCTGTCTATTCCTTATCATAGAATAGCAGGGTCATCTAGTCCAGTGGTCCCCAACCCCCGGGCCGCGGACCGGTACCGGTCCGTGGATGATTTGGTACCGGGCCGCGGCCGCCTTCGCTTCGGTGGCGCCGCGCGGAAGTCAGTGCCGACGCACACTTCCCGCCCTTGTATTTCCAGCTTTCAGTATCGGAGTTAATTAATTCGGCGGCTTTTCGGCGGACTTACAAGCGTCCGCAGCAAAAAAGGAAAAAAAAAGGTCGCGCCGCGTCACGGAAAAGCGGTCGCGCTGCGCACTGGGCCACAGAACAATTTTAAAAGTGCTGACCGGTCCGTGGTCAGACAAACGTTGGGGGCCACTGATCTAGTCCACCCCCCTGCTCAAAGCAGGACCCAACTAAATCATCTCAGCCAGGGCTGACCTTAAAAACTTCTAAGGATGGAGATTCCACCACCTCCCTAGATAACCCATTCCAGGGCTTCATTACCCTCCTAGTAATTTTTTTTCCCTAATATCCAATCTAAACCACCCCGACTGCAACCTGAGACCATTACTCCTTGTTCTGTCATCTGCTACCACTGAGAACAGTCTAGATCCATCCTCTTTGGAATCCCCTTTCAGGTAATTGAAAGCAGCTATCAAATCCCCCCTCAGTCTTCTCTTCTAGAGACTAAACAATCCCAGTTCCCTCAGTCTCTCCTCATAAATCATGTGCTTCCACAGGTATCAACTTTTCTTGGCGCAAGTGGGTGCTCGCACCCTGCCCCCGTCCTGACTTCACTCCTGCCCCAAAGTCCACACCCAAACTCCACCCCTCCCTGCCCCTATTGGTCCCCTCCCCAAATCCCTGCCCTGGCTCCTGCCAAGAAGGCTAACAGCATTGGCTGTATAAGTAGGAGCATCGCCACCAGATCAAGGGATGTGATCATTTCCCTGTATTCAGTGTAGGTGAGGCCTCTTTGGAGTAGTGTTCAGTTTTAGGCCCCACACTACAAGAAGTAGAGGACCGACACTTTCCTTCATCTTTCTGTTGCGCCTAATGCATTTAAAGAACCTCTTTTTATTGCCTTTTATGTCCCTTGCTAGGTGCAACTAATTCTGTGCCTTAGCCTTTCTGATTTTGTTTCTACAGGCCTGTTATTCTTTTGTACGCCTCTTTAGTAATTCATCCGTTTCCACTTTTTGTAGGATTTCTTTTTGATTTTCAGGTCATTAATAAAGAGCTCCTGATGGAGCCTGTAACGGGGTCGGTCACTCACCCCCGTCTGGTGGTCCTGGGAATTAGCTCTTTTGACCCTGGAGCGCCCTCTGCTGGCCGACGTCTGCTTCTCCACACTGGCCCCGTGCCCTTCCCGGACCCCGGAGCCCCTTGCTGAGGGTGCTGCACCCTGCAGTACCCCCCTGGTTTTAGGGTCTCCCCTCCCCGGGGAACCCACCACCCACTATCCCCAACTCGCCTCAGAATGTGCCACTGTCAGTCACTACTTGCCCCTGCTCACTGGGGCGGACTGCAGTATCATGGCTACTCATCACCGGCAAGAAGGGGTTGGCCTGCTGCTGCTATTACCAGCCCTGGGCCGCCCCCTGGCAACCCCCAGTACCCTGTGAGTCGGGCCTTCCCTAGGCTCAGCAAGCTGGGGCCTTCTCGCTAGAGCTTAGGCTCCCTGGCTCCCAGCTGCCTTGCCCTCACCCTGTCCCAGTCTGGGTACCCCAGTACAGGCTCCGTGCAGCCAGGCCCTGTCTCCCTCTGCTTACAGAGAAGACTGACTTTAGGCCCTTGCCTGCACTTGCAGCCTGGGGCTCTCAGGCTAGAGCTTTGCCCAGCTCCTACCGCCTAGCCCCAGCCCTGCACCCAGCTCAGTACCTTCCTTACAGCTTCCTGCAGCAGGCCTGTCTCCCTCTGCTTACAAAGAAGACTCTTTTCTTCCTCTAGATGCAGAGGAGACTCACCCTCCTGCTTCTCTGTCTCCCAGCCCTTATATCCTGGCTGGGAGTGTTTGGGGCGTGGCCACACAGCTGAACCCAACTCCCATCAGCCTGGGAGTTTGCAGGCTAGCCTCCCAGGCTATTTCAAACCCCTTTTGGGGCTTTTCCAAGCCCCTTCCAGTAGGGGGAGGGTGGACACCCCGCCACAGAGCCATATTGGCCTCTTGTTGTTCCTATCTTTCCTTTGCATCAGGAGACTTATCCCACCAAGTCTCTGTGATGTCAATTAAGTAATAATTTAGCTTATGTACAAATACATTTAGTTCTTCCTGTTTATTCCGCCATCCCCGGGACAGACAGCCGACTCAACCAGATATCATTGTGACTGGCGCAGAAAAGAAGGTCCTCATAGCAGATGTCACAGTGCCATTTGAAAACAGGTCACCAGCCTTCCATGGAAGGCATCAAAGTACACCCCGCTGGCCGACACCCTGAGATCCCAGAGCTGTGAGGCTCAGATCCACGCCTTGATCATAGGAGCCCTGGGCATGTGGGACCCCCACAATGAACCAGTACTGAGAGCGTGTGAAGTCAGTTGACGCTACGCCCGGCTCATGAGACAGCTCATGGTGTCTGACATCATCAGGTGGTCCAGAGACATCTACACCGAACATACCATGGGACATTGCCAGTACCAGGTCTGGTAATTGAAATCGCTGACCAGGGAAATAACCCACTTCCTCCCTTCCCTGACCATCAGAAAGATGTGCCCCACCCAGGTACTTATTTTCTATACCGCTACTGACTTGGACTCTTAATACATTCCATGGATGGCGTACGTGAGCCCATTTATTAACTGACACTTTAAAAAACTCCCACACCCCAATCTGGATCTATGCTGGTTATGTGATAGGTATGTACCTTGTTAACCTTGCAATCCCCCATAACCCAAGCCTGACCCGAGATGTACAGAACCTTTCTTCTTAACTTGTGTATACTATGACTTTAAACATTAGCTTTAATAAAAATTTTATGCCTGTAGCTGTTGACTTGTCTTTCCAAGAAGTGTTGGCCTTTGGCCCCATGGTTAGGCCATCTTGTAAAAACACTAGAACTTCTTTAGCTTCAGCTGACTTTCCCGTGATGTGTGTCCCTTGTAACAGCAACACTGAAACTTCAAGTGGAACATAGACAGCATTTGTGAATTTCCTCCAATTTGCTAGGAGGATGTAGTCACTCATTCTAAGGTGATAAACAATTTTTTCCTCTCAGCTTCCCAGCTGACTGGTTAGCCAACACTACACGCTGTGTGTATGTTGAGATTTAAAACATTCCAGTGACATTTAAATCAGGTCTGAGAGCTAAGGCCTGAGAATTAATAAGGTGATTTATAATCACTGTGGCCTGTTCCTTCACTATCTTCTTTACGCTTAGTGGCTGAGGGGGGGAAAAGGCATAAAGGAGGTCTTTGTAGTCCTCTTCTGAGAACAAATTGCTGTTTGGAGAATCTCTGATGCCATGGCTTCACATAAAAGCTGCTGCAAGGAGTTGTCATCTAGCAGTGCCCAGAACAATTTTGGAGTAGTTGTGTGATAAGGCAGAACAGCAAAAGAACTTGTTTCACCCCAAAAGTATCAAACTCTTGTGGCTTTCTCCCAAATTATTGCTCAGCCATTTTAAAGCAAACTTCCCCAAATCTGACCATTCATCTAGAGTGCAGCAGTGGGCAGGTTAGGGAGACAAATCACTGTCTTATGAATGCCAAATCACTAAATTTTCAATGATATCTGCAAGGTTAATCTGTTTTCTAAATATTTTATTTCTTAAATACGAAAACATACATTCATGGAACACTGAGATTGTAGATTTAAACAGAACTCAAGAAACCTAAAGGTAAGATTTTCACTGCAATACTGATTTGCCTACAGTGTATTGATTAAAACACTTATAACGGCCTAACTAAAACCAAAATCTATATATATAAAAGTCAAATGGTGTATGCGTGCTGCCTTACTCCTTCCACACCGTTTGAGCTAGAGACTTGAAATTTGGTACAGTTATAGGCTTTAGGGTCCTAATCAGGGTAAAGATCGAACATTTTTCAAATCTCACTTCTAACGCCCCCTAGGGGTGAAATTCTTTAAAGCCCATTCACATCAGCTGGGCAGAAGGTTAACACCTGCTGTTCTCTGTGACATAGTTATGATGTAATAATACCCCCCTCCAATGGCCCCCGAACTCGCTCAGCTCTCCCCCCTCCAACGCCCCCCCACTTGCTCAGCTCTCTCCCCCCTCCACGTACCCCCCCACTCAGCTCTCTCCCCCTTCCCCCCAACGGCCCCCCCACTCGCTCAGCTCTCCCCCCCCCCTCAGGTAAGAATCGAAAAATTTTTAAATCTCACCCCCTCCCCCCACTCCAACTGCCCCCCCACTCACTCAGCTCTCTCCCCCTCCCCCCTCCAACGCCCCCCACACTCGCTCAGCTCTCTCCCCCCTCCCCCCCACTCCAACAGCCCCCACACTCGCTCAGCTCTCTCTCCCCTCCCCCCCCCCCAACAAACCCGAGCAACGCTGGGTATTTTTGCTAGTACTACATATTTGCAATAAGAATTTGAATGTTTCTTTTGAGGTTAGATGTAAAGATTTGCAACTTTAACACTGTATTTTAAAGACTAAAATAAAATTGAATAGAAACAAAAGAAATCAGTCTGGTTTCCTTGCCAAAGATGAATGAAATGTAAACAAACAAATGCTGAAAGACAGAGATTTTAAATTATTTCAGTTACTTAACAGTTACAAATCTAACCATTTAAAATAATTTTCAATACCCCATGTCCCTTTTTATCAAGCTTCATGTAAGACTTTTAAAATTGTTTGTATATTCCCCAATCTGCTGAAACACCACAGGCACTGATCTCTTATTTACTAATGTAAAATGCATCAGTTGTATGGCTTGGAAAAAGTGTCAGTCAAACTCTGTAGACTGATACAATATGATGGACACAGTAACTGTGCTCTCTATGTAATGAAAATATGGGTTTTCTTTCCCCCTACTGATTATCTAGGAGGCCTTGTCCTTGTCTGACTCTGCATCCCAGCCACAGGATTCCAGCTGCTCATCTTGTGGGAACTCAACCTCAACATTGTAGGTGAAATCTGGGTCATCCTTCTTCTTTCTGTTCTTTTCAAACAGATCATCCATGATCCTCTTCCTTTTCGCCAGCTCTTTGTCATCTAATTTGTTCAGGTCCTCCTCTGGGTCAATGGTCTCTTCCTGCTGAATCTGCTCCAAGCTCTGGGCTAAACTCTGTCCTTGCAAGTGGCCTCTTAGCAAACTGTATAATTTCTGCAGCTGCCACAGTGAGATGCCTTGTAGGTAAGCCTTGTGCCGAGAGTTATTCTTCAGCTGTTCTGCAGCCCTGCTGCAATCTGGAAAGATTTACTGCTTCAAGCACACAATTCTTAAATAAATAAATAAATGTTCTTTACCCAAAGATTCTCTGGGGTAAGTAGCGGCACTCCCTAGGGCAGCAACTCATTTTTAAACTACACAGCTGAGGTTGGGAAGTTTCCTGGCTTGATCTCCAAGCCTGGAGAAAACTGGGTAGTCCAGTTTTAGAGAGTAGTCCTATTATATAACCTCCCATGTAGAGCTGGTGAGAAGAAACTTACCAGTCCCTGAAGAGGTGCCCAGTTGCCATCTCTCCCCCCTCCTGTCCCTTTCCTGTTTTGTGGAAGGAGGCTGTGGGATGCCAAAATTCAAACTACCGTACCTGAGAACTTGGAGAAGTTTCGGATAGGCATGATGCGCTGGCGGGCTCTATCCTTGTTTTCATCTTCGTAGATCAGGATAACAGATGGAGGCTGAAAGCGAATGCCACACTTCTTTGCAACATAAGTCATCCCAGCTCATTCTACTGCCTGAACAAAATGAAACCTTACAGAACTCTACGAGGTGTGTGCTTCAATGTTCACTGCAAAAGAAAAAGGAAAACATGAATTAAATGGATGCTGCTCTTTAAGGGTAGTTTCTGATCAGGGTTATAGAGATTCTGACTCAGAAAAGCCTGTAGCCCCCTGTATAAGTCTGAAATTGTGCTTAAATCCTTTGCTCAATCAGGGCCCTGGGGAGGGGGTACCATGACACCCAACTGTTTATTTCCAGATTTGTCAACTCTACATCTGAATCTGGATTGTTTGGTTGATGTATATGTGGTATAGTTTTTTTGCTCCAGGCTCGATGAGGATACCACATATCTCTTGGCCTCCATTTGGCTTTTTTTTCCATTTAAAAAATGGAAAATACTATACAACGCAGCAGTGCATTACAGACTTTTTAATAAACAATACTCTTCTGAGAATTACAGCCACTGATCTGGAACAGCTCATAGTTATTTTTAGCCATTTAAAAAAACCCTTTCCACCAATTTCTTGCTATTTATGACCAACTGGATTAAAATCAAGGCAGAAGGTCTGAATTAAGGGCAGGAGACAACTTGTCTGCATAAGCAAAATTTCGAATGAGCTCTCCCCTGACATCTAGTGGTGAGCTGTGGAAAAAGACTTCAGAAGCTGATCTTGTTTGCATGGACACATCCACCCTGTGTAGGTGCTCAGCATGATGGGATTGCTTGCCCATATGATCACTTGTGGCTGGTGCTGGATCCCAAGTCTCCTTGTTATTGGGGCAGGACTAATAAAGCGTTGTTATCTTTGTTGTGTGAGCCAAAAAGCAGAAGAACTGTACCGGCCATGCCCCAAAGGAGGGATTCACTAGGCAGGGGACACGGGTTCCAAAACTCAGTGAGTTAAGAGGGGGTGGGAAAAGGCATCTGTACTTGGTGGTGTGCGTCCTAGACACCATTTGACCCTTCTTTGTAAAGTGCTCTGAAATCCACACCATTTGCTTCTTCTCTGAAGCATTTGCTATTGTCAAAGATAGGCTATCAAACTCGATGGTTCACCAGTCCGCTGTGGCTATTTCCCCTGCACCCCTAGTTCTAACTCCTATGGAGTAAGCAGGGGGTGGAGGTAGCTATAGCCCCAGGGGGGGCTGGGCAGGCAGAGGGAGGGGCGGTGGCTATAGCCCCAGGTGGCAGTGGAGTAGCCAGCGCCTGGCAGCCCCCGGCATTGCCCCCACTACCACTCCCTGCAGACAGACGGGGACAGCGGCCGGGTTGTAGGCAGGGCTCCGACCCCACCCCACATACCTTAACCTCCGCGTAGACGTCCGGCGCCCCAAAAGCAGCCCTGGCCTCTCGGTTACCATGACAACCTCCCCACGCCCCTCCTCCAACAGCAGCGTTGTAGGCCCCCAGCCGGGCTGCCCAACACATTGCCTGAACCACAGAAAATGAAACCGCGACTCGCGCTCCGCGTCTGTTCCTTCGAAGTCAGGCAGACGCGGAAGTCGCCTCTGCGGGGGCGTGGCTGTATGCGGAGATAGCGCGAGGCGGACGCGGCGGTGAGAGCTGACTGTTCCCGTCTCCCTCCCCCGCCCCTGGCGCTTTGGCTGCCCGGGCCAGGCCCAGTGCCCGCGGGCCGCGTGCGGGACACAGGAGCTCAGAGTCGCGCGGAGGGTGGCGGCGCCTTGCCCGTGTGTCTGCGCGCCCTGTTCTCGGAGCCAGACCTCAGCGGGGAGCCCGGTGCCCCGCCCCTAGTTGCGGGCGTGATGGCAAAGCCCCTTCCGGGCTCGCCTGGCGGAGGGTTGGCCGCAGCGCTGACGGGGGAGGGGCGGCAGGACATGCTCAGGAGCCCCCCAAGGCGTCTGTGATGTTTGTACATAAGTGAATGGGGAGGGAGTGGGGGGGGTCTCACATGAGGTGCCAGGTCCCCAAATTTCTCTCCACCGGTCTGGCGGCTGGGCCAAATCGGGTGTGGCCGGTCCCCAGCAGGGAAAGTAAAATTGAGACTTTACCAGTGGGGGGATCAGTATCAGAGGAGTAGCCGTGTCAGTCTGGATCTGCAAAGGCGACAGAGTCCTATGGCACCTTATAACTAACAGACGTATTGGAGCACAGACTGTCGTTGGTGAAGACCCACTTTGTTGCTTTTTTAAATCACCGGCCCAGGGGCAGCTGCTCCCCCTCGTTGGCAGTGGGGGGTGGGGTGCAAAAGGGGCAGGGATGATAAAGTGTTGCCGTGGTAGTGCTTTAAAATAAGGCAGATGGGGCTGTACCAGCAGTCACTTTTTACTAGTATGCTGTACCGTCCCGTACTGCTTTATTTTCACCTTCGCCGGCCCCTTTATGATTGCTTGGTCCTCAGATGTTGGCAGTCCTGGCACCCATGCCTGGAAAAGATGGGAACCCTGAGACATGTATGGGGGCCCTATCAGTACTCCTGTGTCTGTGATCCTGATAGTGACCTTGAGGCATGTGTGCACACACCCACCCACATACTCCCTCTCTCCCCTGTGCACTAAGGGTGTGTACACTGCAAAAATAAGGTAGGTTCTACGCTCTGGTGAACATACCACTGAAGACATCAGACCTTGGTTTAGCAGCTCAAATTAAAGCTTGGGGTTGAACTCAAGCTATTAACCCATGTTAAAAGATGAGTTGACATATCTTTGCTGCAGTTTTAATCAAATCAACTAGTTAGGATTAGCTAACTGTTAAGAGCACACAGTTTTGTGTGTGTGGTGTACACGTTTCTACTATTATCCATGTGTCATAGCCTGTGTATCAGTGAACTTGACTGACACTTTTACACTGCCGCTAGAAGGGGTAATTCCCAGGTTGGGAAGATGCACATGTGCTAGTTCTGGTTGAGCTAGTACACTAGAAATAGTAGTGTGCATGGTGTAATGGGTAATGGCTTTGGCTAGCCACACGAGTACAGTCCGAAATACTAAATATATACTTAGATGGGTAGCACGAGCCACCACCATGGCCACATTGCTATTTTTAGAGTCACATCAGAGCTAGCACGCGTCTGTCTACTTGAGCCCCAAATGCCTGCCGGCTGCAGTGTAGACACACAGGTCTTGATGCTAACACAGATACCAACACACATAGACATTGATTCCAGCCCACATGGACAGATAAGGACAAGGACACTGACAGGCTTTGTGACATGGGAAGTGTCAATGGTGTGCATAATTACCATGATACACAGGGTTTTTGAAGATCTGATTTGAATTGAAAATCTGTTGATGAAATATCCCATGTTTATAGGAGCTGTGTTTTTTTGCAGTTGGATTTAGAAATGCAGTGGCAGTCGATGGAGAAAGTGTTTCTTTGGGAAAGTATTCTCACCTTTAGCGTATCCTTGCTTGTTTGGACAGCAGGAAATTTGTGTAAGTTAAACAAAATATTTAAGCTTTCACTTAACAAGCTGCCAAATAAACTTTCTAAGCAACTGATAATTGAAATTGCTAAGAGATGATTTGCGAGTTCCTCGCATACTATGAAATGAGAAGGGATGTGAAACAAATGTGGGAGAGGTTTTTAAATTTTCCATCATAGAATATATCCATAAATTGCTGAGATTAATTTCAAGTAATACTGTGCTAATCAAACATTTTATTTCAGGGAAGAATGAACACACATGGGACCAAAATAATTGTTGGTGTAAGCAGGTGCAACTTCATTACAGTTATTGGAGTTACTCTTGCTTATATTAGCAGCAACTTTGATCTATAGTTTGATAAACAGTGCAGAAATACAGAGATGCTTGTGCGTTTTACTACTTAATCATCGAATACTGTTTATGTATTCAGCAGTATTGAAAGACACGGTAAAATTTCTAAGATTATAGCTTTTTAAGGTATCACCTATGATAGGAGAAGACCCAAAACAAGCCCACTGTGTATTTGCCGTTTTTAAAATTTGTAATTGGAATAAAGTCTCAAAAATGCTAAATCATCTGAAAAAGAAGCAATCATTTTCAGTTTTGTAAATATTCATTTTTTTCTGCTGTTCTGAACCTTCCCAACCTTCTCACTGAAAAGTTTTGTAGTTTTTATTAAAAAACATCAGCCATAATAAATTGTTGTTAGGAATGTTTGAAATGTTAGTATAATCAAAAACAATGTGTCATATATGCATAGTTCCTTGAATCTTTTTCTATGCTCACTTCTGCAAGTGATTACAGAAATCAAAAGACAAGATTAAATCAACTGAACTTCTCAAAGTCCAGAAATGTTATATTGTACAGTGAGCAAATGTATTTTGCTCAGTTAAAAACTCACTTAGTGTGGGGCCCGGTATCAAATGTCATTAGATGATTAGAATTACTGGATCTATGCACACACAGAAATACTGTAATTGGTCAAGTGGTTTTTGTCTTTGTTGACTCAGCTGTCTTTGCCACCTTTGAATCACGTAGCTGAAGTTTGCGTATCTGCAGCTGACTTACCGTCCGTCCTCATGGCGGCGGCAGTCGGTGGTGCGCTCCCCCGTCGACTCCAGCTTGCGCCTCCCGGCAAGCTGGAGTTCCGCAGTTGACGGGCGCCGTGAGCGATCGATTTCACACGAGAAATCGATTGCCAGAAGATCGATCGCTACCCGCCGATTCGGCGGGTAGTGAAGACATACCCTAGGCTGGAAACATCTGGAGGTCCTCAGTGGTGACATTAAGTAATACAATCTGTGTTTAGTTAGGACCCAGTCCTGCAAACACTTACACACATGCTTAACTTTAAGCACATATTTGTAGGTCTGAGTTTTAAGTCTGAGAGCAGGAGAGCCAAAGAGAATGTCAGGGTTCTGGCTGTGTCCAGTGACTTAAAATCCCCTTTATATTGATCACAACTGAGGCTTGCCTTTTCTTTACCATCACTGATTCTACAGTCGCTTCTTCTGAACAGGTAATAAATTCAGAATTTGCTGTAGCTAGTTAAAGTAGCCCATCATTGTTATTCCTAACATTGTAGGCAATGCTATCACTGTAAAAGTTTATTTTGTGGTGTTTTCAGCTGCACAGGCCACTTGTCCTGATATCACTGTGACTCAACAGCTTCTGAAAGAGGGATTTCACAGGTGAGTTGATGCCATCCATGTACTTGAGCAATGCATCAGTTACTAGTTACTCAGGGCCCCTGTTCTGCAAACATGTATGTACTTAACTGTATGCATGTGAGTAGCTTCATTGAACTCATGCATAATTGAACAAATGCACTGCACTGTATTCAATGGGATTACTCATGAGTAAAGGTAAGCATATATGTAGGTGTTGGCAGGATCAATGCTTAAATATTTATTCGTCACCAATCAGTTATATCATGGCAAGAACATGAAGCCAACACAAAAATGTATTTCTGAGTACTTTCAGTAATACTGGTGCATCAGTGGAGAATTAACAAAAAAGAGACATGTTAGTTATCATGATATGGAAATACAATAAAACATTGCGTTTCCTAAAAGGAAAAGGTCAGATTCTAGATAGATAAATGTTGTTTTCTATATTATCCGAGCATACTACAAATAGTAGAGAGAGAATAATATTTGAGATGATCTGTTTAAATTTTTGTGCAGTTATTTGAAATTTGTGCTAACATTTTTCTTTTCATTTTAAGAGACCTGCTAACAAAGGTAGAACTTGGTGCAGGGGATGAAGCCATAGGAAGCTGCACTGTGGCAATTAAAGAACACCTACCAGCAGGACTATATGTGGATCCCTATGAGTTGGCATCATTGCAACAGCACAACCTAACTGAGGTACGATGTCCAAGTGGTCATGTTGATTTGTTTGGAAGTGGTTCAAGCAAGAAAAAACATATAATAATTTGAATATTTGTGAGTAAATATCCAGTGTCTGTCATTTTAAACATTAGCATGAAGATGAACTTTAATCTGCCATTGCGATGTGGCCCTTCCCTCTCATGACAGAGCTTTTTATTGTGTAGGGGCACAGTCATGGATGGAAACTAGAATGAAGGGAAAGCAGCTTGCATTAGATTGAAGTAACTGACCTGGAGTTGATAGGGAAGACAATCAATCCTGAGGCTCTGAGGAACTCCCCGAGAAGATGTGGTTATAGTGCAGTTGGAAGACATGAAGGGTACTTCTATAGGATTCTCTTAGTGTGTGTGTTTTTCAGGATATTGAGTGTGAATATATTGGCTCTCACGAGCAATATAGACTTGTACAGAGTGCAGGGAAGGATGATGGTATTCTGGTTTATACTGACACCAGTTACCTGGGAACTGTAGGTCATGGAAGCTAAATTTATCCATTTAGTTTATAAAAAGTTTATG
Source organism: Sternotherus odoratus (assembly GCA_032164245.1). Lineage (NCBI taxonomy): Eukaryota > Metazoa > Chordata > Testudines > Kinosternidae > Sternotherus > Sternotherus odoratus. The sequence continues at coordinate 44,854,769 of JAVMKO010000009.1, read as the reverse complement.
GGGTATTCTAAAGCATTTTTTCAAAATGCTCCAGGTTCTTCACACAAAACCTGCTGGGAAACGAGAAATTTCAGCAAATGTATGAGAAGTAGTTGTCAGAGAACTTTGGGATCTTGGGAATGAAAGTCACTTTCCGAGGAAGGATGGCATTGTGTTTAAGGTGTTATATTGAGACTTGGGAGACTTGTTTTCAGGTTCCTGACTCTGCCACAAACAATCTGTGTGACCTCAGACAAATCCCTTAATCTATGTGCCTCAGTTCCTCGGTTCTTCCTCTGTAACGTGCAGATGATCGCTCTATCCCATCCTTTGTCTATCTTGTCTATTGAGGTTGTAAGACCTGTAGCTATGGTGCCAAACACAATGGGGCCCCAAACTCCATGGGAGCCTTTAGGCAGTACTGTAATACAAATTTAAAATACTGGACCAAATGTAGTCCTCATGTAACTACCTTAATGCCATTGAAGTCAGTAGCATAGCTGTGATGGGAGCAATGTGAATAGAACAGACACAAAATGAACATGGCTCATTTTATTTTAATCATCTTGAGGAAAAAGATCTCTAGTCTGAAAATTAAACTGTTGTCTCCCTCATGACATTGTAGTAGGTTACCTTGACAGGTTGACTGTTTTAGTCATTTTAATCCTGTATTCCCTATATAACAATATCAGTGTGCTTTTCATGACATTCATTCATCTGTATTGATTGTGTCTGTGTTTTTCACAGGCTCTGATGATTCCAGATACTGTTGATGTAGAATCTCCTGAGTACTTAGCCACAGACCTTGCCATTGTTGTTTACATGAAACCTGACCCTCAGTGTGGTCACTGTTTTAAAGCCACGTTGCCTGTGCACTGTCGGTATCACCGGCCAACAGAGGATGATGGGGAAACACGTTCTCGTCTGAAGAGTCCAGAAATATTAATGCATTGCCATAAAAGTGAGAAATACACATTATTCCTACTTTGTTGTATGAAAGAGGGAGGGATTAGAGAAATAACTATTACCATACAGAGTGTGAAATCCAGACTTTGGGGAAAGTTGCTGGTGGAGAGAGGTATGTGGATAGTCATTTAAAAATTGAGAAAATCGTGTCTGCAAAAGAAGGGAAAATAATTATTTTTTTACATCTATTTGGATCAATGCTACATTATCCTGACAAAGGGCTAATTTAGGTCTAGTTGTTAATAAACTTCTTGGAAATCCCAGTTATGCCCGTTTTATCCTCGCCACCCCAGCGGAAGGGAGATGGTGTTCCCTAATATGGGACTTTAAAATGGGAGTGTTGACAGTTGGCCTGCTCCTTAGAATCCCTGTAGACTCTGGACTGATGAAGGCTTGTATGGCCCACCTGTTTCCACAGCGTTCTACCTTGCAATTGATGCAGTTCATGGCTTAGTCTATACAAAGGAAAGCTAAACTGTATCAGTCACAAGTATTCCAGTGTTTTCCAGCCCTCACAACGTTTAAGTAGGAAAATCTTTGTAGGGACTCTTGGCTTTCTGAGAGATGGAATGATAGGAGCCTGAGACTCTTTATTAAAAAAAAAATCCAATATTTCATAATAATGAATCATTTAAAATCTTATAAACAATCAAGTCCCCACTCCTACTACAAATGTGTTTCTTTTCAAGAGATAAACTCTCCCTAGCTCACCACCAAACCAGATCTATGAATACGTTACTCACCTTTATGTCTTTACTCAGGCATTATTTGATGGATTCGTTTCACTCTTACTCCTACATCTTTGGGACTATAGAGGGCTTCTATATACTTTGATAATGGGATCTCAAGATTCTTACCTTCCCTTGTCTCCCTGCCACCAATATTAAACTTTAATGGTAGGGATCCACATTTCCTAGTAATAGACTAAATTTAAAAAATAGCATTGCAGAGATGCAATAGGAATCCATAAGAAGAAACATTAAAATAGTTTATTATGCAGTATTGTGGAGTCAGGAGCCATAGCAGCAGGGCTGGAAATTGGAGATCACCCAGTGGTAAAATCCTGGTGCCATTTGAACCATATTTGATCCCCATTTGCTATTCAGTGGGCTAGGATTTCACCACTGGTGTAGACTTCCTTGTATATCCAAAATTTGTTGAGTTTAAGGATTTGAGGGCTTGACAAAGCCCTGGCTGGGATGATTTAGTTGGGGATTCGTCCTGCTTTAAGCAGGGGGTTGGACTAGATGACCTCCAGAGGTCCCTTCCAACCCTAATATTCTATGATTCTATGATTTATGAAAGGGACTGATGGCACTAGTTTGAATGTGCAGATTTCCCAGCAAAGTTCTGCCAGTGTTGATCTTATTTCACCCCTTAGCTTTTAGTGAGTAGAGACTGCTAAGCCGCATGATGGACAGATATCCCCTCTGAAAGGATTTTGCAGTCCATATATTGCTTCATCCTGGTCTGATTTTTGATGTAACGTATTTCTGCTTTTCCTAGGTTTCCCATCAGTTGAATGTTGGAAGTATTCTGAAGTGGAAGCTCCATGTTCAGTGAGAAACAGGCATACCTGTCATTGGAACAGTGTGAAGTACAAACCTGTAAATTCCTATTTCAGACTGGGAGGGGCCTCCTAGATCATTTAATCTAGTCACTTGCTATCACAGACAGCCTTGCCATATAATCCAGTTCATAAACTGGTAAAAACATCAGAACAGCCATACTGCATTAAACCAAAGGTCCAACTAGCCCAGTATCCTGCCTTCTGACAGTGGCCAATGCCAGGTGCCCCAGAGGGGATGGGGTAACCACATATCCACACAGTATTCAAGATGTGGGCATACCATGGGTTTATATAGAGACAATGTGACACTTTTTGTCCTACTATCTATCCTCCTCCCAATAATTTCCAACATTCTGCTAGCTTCCTTGACTGCCCTTGCACATTGAGTGGATGTTTTCAGAGAACTATCCACAATGGCTGCAAGATCTCTTTCTTGAGTGTCAACAGCTAATTTAGACCCCATCATTTTATATGTATAATTTGGATCATGCTTTCCAATGTGTATTACTCTGCATTTATCAACATTGAATTTCATCTGCCACCCAGTCACCCAGTTCCGTGAGATCCCTCTGCAGCTCTTGAGTTTTGCATCATCTGCAAATGTTGACACTGCACTTTTTATCACTTTTGAAATCATTTATTAATATGTTGAATAGGACTGGTCCCAGTACAGACCCCTGGGGGACACCACTATTTACCTACCTCCATTCTGAAAACTGGCCATTTATTCCTACCCTTTGTTTCCTATCTTTTAACTAGTTACCAATCCATGAGATGACCTTCCCTCCCATCCCATGACAGCCAACCTGCCCAGGAGCCTTTGGTGAGGGACCTTGTCAAAGGCTTTCTGAAAATCTACATACACTGTATCCACTGGATCCCCCTTGTCCACATGCTTGCCAACCCCCCCCAAAGAATTTTATTAGATTCATGTGGCATGATTTCCTTTTAAAAAAACCACATTGACCCTTCCCCAACAAATTATGTTAATCTATGTGTCTCACAATTCTGTTTTTTACTATAGTTTCAACCAGTTTGCCTGATATTGAAGTCAGGCTTACTGGTCTGTAATTGCCAGGATCATCTCTGGAGCTCTTTTTAAAAGTTGGTGTCTGTGACGGTGCTGTTCCTGGTGGGGTCCAACTGTGAGTGTCAGATCAGGACAGATTGCTTCCAAAGGGGCAACTACAGCCAAAAGCTGGGGTTTTTCCACACTAAGGCAAACCAAACCAGCCAAACAGAAAAGACTGGTTTCGCCCCACTGGCTAACCACAAGTCACACAAGCAATCCCCTTAGACACTCCAGATTCCCAGTATCACCACCAGCAGCCACCTGTCCTGGGGATCAATGGTTATGAAAACCAATACCCCAAATAAAGAAAACGGTTCTCCCCAATTCCAAAGAATCAGGCCCCAGACCCAGGTCAATATACAAATCAGATCTTCCCACAAATCACGCTGTTGCCAATCCTTTAGAATCTAAAATCTAAAGGTTTATTATACAAGGAAAAAGGTATAGGTGAGGGTTAAGAATGGTTAAAAGAAATCAATTACATGCAGTAATGGCACATCTCTTGGTTCAGTCTTGCAGCTGTAGAATAAACTGCAGGTTTCAATCAAAGTCTTTGGAAAGCATCCCCTGCAGAGATGGGTCAGTACTTTGTCCAGAGTTCCCCTGAGTAGCAAAGTTCCATCCAAAGCTGGAAACAAGGCAGGCTGAAGGCTGGAGGTAAAAAACCCTCCTCCTCCTTATGCAGAGTCTGGCTGCAAACTCCAGGTTCACAGCCACATGGTCCAATTACCAGACTCTCAATGATTCAGTTTTTGCCCAGGCATGTCCCATACCTGGGGAGGCTCCGCTCCTCGGGTGTGGACACAGTTCATTGCGCAGTTGATGGCCCTTTAATGGGCTCGAGTTAGCACCAGCGTGTCTGAGCTTTTACAGGAGCCAAGCCTAAGTTTGAAATACAGGCACCTTTTATCCAATATCCATAACTTCAGTTCCAAAATAGATACACACATATGGTCATAGACACCTGTTATGACCCCCTTCACATAATATTTGGTACCCCAATGATCTATATGGCACCAAATTATTCCAGTAACGTGACAGTGCCACAGTACCTATTCTCCAGTCATTTGGTACAGAAGCTGATTTAAATGATTGGTTCCATTTGACAGTTAGTAGTCCTGTAATTTCATATTTGAGTTCTTTCAGTACTCTTGGGTGAAAACCATCTGGTCCCGGGGACTTATTACTGTTTAATTTATCAGTTTGTTCCAAAACCCTTCTCTAATGTCACCTCAATCTGGGACAGTTCCTCAGATTTGTCACCTAAAAAGAATGGCTCAGGTTTGGGAATCTCCCTCACATCTTCAGCCATGAAAACAAATGCAAAGAATTCATTTAGTCTCTCCACAATGGCCTTATCGTCCTTGAGTGCTTCTTGATTGTTGTGTGGCCCCACTGGTTAATTAGCAGGTTTCCTGATTCTGATGTACTTTTTTAAAAAAAATTGCTGCTATTTTTTGAGTCTTTGGCTAGCTGTTTTTCAAAAAAAAATTTGGCCTTCCTAATTATATTTTTATACTTTTCTTGCCAGAGTTTATGTCCCTTTCTGTTTTCCTCACTAAAATTTCACTTCCACTTTTTAAAGGATGCCTTTTTGTCTCTCACTGCTTCTTTTATGTTGTGATTTAGCTATAGTGGAACTTTTTTGGTTCTCTGACTATGTTTTTTGATTTGGGGTATAGATTTAAGTTAAGCCTCTATTATGGTGTCCAGCTACATTTTAAAACTCGTTAGGTTGTTTGTACCCACCACTCTAATTAGGAGGCTGTTCCAGATGGTTAGAAACTTTATAATCAGAGCCTCTGATGGTTAGAAACTTTATAATTTCCAGTCTAATTTGTTCTTGACCAGTTTGTCCCCATTTGTTCTTTTGCCAGTGTTGTCCTTTTCCTTAAATAGCTCTTCTCCCTCCCTGGTGTTTACCCACCTGTTGTATTCATATAGAGCAGTCATATTCCCTCTCAGCCTTTGTTCTGCTAAGCTAAACAAGCTAAGCTTTTTTTAGTCTCCTTTTGTAAGATAGGCTCTACATTCTCTAATCATTTCTGTACCTGTTCGAGTTTGAATCAATGTTTCTTGAAAATGGGTGACCAGAACAATACACAGTATCCCCAGTAAGGTCTGACCATTACCTTGTCCTTGGTCTTTCTCTTGCTTCTAAAGTATTTGTAAACTGTTTTCTTGTTATCCTTTATGTCCGCAGCTAGTTTAATTTCATTTTGTGACTTGGCCTTTCTAATTTTGTTCCTAAATGTGTTGTTTTTTAATATTCATCCTTCATAATTTTACATAGTTTCCACTTTTGCTCCCTCTGTACTCATTCTGTGCTGTCCTTTTCCTTGATGACTGGTACTGTGTCTGGTCCTTTCCCCCTCTCTGTATTGTTTTACCTGGAACCCTGAGGTATAATTGATGTTATGCATTGGTCTTCATAACTAAGCTTGGCAGAATTCTATTTTTTTATATAATTTTGATGGATAATATAAATGTTTATTTTTAAGCATTTTCTCAGTTTTTACCAATTGAAATTTTCACAGTTGTGGGAAATTGAGGGTCAGACAGTAATTATTTAATTATAGGAGATGATGTGATTCGAAAAGTTAAAGCTTTATAACCACTGAAATACAAATTGTCAACATCACATGTCAGAATATACAATTAAATATCCTTATTCTAATAGAGGTAACAAAGTCCTGTGGCACTTTAAAGACTAACTATAAAGTTTTGAAGCATAAGCTTTCGTGGGCTAATACCCACTTCGTCGGATGCAAGCAGTGGAAGTGTGCTTCGTAGGGACTGTCCAGTTTGGCCGATGTACATAGCAGAGGGACACTGGTGGCATATAATGGCATATATGACATTGGTTGATGTGCAGGTGAATGAACCAGTGATGGTATGGTTGATCTGGTTAGGTCCTGTGATGGTGTTGCTGGTGTAGATATGTGGGCAGAGTTGGCATCGAGGTTTGTTGCATGGATTGGTTCCTGAGTTGGAGTTATTGTGGTGCAGTGTGCTGTTGCTGGTGAGAATTTGTTTAAGGTTGGCAGGTTGTCTGTGTGCCAGGACTGGCCTTCCTCCCAAGGCCTGTGAAAGTGAGGGATTATTGTCCAGGATGGGTTGTAGGTCACTGATGATGCGTTCCAGAGGTTTTAACTGAGGACTGTAGGTGATGGCCAGTGGTGTTCTGTTGTTTTCTTTCTTGGGCTTGTCTTGCAGCAGCAGGCTTCTGGGTACACGTCTGGCTCTGTTGATCTGTGTCCTTATTTCCTTGTGCAGGTATTGTAGTTTTGAGAAAGCTTGGTGAAGATCTCGTAGGTGTTGGTCTCTGTCTGAGGGGTTGGAGCAAATCCGATTGTACCTCAGTGCTTGGCTGTAGACAATGGATCGTGTGGTATGTCCGGGATGGAAGCTGGTGGCATGAAGGTAGGCATAGCTGTCGGTAGGTTTTCGGTATAGGGTGGTGTCAATGTGGCCGTCATTAATTTTCACTGTGGTGTCTAGGAAGTGGACTTCCTTTGTGGACTGGTCCAGACTGAGGTGGATGTTGGGGTGGAAGCTGTTGAAGTCATGGTGGAATTCTTCCAGAGTTTCTTTCCCATGGGTCCAGATGATGAAGATGTCATCAATGTAGCGTAGATAGAGAAGGGGTGTGAGTGGACGAGAGTTGAGGAAGCGTTGTTCCAGGTCAGCCATAAAGATGTTGGCATACTGTTGGGCCATGCGGGTGCCCATAGCAGTGCCGCTGGTCTGGAGGTATATATTGTCACCAAATTTGAAATAGTTGTGTGTGAGGATAAAGTCACAGAGCTCAGCAACCACCTGTGCTGTGGCATCATCAGGGATACTATTCCGGACAGCTTGTATTCCATCTTTGTGTGGGATGTTTGTGTAGAGAGCCTCTACATCCATGGTGGCTAGGATGGTGTTTTCTGGAAGGTCACCAATGCATTGTAGTTTCCTCAGGAAGTCAGTGGTATCACGGAGATAGCTGGGAGTGCTGGTGTCATAGGGTCTGAGTAGAGAGTCTACATATCCAGACAGTCCTTCGGTGAGAGTGCCAATGCCCGAGATGATGGGGCGTCCAGGGTTTCCAGGTTTGTGGATCTTGGTTAGTAGATAGAATAACCCCGGTCAGGGCTCTAAGGGTATATTAATTTGTTCCTGTGTTAGTGCAGGGAGAGTCCTGAGTAGATGGTGCAGTTTCTTAGTATATTCCTCAGTGGGATCGGAGGGAAGTGGCCTGTAGAAATTGGTATTGGAGAGTTGTCTGGTAGCCTCCTTTTGGTAGTCTGACCTGTCCATGATGACAACAGCACCTCCTTTATCAGCCTCTTCGATAATGATGTCAGGGTTGTTTCTGAGGCTGTGGGTAGCATTGCGTTCTGCAAGATTTAGGTTGTGAGGCAGGCGATGTTGTTTTTCCACAATTTCTGCCTGTGCACGTCGGCGGAAGCATTCTATGTATAGGTCCAGACTGTCATTTCTACCCTCAGGAGGAGTCCATGTGGAGTTCTTCTTCTTGTGCTGCTGGTGGGATGGTGTCTGTGTACCAGTGTGCTGTTCCATGTTGTCTTGAAAGAATTCCTTGAGTCGGAGACGGCGAAAGTAGGCTTCCAGATCACCGCAGAATTGTATCATGTTTGTGGGGGTGGTGGGGCAGAATGAGAGTCCTCGAGATAGGACAGACTCTTCTGCCGGGCTGAGTGTGTAGCTGGATAGATTGACGATATTGCTGGGTGAGTTAGGGGTACCACTGTTGTGGCCCCATGTGGGAGGTAGGATTTTAGATAGTTTGCAGTCCTTTTTCTTTTGTAGAGAGGTGAAGTGTGTGATGTAGATCTCCTTTCTTATTTTAGTAAAGTCTGTTTGTGTGGAAGGTTGGTTGTTTATGAAGGTCTCCAGGTTGGAAAGCTCTTTTTTGATGTTTTCCTGTTTGCTGTACAGGATGCTGATCAGATGGTTCCTCGGTTTCTTAGATAGTGTCTGGCATAATCTCTCACTGTAGTCTGTGCAGTATGTGGATAGCAATGGATTTTTCACCTTCAGTCCATTTGGTATGATGTCCAGCCGTTTGCATTTGGAGAGAAAGATGATATCTGTCTGTACTTGTGCAAGTTTCTTCATGAGGTTGATGGATTTCCACTCCATACGGCTAAATGCAGTGCATTGCATGATGTCAAGAATCAGAGAGGTAGCCGTGTTAGTCTGGAATAGCAGAGGTAACAAAGTCCTGTGGCACCTTAAAGACTAACTATAAAGTTTTGAAGCATAAGCTTTCGTGGGCTAATACCCACTTTGTGGGCTAATACCACACTTCCACTGCTTGCATCCGACGAAGTGGGTATTAGCCCACGAAAGCTTATGCTTCAAAACTTTATAGTTAGTCTTTAAGGTGCCACAGGACTTTGTTACCTCTGCTATTCCAGACTAACATGGCTACCTCTCTGATTCTTATTCTAATAAGTTCTCAAGCAGCATTTTTCTTACATTGCTTATCTATAAATTTTTATTATCATTGATGGAAATATTTTTTCATCTGGTGCGTGTATACAGTGAAATAGCTGCTTACTGACATTTCATAAAAATAGAATCCTTCCAAGCCTATGCTTAAAGATTTTACTGGTGGTTTGAAGAACGAAAGGAGGAAGGTGAATGTTCTTAGGTTTATACATTTTGAGTTGGATGGTTATTTTCAGACAAAAGTTTAAAGAATGATGTAGGGAAAGGCCTTTCATGCCAATCTGGAGGCTAACCTATGGTTAAGTCTCCGATGAAGATTTTTTTATTTAATTTACACTGGTTCTGGATTCAAGTCCTTGATACAGTCAGCACTTGGCTTTGAAACTCAACAGTGCTGCAGTAGTGCAGAGATTCTGAAATAAGAGTGATCTTGTACAGTAAACCCTCGATTTAACGGACCCCGATTTAACGGACTTCGGATGCAACGGACAAAATTTCCGATGCATCCGAAATCCGTTATTGGGGGCTGCCGGCTCCCGCCCCAGGGAGCCGGCTGGGTTAACAGCTCCCGCCCGGCTCCCCGCAGCGGGGACCCCTGCAGGAGCTGTCAACCCCCCCCGGCTCCCCGCAACGGGGAGCCGGGCGGGGGGGCTGACAGCTCCCGCCCGGCTCCCCTCTGCGGGGAGCCGGGCGGGAGCTGTCAACCCCCCCGCCCGGCTCCTCGCAGCGGGGAGCCGGGCGGGGGGGGGCATTTGAGAGCCCCCGCTCGGCTCCCCGCAGCGGGAAGCCGGGCGGGGGGTTTGAGAGCTCCCGCTCGGCTCCCCCCAGCGGGAAGCCGGGCGGGAGCTGTCAACCCCCCCGCCCGGCCCCCCGCAACGGGGAGCCGGGGAGGGGGTGGGGTGGGGTGACTCACGGCTCCATATAACGGACTAATTCGGGCGAGGGGGTGTCCGTTGTCACCCGAAAGTCCGTTATTTAATAATTTTTAAAAAATTATTAAATAACGGACTTTCGGTTTTAACGGACACCCCCTCGCCCGAATTAGTCCGTTATATCGAGGTTCCACTGTACTGTAATTTGAGCAACTCGGCATCTAGGAAATCTTTGGAGGTCACTGAACATTAAAGGTGACTTGCAAAGGATTTAAAGGTGTTTGTGTCCTTTTTTGCTTCTTTATGTACAGTACAAAGAAGGCATGGAAGCTTTTGGTCAGTTTTTCTTTTTTTTCTGTTAAAAAAAATTTTTTTTGCTTCTTTTTTTCCCTTGGAAATATCAGGAATATTGTGTCTGGTCTCCTGATTTTGCTGATGGACTTCTTGTTTACTGTTCCTGATAAAAATCTTTCAGGACTTCATGAATGATAAGGAGCATGCTCTTTTTTTGTCTTTGCAGGTCATAGCGTAGGCACTGACTCCTTGGGTGCTCCGGGGCTGGAGCATCAACGGGGAAAAATTGGTGGGTGCTCTGCACCCACTGGCAGCTCCCCGCCCAAGCTCACTTCTGCTCCACCCCCTCCCCTGAGCGCGCCACATCCCTACTTCTCCCCCTAGCTCCCAGCGCTTGCCGCTACGAAATAGCTGTTTTGCGGTGGTAAGCGCTGGGAGGGAGGGAGGAGGAGGGGGAACATGGTGCGCTCTAGGAAGAGGCGGGGCCAGAGCCGGGATTTGGGGAAGGAGTCCAATAGGGGCAGAGTTGAGTGCGGATTTGGGTGAAGGGATTGGAATGGGGGCGGAGCAGAGGTTGTAGGGGGCAGGGCAGGGGTGGAGGCGGGGCGGGGGCAAGCACCCACCAGCGCCAGGAAAAGTTGGTGCCTATGGGTCATAGTTACATGAGAGTTGTTTATCCAGGTATTCATTCCATAAGGTTATTCCTCCAGTCCTACAGTGTGCAGGAGTTGCATGAGGTCCCTAATGTCAAGACTAATATAAGAGCAAAGCTGTAGAGAAAATAAATGCACATTACATTGCCACAGTTACTGTGTACCAGATAAATGCCCCAGAAGTTCAAGAAGAAACCAGCTCTCAAGATGAGCAGACAGACTAAATGGAAACGTCTCTTCCCCAGCTTTGCCTTTTGAATTCCAATACTGTATGAAAGGGTACATATCGTAAATGAATGGAAGAGTGCCTGAGCAACTTGAATGGTTAAATGATTTTGAGGGCTGTTCAGTAACATTAAATAGACTGTGCTGTGAAGCTTGCGTAATTACTATATCTAAAGGAGAAACAAAAGCTATTGAAAATGGAATAATAGCTCAAGAGTATGTTTTTACTCAGGTTTAACTTCTAACTCTCTCTTCATAGGTAAATAAGGAAGTGATACTACAAGTTCCAGTGGGGCTCAAACAGCATGGTGCCTTGGTATGTGCAGTGACTCTTCTTACAACAATCCTGTGCGCCAGTCTAGTTCTTGCTGCTATTTGCAAATATGGACACTTCTCATAGGTGCACTGCTCAGAATGAAACAGAGCAAGATTTTGTAGCTGGAGTCAGTTCAAAACAATAATGAGTACCATGCATTAAATGTAACTGAATGCAAACTTAGTCTGTTCCATTTAGAGTTCCATAAATGGAATGCAGTTTATCATCTATCACCTGTATTACGGTAATGCCTCGAGGACCCATCGGAGATCATGACCCTCTTATGCAAGGCACTGTACAAACTCGTAGTAAGAGACCATCTGTTCGGATATAGATATTTAGGCCTGTCTGTCGAGGCCTATACTTTAAGAATGTAGGTGTATTCTTACTACTTAGCTAGTTATAGAGGTATAAAAGAAAGAATCAAAATAATAGTCTGCCTGTTTATGGGGCTTCTCTTACTCTGTGACAGTCTGAGGCCCTGTTCTTAGGCTAAGATCTTTGGCTAAACAGCAGAGGCAGCCAGAAATTGGAAAGTGTATGGTTACATCCTTACATTCTAGACTAGTCGCATTTAAATAAGGTGCTATTTAGCTGTTAGGCATTATCAGGACAGGACTGTATTTCTATCAACACTAGAGAAAGGGAAAGACCTAGAAGATTTAAAGAAAATTTAGTTTGATAGCATCCTGTATGGTAAGAATTCACTTATCAGTAGCTGGGATATGAAGTCCTAATTTATTTGTTGTTTTATTACTGTAATCCCCATTCTCCTATTGTTTGTATAATTTTTGTCTGGTTCTGTAATTGTTTGCTGTAGAATTAATTTTTCTGGGTGTCAACTAAGGTGGTGGGATATAATTGGTTAAATAAACATGTTATAATATGTTAGGAGAAGTTTGTTAAATTTCAGTAAAATGATTGGTTTACGTATAGCTAAGTAGAACTCAAGTTTTACTATATAATCTGCAATCATTTGGAAAGTAAGGGGGGATGGGAACGGGGGAATGGGGCTGGGGGAAATGAAATTATGTTTCGCAAAGTGGGGGGAATGGGAACAGAGACGCAGGCAAGGCTCTGTGGTGTCAGAGCTGGGAAGGGGGACACTGAAAAAGGACATTGAAATCATTGCTTGCTGGAAGTTCACCCTAATAAACATCAAATTGTTTGCACCTTCGGACTTCGGGTATCGTTGCTCTTTGTTCATGCAAAAAGGACCAAAGTAAGCGGGTGAAGGAATATGCCCCTAACATCTTGGTGTTGTGACTGGAATGCATCGCATCGGATAGGTGAGTCGCAGCCTGTAAGTCACCCTTATGGAGGGGGTATAGCGAACTCTCATGACGGTAATTGTAGGTTCTGCAAGCCAAGGTATGTGATAGCTTAGTGGAGGGATAGCTCAGTGGTTTGAGCATTGGCCTACTAAACCTAGGGTTTTGAGTTCAATACTCGAGGGGGCCATTTAGGGATATGGGCAAAAATCTGTTGGATGATTTAATTGGAGATTAATATATAATATAAATGGAGATATACCAATCTCCTAGAACTGGAAAGACCTTGAAGGTCATCGAGTCCAGTCCCCTGCCTACACTAGCAGGATCCGCCTGCCTACACTAGCAGGATTGAGTACTGTCCCCTGACAGATCTTTTGCCCCAGATCCCTAAATGGCCCCCTCAAGGATTGAACTCACAACCCTGGGTTTAGCAGGCCAATTGGTCCTGCTTTGAACAGCGGGTTGGATTAGATGGTCTCCTGAAGTTCCTTCCAACCCTAATATTCTGTGAAATGGTGTAAATCCAAAGATGTTTGGATATGCCCCTCTCCTATGACTATAAAGGAGCAGGATTAATGGCCTGTGGCACGGGGTGGACAATTGGGTGTACTGTGTATAAATGTACATATTACTAGGAAGCACAATTACATCAGCCCATAACCAAACTACACACATTTACACGCTGCTATCTGAACTTTGGTGCACAAATGGATTTGTAAATCTTATTGCTGTAAATAATCAAACCAGGGCATATGGCCCGATTCCGTACCAAATGGTTAAGTTGGTTTGGACAATAACCCATTTCTCTGTGGACATTCAGTAAACTTATAATATGAACAAAAGCACTCAAAACCTGCAGGGGCAGCTTGTTGCAACTGCCAGAACTGGACACACAAAATTTTAAGCCTGTCGAAGGAGGAAAGGCAGTCTTTTGGTGGTGGCTCGGATGTTGGACCATACTGCAATGGTCAGGACTCTTAGCATTGCTGTGAATTATCATAGCAGCAGGTGTATTGTTAACTGTACTTGTGTTACGTTGCATATAAAAAGAACCTATACATAATATAATTCCAACAATATTCTTGCCAGCAAGTTAAAGAAGTATGGGCTGGATGAATGGACCATAAGATGGATAGAAAGCTGGCTGGATCGTTGGGCTCAACGGGTAGTGATCAATGGCTCCATGTCTAGTTGGCAGCCGGTATCGAGCGGAGTGCCCCAAGGGTTGGTCCTGGAGTCAGTTTTATTCAATATCTTTATCAATGATCTGGAGGATGGTGTGGACTGCACCCTCAGCAAGTTTGCAGATGACACTAAACTGGGAGGAGTGGTAGATACACTGGAGGGTAGGGATAGGATACCGAGGGACCTAGACAAATTAGAGGACTGGGCCAAAAGAAATTTCATGAGGTTCAATAAGGAGAAGTGCAGAGTCCTGCACTTAGGACGGAAGAATCCCATGCACTGCTACAGACTAGGGACCGAATGGCTAGGCAACAGTTCTGCAGAAAAGGACCTAGGGATTACAGTGGATGAGAAGCTGGATATGAGTCAACAGTGTGCCCTTGTTGCCAAGAAGGCTAATGGCATTTTGGGCTGTATAAGATGGGGCATTGCCAGCAGATCGAGGGACGTGATTGTTCCCCTCTATTCGACATTGGTGAGGCTTCATCTGGAGTACTGTGTCCAATTTTGGGGCCCACACTACAAGAAGGATGTGGAAAAATTGGAAAGAGTCCAGAGAAGGGCAACAAAAATGATTAGGGGCCTGGAACGCATGACTTATGAGGAGAGGCTGAGAACTGGGATTGTTTAGTCTGCAGAAGAGAGGACTGAGAGGAGATTTGATAGCTGCTTTCAATTACCTGAAATGGAGTTCTAAAGAGGATGGATCTAGACTGAGGTAGCAGATGACCGAACAAGGAGTAATGGTCTCAAATTGCAGTTGGGAAGGTTTAGATTAGATATTAGGAAAAACTTTTTCACTAGGAGGGTGGTCAAACATTGGAATGGGTTACCTAGGGAGGTGATAGAATCACCTTCCTTAGAGGTTTTTAAGGTCAGACTTGATAAAGCCCTGGCTGGAATGAATTATTTGGGGACTGGTCCTGCTTTGAGCAGGGGGTTGGACTAGATGACCTCCAGAGTTCCCTTCCAACCCTAATATTCTATGAATGTAGTAAGCCTTCCCCTTTAGTGTACTAGACAATCCGGACCCAACCTTCTCGGGTCCACTATGGTGGGAAGTCAACACTAATTGGAATAGGTGTGGTATGCCCATAAGGTGCAGGGCACCGTACTACAAAAGGAGCAGTAAAACAAATGGAACAACACCTTCCACCCTAATGCCTGGCCCTATCAGGAAGTGTGTTGCCATATGTCCTGTGCTTTTCCAGGGATACCTGGGCAGGAGGATCCAAAAAGAAAAAAGAAGGCTGGAGTGTTAGGATATTCAGGCCTGTCTGTAAAGGCCTATACTTTAAGAATTTAGATGTATTCTTATCACTTATCTAGTTATAGAGGTATAAAAGAAAGAATCAAAATCACAGTCTGCCTGTTTATGGGCCTTCTCTTACTCTGTAAAAAGAACAGGAGTACTTCTGGCACCTTGTCTTGTTAGTCTCTAAGGTGCCACAAGTACTCCTGTTCTTTTTACGGATATAGACTAACAAGGCTGCTATTCTGAAACCTCTTACTCTGAGACAGTCTGAGGCCCTGTTCTTAGGCTAAGATCTTTGGCTAAACAGCAGAGGCAGCCATGCAAAAAAGACCAAAAAAGTAAGCAGGTGAAGGAATAAGCCCCTAACACTATCCCTGCACTGAAAAAATGTGGATTCTAAATAGACAAAGCGGGGGAGGGAGAACAAAGACACAGAGAGATGAGGTGACTTTCCCAAAGTCATGCACCAATTCAGTGGCAGAGCTGGGAACAGAATTTAGGTCTCCTGTCTTCTAATCTAGTGTGCCCTATGTGCTGAAGCACAATGCCTCTCGTTACGCATTCTTCTTCCAAGATTGTAAACAAACTAACTTGGTAGATTGCGTATTACAGAGAAACAAGTTCTGTGGTCATGAAACATTTGAATTTTAAACTGTTACAAAATTCAGCTCTGTTGTATTTGGATTTGTTTTGTGAGGCTGTACATTTACCTGGAACAGGAAAGGATTTACAAGCATTGGAAAGACACAATGATCCCTGTTTCATTAACATTGACGTGCAGGAGGCAACCAGATTTATATGATTTTAAAGAGACCTTAAGAATTTGGAAGAAACTTCCAGGTGTTGACTGAGTAAATCAGAAGCTGGACTAATAACTCTGATTTTTCAGAGGATAA
Organism: Sternotherus odoratus; assembly: GCA_032164245.1. Taxonomy (NCBI): domain Eukaryota; kingdom Metazoa; phylum Chordata; order Testudines; family Kinosternidae; genus Sternotherus; species Sternotherus odoratus. Next base: position 44,838,752 of record JAVMKO010000009.1, on the reverse strand, counting down.
TAAAGCCTGTGAAACAATAGAGCCTTATCCAAACAGGAATTATTTTGAGGAAGTTCTAGGCATGTGTTATGCAGGAGGTCAGACTAGATGACCAAAGTGATCCCTTCTGGTCTTGGAATCTGTGAATTATGAAATGATGCTAAGCTGGAATGAATACTTGGAAGACTGGAGGTAATCATCAGAGCTATTAAGAAATGAGAGGAAATTGCTCCATTAATGGAAAAAAACTGAGCTGCCCCAAATAAATACCCTGTGTTTCTGTTGTTTGTCAGTAGGGGGCATTATGAGCTTAAGATAACTCATAAGGCAGATTTGTGCTGAAGACTGTTTTGTTTCCCATATACAGTCCTAGAGGATATTAAATATAGGTGATTGTGTTTATGAAATTACAGATGCAATAAAAGCAAAACTCCGGTCTTTCAAATTCTATTCCTATACCCTTGTGTGGCCTGCAGTTGTGCAGCCTAGTCCGTCCTCTGTCAGCAGAATTGGCCTTTCCTCTTCCTCCTCGGCTATCACTTCTGGAATTCCTGGGCATCGTTCATCTTCTGAAACTCAATAAAGAGCTCGTCTTGTTACTTCTACCATAGGTTGAACAGTGATTTGATGTTGGTCTCTTGTTTTCCCTTTACGAAGTGCTGAGTGATGATGGCTGCACCAATACTTCATCCACTACCTCAGTTTCTGACTCCTCTGCATCTGTTTGGGGGAAGGGAGACATTAAAAAAAATTGCAGATAGACTTTATTTGTTACTTATTTAATCATGTCCGAGCAGCTGTGCCATGATGAGATCAGCTGTGAGTGTCTATTGTTTAACTTGTCCTTGGATGGGATTTTGTTTGTTCTTTAATTCCCAAATTTGGGGGCTGGGGGGGGGGGGGGGGGGGGGAAGGAGGTTTGGTTTTTTTGCTGTCTTATGCCCAAACATGTGCTTTATATTGCAGGCACTTGGAACTATGCCATCACAAGTGGCTCCCAGCTCTGGCAGATAGTTCTCTTTTGACATTCCTCCCTGTGGTGGGGCAGCTGCCCAATCCCCATTAAAGAGTGGACCAGGGCAGACCAGTGTGGGAGGGCAGGCCAACTAGGGAGGGCCTTCTGGGAGCCAATCAGGGCTGAGCTTCAGGTGGCTAATCAGGGCCAGGCTCAGCCCTATATAAAGGTCAGTCCCCTGAGCAGGAGACCAGCACCTAGGACAGCGCAGTGCTGGGCAGGCTGGGGGAGAGCAGAGGTGAGCTCCAGCCTGATACCTGCCAGACTGCCGGCCCTGAGAAGAAGGGCTTAGGTGCAATGGGGTCAGAGGGGAAGTGACCCAGGGAAGACTGAAGGCAAGGGAAGAGAAGGAGGGCAGAGAGGCGGCTGTTAGAGGGTCCCTGGGTCGGGACCCAGAGTAGCGGGTGGGCCTGGGTCTCCCCCTTTCCCACTTGTACTGCACCAGCCCAGTAGAACTAATCTGCCTGGATTTTAGTAAGGTATTTGATACGGTTACACAATGGAAATTATTAGTTAAATTGGAAAAGATGGGCAGAAGCTTGGTGCCACCACTGTTGCGGCAGGGCAGACTCTGCCGGCAGCCAAGCTTCCCCCTTCCCGACCTCTTTCTCTGAGCATGCATTGTTCCTGTCCCTCCCACTCCCCGTGCTTTCCCCCCCCCCCCCCCCAACGAGGGATGGGGAGGAGTGGAGCCACAGTGTGCTCGCTGCTTGGGGTCGGGGGGAGAAGAGGTGGGGGTGGGGCCTTGGGGAAGGGGATGGAATCAGGGCATAATACCCCCTCCAGCCCACTACCATCAACCGCTCAGGGTAGGGGGCTGGGAGCACCACCACAACCCAGCCCACATCCCCTGCCCTGACTCCTGCACCCTGAACATGTCCCCATCCCCCTCACACTCCATGCCCTGTCTCCTGCACCCCCTCACACTCTCTCAGTCCTGACTCTTGCACCCACCACACGTACCCAGCCTCCCTCCACACATCATGCCCTTACTCCTGCACCACCCCAGATCCCCACCACCACCCTGAGCACCAAACAGGAGCTCCTGCACACCCCCCCCCCCCCATTCCCACCCTGCATGCTGAGTGCCAAATGGGAGCTGCCCCAGGTAAGCGCTCCACACCCCAACCTGTCCAACCCTGATCCCCCTCCATCGCTCCTGGCCAGACCCTGAACTCCAGCCTGCTCCTGCACCCTAACTTCCTCCCAGACCCTGCACCCCCACCCTCAGCTCAGTGCAGAGGAAGACCAAAAGAATGAACTAGAACCAGGGAAAAGTCCTAACTCTATGTGGGCAGAGGCAAGCAAGGGGGATTCAGTTTACCCCCTCCCCAACCCTGCAGTGCTTGCAGTTTACCACCAACCCCTCCCTTGCTCCAGGGACCAACCCTAGTTACTGCGCCACTATGCTTTTGCCCCCGGCCTCTGCCTTGCTCCAGTCAGCAGTGACTAATCCTTCCCCATGCCCTCCCCTCCGTGCTCATCTTGCCCCTAGCCAGTGGCTCGTTCCATCTGGGGACCAATCTTTCCTGTACACCATGCCCTGCTGTCAGGATGGATAAAATCAATTACTTTTTTTAAAAAAGCAAAAAAATCTGATTTTTTTCCATTTAAATCAGATTATTGAGGGAAAACCCTATCTAAAGATAGTTTTAATTAAGATACATTATATCACACCATGGAATAGGGATTATACTAATTCTATAGTATGAGACAATATATTCATGTAATGTTTAAGAAAAGTTTTGTAAATGAGTTCTAATTGTTCATGGATTAGGACCCCAATTTTATGGGGTCCCACAAGCTTATTGTAATGAGGGTCAGTAGGTCCACTGAGCCACCAGGGCAGTGGGGAGCTACTACCCCTTTGGGACAGCCTTGGTCACACCTCCCCGTTACTGGGGAATTAGGGTCGAGAGGTGTGCCGTCCCTAGTCAGCGGCGCGCCCCTCAGGCAGGGGAGCGCCGGCCAAGGGTCCGTGGTGCGCCCCTCAGGCAAGGGAGCGCCGGCCAAGGGTCTGTGGCGCGCCCCTCAGGCAGGGGGAGTGCCAGCAGAAGTCTGGGGGTGTAACCCAGCAGGACTCTGGGTCATCTGCCGCGGGGAGCTCCAGATCTCCTTCGGCATCCACTTCCGTCGGCCCCGGGGTGCTGCTGGGCTCTGGCAGTTCCCCGGGGTACTCTGCCCCCGGCAGCTCCGGTTCTCCCTCCGTGGTCGCCTCTGGCAGGCGTGGGTCCCTGCTGAACTCTGGCAGTCCCTCGGGGTATTCTGCCGCAGGCAGCTCGGGAAACCCCAGTCCTTCCTGCACAGGAGGGGTCCCGGGCCTCCCCTGGTTCAGCAGCAAGGTATGGAGGGAGCAGCCCATGGCCTGCATCTGTCTCCCTCCCTAGTACCACCCTGACTGAGCTAGGGGCCCCGCCCTTTATACTTCCTGTTCCGCCCCTCCACTTCCTGGGAGCGGGGCCAGCTTGGTCTGGGCCTGCCCACTCTGGCTGAGAGAGTGTTTCTTTACCCTCCAGCTCGGAGGGAGGCCACAGTGCCTCTCTACACTTCTGTATAGATTATGTAGGTTAATCTTTCTATCTACCCAATGGGACTCAGTGCTCAGTCTAGAAGATAACATCAGAGATACTTAGTTTTGCAGTTCTCAAACTGGATTTGTGTCTCTAGAGGTAACATACTTATTAACAACAAAAATGTTTTAAAATAAATACAGTAAACCCTCGATTTAACGGACTTCGGATGCAACGGACAAAATTTCTGAGCAAGTCTGATGCATTCCTGATTCATTTCTGGCGGGCTGGCTGCCGGCTCCCGGCTCCCGCCCGGGTCACAGCAGCAGGAGGGTTGGCTGGTGGGTCCCGGGAGCCGGGACCCGGGCGGGCTGGCTGACGGCTCCCGGCTGCCGCCCAAGTCCTGCCAGCAGGCGGGCTGGCTGACGGTTCCCGGCTGCCGCCCGAGTCCCGCCAGCAGGTGGGCTGGCTGACTGCTCCCAGCTACCGCCTGGGTCCCAGCAGCCGGGACCCGGGGGGGGGGGGGGCTGGCTGACTGCTCTCAGCAGCCAGGATCCGGGCGGGCTGGCTGACGGCTCCTGGCTGCCGCCCAGGTCCTGGCAGTGGGCGGGCTGCCGAGCTGCCGCCCCGACCCTGTGGCGGGCGGGCTGCTGCTCCGACAGCTCATTTTTTTAATTATTAAATAACGGACTTTTTGATTTAACGGACACCCCCTCGCCCGAATTAGTCCGTTAAATGGAGGTTTTACTGTATATATAAAGGTGAGAAATAACAGACCTCATCTCGATTGTCCCTCTGCAAATTTATGTACACAGAGTCAATCCCTTACCTCTCTTTAAAAGTGAAAAGTTTCAAAAAGTTTAAGGAATAGATTATTGTTGGAGGTGAAATAGAGCTGGACAAGGAGAAAAAGTCTGGAGATAAATGTGAGAAGTGAGGGACATATGCTTTTTTGTTAAAATATTGTGTGTGCTGTTGAAGAAAAAAATATCCAGAATACTTAACGTTGTTGTTTTATTTAACTAAAACAATTTAAATGTCTGTCTGGTGATGTTCTTTCTCCTCCTAATACAGCATGGCAAGAAAATCCACCAAATATTAATAATTAACCTGTTGAATTGGACATAGTTCACCTCCCAATGACTTCATAAATATCTGCTTCAATTATCTTTGGTAAATGAAATAACCAATCATTCATTTTCTGATATAGTTATAAAACTCATCTGAAAAGTTTTCAAAATAAATCACTGTTCAAAAATATATAGTGTGTACCTTCTAAAAATTAAACCTACATCTATCTGTGAGTTGTGAGGAATATGTATTAAGGTTATAACACACACACACATGCACACAAATGGGCTATGTCCTTCACCGTTGGTTCTTGAGTCCCACAAGCCCCCAGTCACCCAAGATCCGAAAAGTTTCTGGAGGGTTCAAAAGTTCATTAGCAGAGTTTTACCTCCCCGCCTGGATGGAAATGGGGGGGGCAGGTTAAGGGGCACCTTATGTGGTCAGAGGCCAACTGCCCCGCCTCTCCATGGGGGTCTGCTGCAGTCCTCACCATGAGCTGTTCCATCAGCTGCCCAGGGATGTCTCTGCTTCACCAGCCACTCTGCTCTTGTCAGCTGCTGCACATCGCCAGCCACTCTACTAGCGGTCACCCGAACTGCTCTGCTCCATCTGCTGCTGCTGGCCAGCCACTCCACTAGCAGTCACCCAAACTGCTCCACTCTAGCCACTGCACATCACCAGCCACTCTGCTAGCAGTCAAACTGGTCCACTCTATCAGCTGCTCAGCAATACAATTTCAGCCCCCCCCCCTTAATACAGTGTTTAGCAATCTCAGTTTATAGTTTTTTTCTTGGGGGCAGAAGGGGGGGGAAGAGAGAGAAGAAAGTACCTTAGTGCAGATGCCCTACAGGGCCCAAAGTGAGCTCAGCTTAATCAACTGAATCTAGACTCCTAATGAAATCCAACATTATCTCTGACATTCCACAGTGGAGAGAGACAGGATAGACTAGGCTTTTGTGGGGCCCTCAAACAACACCCTCACCATGAGATGTAAAAACCTCTCTCAATTCAGTGGGTTTTGGAACCCCTACCCCTTGGCCAGTGAGTGCTACCTAGGTGATGGTGAGTCCCTCCATCATGACAAAGGCCAAGTACATGTCCCAGTCCCTCATTCATGTAATTAGGTTAGCAACATTTTATCATTCCTACCCCGATAACAGAGAACCTGGGGATCCCACAGCAGCCGAAGTGACCATTTGGACTGCTGTGAGCTCAGACTAGGTGTGGCGGGCGTGTCTATGCAAATAACATCAGCTGAAGTTATTTTCTACAGTTCACCACAATTCCCGCAATATCCCACCAGATGTCAGGGTGGAGCTCATCCTGACACTGCTTACACTTACCTGTTAGGTCACTCCCTCTGGGGCACCTGGCATTGGCCACTGTCGGTAGACAGGATACTGGACTGGATGGACCTTTGATCTGACCCAGTGTGGCCACTTTTATGTTGTTATGTTTAATGCACCTTTATGTAGAAAGCCATGATTAAATATAGTCTTCCTGACTAGTGATTTAAATCAAATCCATCCTGCCCACTGTGCTCCTTGTCCTGGCCCCTTCATTCCCCAGGAGGATCCATAAATATGTTTGGAGCTGGGCCCACAAAAGTTAATCTGGCCCTGTTAATATAAGAATCAAAAGCTTGGTAAGGAACTAGTTAAAGGGGACACTATAACAGGTCATATACTGAAAGGTAAACTGTCAGAGTAGAGGCAGGTTACTGGTGTAGTTCCTCAAGGATTGGTCTTGGGATTTCATTACTGACCTTCACACAAAAAGTGGAAGCATGCTAATAAAATTTGTGAATGGTACAAAATTGTGAGGGATTGCCAATATGGAGGAGGACCAGAATATTGTACAAGAAGCTTTGGAAACTGGAGTAATAGAAATGGGATGAAATTTAATAGTACAAAGTCATGATTTAGGGACTAACAAGGAGGAGCAAAACATTGGGTGTATTGATTGATCAATGGATTATTATGAGCCATCAGTGTGATATGGCTGTGAAAAATGCTAATACGATCTTGGGGTGTATGGGATAAGGTATTTCCAGTAAAGATATGGAAGTGTTGTAACCATTATACACTGGTAAGACCTCATCTGGAATAGTGGTGTAGATTGTGAAGATCCCTTCTGGCCTTAAACTCTGACTCAATTTTGCTTTTCAAAAACTGGCAAGAACCTGGGAAGAGAATAAACTGTATGGAGTTGAGAGGATCTGAAGATGAAAAAGAATCAACCGAGGTTGGAGGCACAGAACTCAAGTCAAGAGAAGTGAAATCTTTTTAAAGAGGAAGAAAGTGTATGTGAAAGAAACATGAACAAAATTTAGGAGGCTACCGTAGTTACAGAATTTTCTCCCAACGTGTTCAACTGTGCAGGATTCAAAGGTTGCAAGCCTGGGTGAAGGGGGAGTGAAGGGAATTAGAGGGGCAGACAAAGCAGTATAAAGGGGATATGCCTGATCCTATCTGATCTTGGAAGCTAAGCAGAGTCGTGCCTGGCTAGTACTTGGATGGGAGATCTCCTGAGAATACCAGATGCTGTAGACTTAACACCTGGCAGTAGATATAAAATGCCTCCAACGACAGATGGAACAACACATAGGTTGGCATATACCCTGGCCGTATCACTGGTTGTGTCCAGTCTAAGTGGACCCTGCCATAGTGTGGGAATAAAGCTAGGAAAAACACACACAAAGCAGTATAAAGGGGAATAAGGAAGATGAGAAGCAGAGATGGTGGCCTTACCTACATAGGGGAAATTGTCTTATTTATCACAGAACTAGCAAAAATACCCGGCGTTGCTTGGGTCCGTTGGACGGGGGAAGGGGGGAGAGAGCTGAGCGAGTGTGGGGGCCATTGGAGGGGGGGTGAGATTTTAAAAATTTTCGATTCTTACCTGAGGGGGGAGAGAGCTGAGCGAGTGGGGGGGGGGCGTTGGAGTGGGGGGAGGGGGGAGAGAGCTGAGCGAGTGGGGGGGCCATTGGAGGGGGGGAGGTGGGGAGATTTAAAAAAAATTTGATTCTTACCTGAGGGGGGAGAGAGCTGAGTGAGTGGGGGGTCGTTGGAGTGGGGGAGAGGGGGGAGAGAGCCGAGTGAGCGCGGGGGGCCGTTGGAGTGGGTGGAGGGGGGGAGATTTTAAAAATTTTCTATTCTTACCTGAGGGGGGAGAGAGCTGAGCGAGTGGGGGGGGCTGTTGGAGTGGAGGGGAGAGGGAGAGAGCTGAGCGAGTGGGGGGGCCATGGGAGGGGGGAGAAAGCTGAGCGAGTGCGGGGGCCGTTGGAGTAGGGGGGAGAGAGCTGAGCGAGTGTGGGGTCCGTTGGAGGGGGGTATTATTACATCATAACTATGTCACAAAGAACAGCAGGTGTTAACCTGCTGCCCAGCTGATGTGAATGGGCTTTAAAGAATTTCACCCCTAGGGGGCGTCAGAGGTGAGATTTGAAAAATTTTCGACGCTTACCCTGATTAGGACCCTAAAGCCTATAACTGTACCAAATTTCAAGTCTCTAGCTCAAACAGTGTGGAAGGAATAAGGGAACGTACATACACGCACGCATGCACGCACGCATACACCATTTGACTTTTATATATACAGACTAGCAAAAATACCCGGCGTTGCTCGGGTCCGTAGGAGGTGAGGAGGGGGCAGAGAGCTGAGGGAGTGCGGGATCCGTTGGAGGGGGGAGGGGGCAGAGAGCAAACCTGACACCCCCACCTTACCCCTCCCACCAAACCCAACACCCCCTGACCAACCCCAACACCCACACCTCACCCCTCACCCCCCCTGACACCTTCCCACCCCCCCCAGACCAAACCAAACACCCCTGGCTCACTTACCCCCCCGACCTAACCCGACACCCCCACCTCTCCCCCCGACCAAACCCGACACCCCTACCTCACTTACCCTCCGACCAAACCCAACTCGGGTCCGTCGGAGGTGGGGAGGGGGCAGAGAGCTGAGCGAGTGCGGGGTCTGTTGGAGGGGGGAGGGGGCAGAGAGCTGAGCAAGTGCGGGGTCCGTTGGAGGGGGGTATTATGACATCATAACTATGTCACAGAGAACAGCAGCTGCCCAGTTGATGTGATTGGCCTTTAAATAATTTCACCCCTGGGGGGGCGTCAGAGGTGAGATTTGAAAAATTTTCGATCCTTACCCTGATTAGGACCCTAAAGCCTATAACTGTACCAAATTTCAAGTCTCTAGCTCAAACAGTGTGGAAGGAGTAAGGGAACGTACATACACGCATACATACACCATTTGACTTTTATATATAGAGAGAAGCTGTTTTTTAATAGTTATTTCAGAATAGCTCCCCATGTGGACAAGGCCATAATCTCTGCTTCTGTGCTTTTATCTTCCAAGTGGTCATTTTATTTCAGAATTAGTGTCTGCATGTGGAGTTATTCTGGAATAGTTATGCTGGTCAATTGACAGCATAAGGCATATGCTGTCAAAAGAGAGGTGGGGTGTAGAGGGAGTTGAGAAAGCAGTTGAGAGCAACAGAAGTTGGAAAGTTTAATGGAGAGATTGCTCCTGATCTTGTGGATAGGTCTTAAAGTCTTCTACGTCCCCAAGGCTGTGTGGAAACAAATTGCCTGATGGGTGGAAGAAGTTGGTGTTTCTGATTTTGAAGGACAATCAGCTGCTGCATGAAACCTGGGCTGAAAGGAGAGTTTAGCAGATGGAAGAGATTAGAACATGTAGATGAGCTGGGAGGTCAACTGAAATATTAAACCTGTAGTAGGCAGTCTCTGGAGAAGTCATGGAGACTAAGCATGCTGTTCTCAGATTCTCTTACTGCTGCACAACCTCCTCCTTCAGTTTTGGCTGCACTTTTCCCTGCATCGCCTTAATTATGCACACCCTATCAGTGGCCCCATGAAGTTGCAAAACTGCCTGATCAGCCTCCTCCTGATGGCCATCCACCATAACAAAAGGACAGGGGGGTGCTTTGTGACAGGGGGCTATTTCTTCCTTTTCTCACATATCTGGGTAGAGGTCCTCTGGGCTGCATCCACTGGCTCCCTAGACACCTTCCAAAAGTAGTGGGTACTGTCTGGGATTCTCTGCTCACTATTTCCCTCTGACTCCCTATTTATGACCCTGTGATTCTCACTCCTGTCCCTGTTTTATAATTTGTTGCCCCCTGAACTTGCTTGAGGCCTGCGTTCAGCAGGTTCTCTCCTTAGGCTGTGGGAGGGCCTTCTGACATTGATGCGCTTCAATAGATACACTTATTGCTGCAGAACCATCTTCAGTTCTGACTGCACTTCCCCTCCCCCCCTGCACCTCCTTATTTACACACACCCTATCTGTGGCCCCATGAAGTTGTGAGACTGTCTCATCAACATCCTCCTGGTGCTGGCCAAGATAGCTGTTCACTACAGCAGGGGAGGAAGTTGGATGGGGTAGGGGGTTCTCTGCGACTGTGGGACCTACTTCAGATCCTCCCTTAAGTCATGTCTGGGTGAAGAGTTCCTCTGGGCAGTGTCCACTGGCTCCCCGGACATCGATGAGGAGCAATTGGCGCTGTCTGGAGGTCTCTACTTGGCGTCTCCCCTCTGGATCCCTGATTTTGAGCCCATGACCCTTACTCCTGTCCCAGTTTTTTTATTTGTTGTCCTGTGTTTAGTTAATGTCTAGGTGTACTGGCTGCTCCGTGTAGGCTGAGGAGAGGGGCCTTTGGGCAGGACCATATGAACCAATCCTGAGTGTTTCAGTGGATGTTCTTACTGCTGCTTCTGTTAGCACCCCTGTGTTAGAAGAGTGGCACATACCAGTGAATGGTGGAGAATGGCAATAGTGGAAGCTGCTGCCATTTGTTCCCTCTAGCTACCAGTGCGTTTATGGTGGTGTTGAGTCTGAACTTTTGATGAGCTTAAACTTATCCCAGACTTGATGTCTCTGTCTGAACTTTTAATCAAAGCGCTGACCTGCAAACTACTCATGACACCCCCCCCCTTAAGTAGCCATCTCCCCTCTGTCTTTTAGAATTTACATTTTAACCTGTTTTATCCTGTAGAATCTTGATTGATTATGCATGACCATTATGATCTGTTAATCACTTTGTTTACTTCTGTGTATAAATATTGATGCTCACCCCTAATAAACTTGCCACACTTATTCTGAAGCTTTGAGCTAAGGATAGTGTGAGCCCGTTGATCAACGAATTGGTGTCTGGTCTCTGACAGATTGTGAGCCCTATACCAACTCCGCACGAACTCGGGTGCTGGAGAGGTGAGTAGGGACTTGCTATTTTACCTAACAATATGGGGGCTTGTCTTGGGATTCCTTCTGGTGCGGTGCCTCTGTCCAGTGGTCAGATCACTCATATACGAATTGGCAGGCGCCACGGGAGATTTCTCCCAGCCAATTCAATATTGAGGGGTCGTGTACTGGACAGCAGGGTAAATGCCAGTTGGAGGGCTCCTGTCAGACACCATGGGTCAAGGGACTAGTGACCCTTTTCAGAGCTTTTTTGAGCTTTAGAAATAAGTTGTGGTATGAAGAAAGACTCCCAGTACAGACAGGAATGTCTAAGAAGTTGTACACGCTGTGTGCAAGGAATTGGACTGGGAATACCGCGGTATGGGCCAACCTGGAGAAAAGGTTGCCTTTGTATGGTTCTTTCAAGCAGGCTACTTTAAAGAGAAGTGGAGGGCCAGATTGAAAAAACCATCCGGGACAGTTAAGTTACTGATTTTGTTTGAACTCTGCAGCAGAGCTGTGGAAATCTTTAAAGATTATGACAGTCAGGTATTCTCCCGAGAGTGAACCCCCTCCATGTTATTTCGATAAAGGGTGTAAACCATGGCGTGTTTTGACCCGCCAGTTGGTCCCCACTGCACCTGCCCCTACTCCTCCGCAGGGGGACTCTCCAGGGAGCAGAGGGGAATCTGCAGGACTCAGGATCTGAATCTATGCAGGGGGTAAGGAGGAAATGGAAAGGCAAAACCTCGGGAGAAACAATCACTTGGCAATAGGCCAAAAAGAAAACCCCAAGTGTGTGTCTAGGGAAGAAAAATGTGTGTCTGAATCTTCTTTGTCTGTCTTCTTTGTCTGTTTTTCAGCCTGTAATAGTTAAGAACAGTGCAGTAGTGTCAGAGTTAGTTATGGATTGAGATAGTTCTGAGTTTGTAACTGCAGGGGAAAAAGAATAGCTCTAACCCTTTGTCCAGTGAGTTTGTAAGTTTGCCTAGGGGGAGATTTTGTAGAGATCTGTCTGATGGGCCAAGGATAATCATGAATGTGAATAAATCCTAGTGAGAATTTGTTGTTGCTCAGGAAGCTGTTCCTTGGGAGCAAGCCCTAAAGTGAGAAGGGCAAGGACAGAATTTCTGTGGGTGGTAAAGTGTTGCCTAGGAAAGTTCCTAAAGGAAAACAGGTAAACAGTTTGATGCAGTTAAAGTGTAAAAGTGATTTGATCAAAAAAGGTTTCAGCTCTTAACAGCTTGAAATTGTCTGTAGCAAATAAGATCTATAGGTTTTTTTTCTGTGCAAAAGTTCAAGTGAAATGCTCAGAAGAGAGAGTCTTGGCAACTCCAGCAGCAAAAAAAAAAAAAAAAAAAAAAAAAGATTGTTTTCAGTGCAAACAGCCCGGTCACTTTAAATGTGAATGCCCCTGGGGACGCCCAGTGGGTCCAGCCGCATCCGCAGATAGTTACACCTGGAACAAATGCATCCCTGCACCACCAGCTCGTTAGGGAGACAAAGTTGTTCAAAGAGAAATGTCTCCAGGCTAATTCTGCAGGTAAACAGGGTCTGTGTCCCAAGTTGAAAAGAAATGGTGCAAATGTGATTTGTAATCTCTTGGGCAACCTAACATCTGATCCCCTGTGAATGCAGAAGTAAGTAAAGAAAGGACAATAGAACTTTAAAACTAGCTTGTTAGTAAAAATAAATGGTATCCCTTTAAAACTCAGAAGCTTGCTTCTGTCTGTGAAAATGCAAATTACTTGACTTGCTAATGGTGTCTCAGGGCCCCTCCAAATCAAGCAGGGAATTCTGTTGGGCAAGACAGAGTGAGATTTGACCCTTCAGGGCAAGGAGAAAAAGAGAAAATTTAATTTTGTAAAGTAAAACCACAAAGTAACCCTAATAAACCGAAATTCTAATAGTATTGACCCAAAAGCATAAAAAATAGTAAAGAAAAATAATTTTAGTGAAAATAAGAAAATGTTTTAATGTCTTTAAAATGTCTGTAAATAAATCCTTATGATAAGTAATCCAAGCACAGAGATTAGCTTGCAAGTATACAGCTATGCATGGTTTAGCTAAATTTGTTTGTAGTGCTAATTAGTTGGGGCCCCATTGAGCTCAAAGAAATTACAGTAGTGGTGTTTCAGATCAGTGTGTGTTACAGAAGCAAAAGTTAAAAGTAAAAGATTCTGGTAAAGATAATTGTATTCTTTTAAGTTGTGACTAGCTTTAAATCCAAAAAAGCAAGCCAGAAAACATCTGTGTTCATGCAAATTACCTAATTGATAAAAAGTAACTGAAACCTGGTTTGCCTAGAAAACAAAAGAAGATAATAACTAATTCCCTTAAAAAAGGTGGAAATATAAAAGTTTTTTTTGTCTTTCAGAAAAATCAAAGAAAGCTGATGCCAGCTGACAAACTATGCACTTACTGGCACAATAAGAATTGTATTTTATGTTCTATGTTTGTCTTAGAACAGTGATGGCAAACCTTTTTGAGCCCAAGTGCCCAAACTGCAAACCAAAACGACTTGTTTTTTTCAAAGTGCCAACACTGCAATTAAACCTGAATAACGAGGTTTTAGTTTAGAAAAAACAATTCGTACAGTTTTTCAAACTAATTAACAGCTTTTTTTTTACCTAGCACCCCCCCACCCCTTTTCCCAGAGCACTGCTTACTATAATTTTTTAAAATGAATATTGCATAGTGTAATGTAGCATGGGGAAGAGGGTTGGGGTGCAGGGGGGGCTCTGGATGGGACTGGGGATAAGGTGTTTGGGGTGTTGGCAGGACTCAGGGCTAGGGCAAAGGGTTGGCATGTGGGGGGAGGGCTCTGGCTGGGGCTGGAGATGAGGGGTTTGGGGCATAGGGCTTGGTAGAGGGTTGAAGTGTGGTTTGAGATGGGTGCAGGCAGGCTGCTCTGTCACTGTGGCCAGAGAGGATTCCCCCCAGCCCTTTCCCTGCGGGGAGCAGGAGCAGCAAGCTTTGGGGCACGGCCCCCTCTTTCCTGCCCCCTCTCCAGCAGTACACTCACTCACCCCTATCAGTGGTAACACAAGCGGGCGGGCACTAGGACCCTGCGGAGGAGAGAAGGGAGGCTTCTGTCCCGCTCTGCTCCGCGGCCACGGAACGTTTAAGGGACAGCAAGGGGAGGCCGGGGACCCTGGGGGGGACTTGCGGGGGGCGGCCGGAGCCAGATTCTGGGGGGCTCTCTCCCCCCGCCTCCCTCTGCTGGCCAGCGCATGCATGCAGGCAGGCCCCCCCCCCCCAGCATGTGCCATGCGGCAGAGAGCTCTTCTGCCGCGGCCAGGGGCACAGCCCACCGTCCCGTCCCCCCTATTGTCTCTGCGGGGGGGGGGGGGGAAGTGAGCTTTCTGTCCCCCTGCGCCCCTCCACCCCGGCACTGGCTGCAAGCACTGTCCCCCTGCGCCCCTCCACCACGGCACTGGCTGCAGAGAACTGTGGGAGATGTAGTCCGCGGGAGCCGACGGCGTGCCTACAGTGTATGACTGTAGTCACGGCGTGCCCACAGAGACGGCTCGGCGTGCCAGCAGCGGCACGCGTGCCACGCGTTCGCCATCACTGTCTTAGAATGTTTTGTCAATATGGCCAAAACTGTGTTTGTGATAAATTGTACATAAGGCAATATACTTCAGAATTGAAATATAGATATTTGTTTATTCAATTTGTAATATAAAATTGTTTTTACTATTATTAAACAATGTTGAGGTTTAAATATACTTGTTATAATTTCACTAGCTAAGAACAATGTGAACAATAATTTTCAATTAAAATTAAATACCAATAGACTTTGGAAGCATTAACATGACAAGTTAACTCACTCCTCAAATTGCACATAGAATTCTTCTGGCTACCCCCAGATTTCTAGCCAGAGAGCGAGGGAGGGAAGAAAGCTATTGGACACCAGAGGTTGTACCAAGTGGCCTCCTCAACAGTTGGTATGCTTGTCCTGTTCTGTTACTCCAAAGCTCTGTAATTCAGTTATTTTTATTATAAAAGTGTATGTAAAACTAAAGTACTGTATAAAAACAATGTAAGATAAAGAAAGGTGTGTGTGTGTGAGAGGGAGGGAGGGAGGGCTAAAATGCCCACTCCGTTGTAAAGTTTGCAACACTGCCAAGTATTAATGAAATGTGTTAGGTTTTTTTTCTTACTCACAGGTAAAGAATACATTACCTAAAGATCCTAAACAGCCTTGCCACACCTTGGGACTGATGTTTTACATTGTAAAAGGATTTGCCTGTCATATCAGCAATTCAATCGAAAGGAGTCACAAAGTCCATCCAGAAACTGGCCCTGAGCTGTCTTTCTTTTTGAGAAGCTTCAAATTAACTTTTCTGAACTGCCATCCTGTGTATAGCATTTCCTACCAAAAGAGCAAATGCTTAGACTGTGAACAAATATCTCTTAAATTATTTTATCCCTAGGTATGGGTACCCAAGACAAAGACTTAAACCATGGGTCTTATTTTACAGAAACAGCTTTTCAGCAAGTTATGACTTTTTTGGCAGGCCTTCCTCAGTTTACCTAGTCAAATATACCATGGCTGCTAATTTGGTGCTTGAAAAAGCAGGACTAACTTCTTTTGTTTTACAGCTCCAGAGACAGGCTAACTCTCTCCACAGATATGAGACTGCTTTTAAATGTAAAAGCACACCCGATAGAACCTGGTTCTTGAGTCTTTGTTAAAGCCTACAAGGAAGTTCTGCTCCAGCCCCTGTGAAAAGGACCATACCGGGTGCTTTGGCCACCCCAACCATCATCAAGGTGGCAGAAAAAGAAGCCTAAAGTCACCACGCCTGATGCAAGCATGCCCTTTTCCCAGATGACAACGAGGCAGCTGAAGCCTCCACCCTCGATGGACCAGGATGAGAATTAGACGACAGCGGGGCAACCAAAGCCCTAGCAACTGGAGAGGGGACGAAGAAGAACCCCGAAGAAAAGTGGATAGCGGAGACCAGGGGTATGTCTTCACTACAGCAGTAGTTCGATTTCCTTTATGTCGATGTTGTGAACGCGACGGTATGCAGTCGATGTTGTGTGTCTTCACTAGGCACAGCTAAGCACAGTAAGTCGACAGTGTCTGTCCGCAAAACTTTTGCAAGCGTCGACATGACGAGCGTTGCACTCTGGGTACCTATCCCACAGTTCCCTGATCCCCCAGCAGGCACCATTTAGAGTGCTGCACTATGGGTAGGCATTTCCAAATTTTGCGCCCTTTTTCCGCGCCGCCCACCCCCATTCCGAGCGGTGCACTGTAGGTAGGCATCCCATAATTCGCGCCCTTTCTCCGCCGTGCTAACGCCATAGCATTGCAAGCATGGAGCCCGCTGACACCACGGCTGCAGTAATGGCTGTTGTGAGGACCTCGATCACGGTTGCTGAGTTCCTGCTGCACCGTCTGCAGAGGAGGAATGCGATCCGGGGAGAACTGCGCTTTCCGGAACCCGACCACAGTGAGGAGGAGATGGACGAGGACAGCGGGGACGACAGGGACACTGATGTGCACAGCGTGGACGACAGGGACACTGCCGTTTTTGCAAGTAGGGCGACTGACAATCTGTCAAAAATGGTGGCAATGGGGCAGGCTCATGCCATCGAACGCCGATTCTGGGCCAGGGAAACAAGCACGGACTGGTGGGACCGCATAGTGCTGCAGGTCTGGGATGACTCCCAGTGGCTCAGAAACTTCCGCATGCGAAAGGGCACCTTCATGGAACTTTGTGACTTGCTGTCCCCTGCCCTCCGGCGCAGGAATACCAAAATGAGAGCGGCCCTTACAGTGGAGAAGCGAGTGGCGATAGCCCTCTGGAAGCTTGCAATGCCAGACAGCTACCGGTCAGTGGCGAATCAGTTTGGGGTGGGTAGGTCTACAGTGGGCTTTGCTGTGATGCAAGTAAGCAGGGCAATCGTCGAGCGGCTGCTACACCGGGTTATAAACCTCAGAAACCTGCAAGCCACAATAGATGGCTTTGCCGCCATGGGATTCCCTAACTGTGGTGGGGCTATAGATGGGACTCATATCCCTATCCTGGCACCGGACCACGAGGCCGCCGAGTACAGAAACCGGAAGGGATATTACTCAATGGTCATGCAAGCAGTGGTTGACCACAAGGGACGTTTCACCGACCTGTACGTGGGGTGGCTGGGAAAGCTTCATGACGCTCGAGTGTTCAGGAACTCTAGGGTTTTTAGACAGCTGCAGCAAGGCACTTTCTTCCCCGACCAGAAAATTTCCGTGGGGGGGGGGGTCGAAATGCCGATCGTGATCATTGGGGACCTAGCCTACCCCCTAATGCCCTGGCTTATGAAGCCCTACACAGGAGCCCTGGACAGGGGTCAGGAGCTGTTCAACTACAGGCTGAGCAAGTGCAGAATGGCCGTGGAGTGTGCATTTGGCCGCTTGAAGGGGAGATGGCGTTCCTTACTGATTCGCTCAGACATCCGCGAGAGAAATATCCCCATTGTTATAGCTGCTTGCTCTGTGCTCCACAATCTCTGTGAGAGCAAGGGGGAAAAATTTATGGTGGGCTGGGAGGCAGAGGCAAATTTACTTTCTGCTACTTATGAGCAGCCACACAGCAGGGAAAGTCGAAGAGCACACCGTGAGGCCCTGCGCCTCAGGGACGCCTTGAAAGACAGTTTTATGAGTGCCCGAGATGGCGTTTGAGAATCTGCTCCCTTGCTGTGCTCTAAGCCTGCTGCCCTTGAACCCTCTTTCCCTCCCCCCTCCCCATGCTTTCCCTCCCCCATCCCCATGCTTGCAGAGGAAATAAAATCACTGTTTGAAAAATCATGGTTCCTTTATTGGTTAATCGGAAATACAAATACAGGGGATCACTGTCCTGGTATCCTGGAGGGAAACCGGCAGTCGCAGTGGGGGAGGAGCGGGCAAAGGGGGGGGGAAGGGGGGAGAGGAGGGGTGGGCAAGACACAGCAGCTTTTAAAAGTTTTCCGAGAACGTCAGCCTGCTGCTGCTGCTGCTTCTGCTGGCTTGTGGGGTAGAGTGGAGCGGCCCACGTAGCTTGCCCCCCCCGTGTTCTCACCCCGCATCTGGGTGGGGAATCTATGGGAGTTGGGGAGGGGGGGAGGTGGTTACACAGGGGCTGCAGAGGTGGTCTTTGGGCATGCTGCAGCTCCACCAGAGATCACAGCATGTCGCTCTGGTCCTCCATTATGCGGAGGAAAGCATCCATGCGTCTTTCCTCACGCTGTTCCCTCTTTTCTGCAGCGGCTCTCCATTCCTGCCTCTCTCGATTCCTTTCCTCTCTCTCTCGATTCCTTTCCTCTCTCTCTCGATCCCTTTCCTCTCTCTCTCGATCCCTTGCCTGTATCATTCTTTCCCTCCAGTCCGTCTGGCGGGCTGCCTCAGCGCGTGAGTTCTCCACGAGTTCAGTGAACATCTCATCGTGCGTTTGCGTTTTCTTTTTACGCTTTCTTTTCTGCGGTGCACGGCGGGAGGAGGAGGCCGGGGTATTCTGAGATACTTGTTCATCTGTGGGCGAGTGTGGGAAAAGAAAGTTTGAAAGTTATGAGACAGATACATTCAAGGTTAGGAGGCAGATGCAGTCTTGGACGGTACACAATGGGAGTACTATGCCATTTGCAACCTCAGTATTCAGAGGCCTGATATGATTTCTGTACAAGGTCATGTTCTACACCTAAAAGTGACTGAGAAGCTCACAGAAAAGTCAGAGCATCTCAGACACATATGCGTGCCTCAGCCCAAGACGGCTTCTGAAATCACCGTGCAGCCGGCCATGGTAAGTTAAAAGTGGCGCTTGCATACTGTAGAGTAACCCCGCCCCCTTCCCCCCACCGCGTGGCTGGCTCCCACTGAAACCGCAAACTGCAAAGCAAATGCCAAAAAATCTCTCGCTGAGGGCTAAGGTCTTTTTGGGGCTCTTCAGACCGCGTGCAGACTGCTCAGATTCCCTGCTAGCTACTGCTACGGGCTGGGGTGGGGGGGGGGGTTGGGTGCGCGTTGGATCTGAAGCGGAAGAAACCGCGTGCAGACTGCTCAGATTCCCTGCTAGCTACCGCTACGGGCTGGGGGGGGGGGGCGGTCAGCGTTCGTGCGGGGGGGGGGGGGGGCGGTTGGTCGGTCCTCACCAGAAAAGAGTACTTTGCAGCTGGGAATCTTTATCTCCCTACTAATTGCAATCCGTATCTCAAACAGGCAACCCTGAATGACATCACTTTTCTGAGAATTTCTCGGAGAGATAGGGAGCGCATGCTCCTTGAGTCCATGCAAAGTCCTGGTCCATACGCCGCAATGCTAGCCTGCTCAATGATACCAGACAACTTACTACTTTCGTGGCGTGGGTTGGTGTCCTATCACGGGGGACCACATAAGGCGGCTCTCCCCAGAAATCTGCTGCGCTGGATTCATCGCTACCTCCTGGATAGCTTCCTTGAAATGTCCGCGGAGGACTTCTGGTCAATCCCGGAGTATATTGACAAACTCTTTGAGTAGAAATTGACCAGCAATGAAAGCACGCTAAGTCCTTAGGGCAAGTTACTCATTAATAAATGCTTCCTTTACAAAATCACGCGTCATGTAATCACTTAAAAAAGAAACACTTACCCCCCTGGGAGGCTTGGGAGGGTACTGGCTCCAGGGTGACAAACAGCTCCTGCCTCTCTGGGTACACAGGTTCTCCGCTGGGCTCCTGCTGCTCCGTGAGATTTTCCTCTTCATGCTCGTCCTCCTCGGAATCAGTCTCCTCCCTGACGATGATCCCATCGGTGGAGTCCACGCACACCGGCGCGATGGTGGTGGGGGCGCCCCCCATTATCGCATTTAGTTCATTGTAGAACCTGCATGTCCGTGGCGCGCCCCCTGATCGTCTGTTTGCCTCCTTGGCTTTCTGGAACGATTGCCGCAGCTCCTTAATTTTCACGCGGCACTGTGTGGTGTCCCTGTTGTGGCCCCTTTCTAGCATAGCCTTGGAGACCCTTCCATAGGTGTTGGCATTCCGTTTGTTGTTTCGTAGTTCCAACATCACGGATTCCTCTCCCCAGATAGCGATGAGATCCAGCACCTCACGAGTGGACCATGCTGGAGCTCTTCTCCTCTGGCTGGTCTCCAGGGTAGATGAGCTCTGCATGGAGTCTTGTGATGCTGAGCTCTGCATGGCGGCTAGTGCTGCTGATAGCTCTGAATGGCGACTGAGCAGTTCAGGTGAGCTGGCCACGCTGACCAAACAGGAAATGGCATTCAAATGTTCCCGGGTCTTATCTACCTGGCCAGAGCAGCAAGTTCAGAGTGCAGTGCAGAGCGGTCACAGTGGAGCAGTAGTGAGGCAGTCCAGAGCGGTCAGAATGGAGCATTGTGGGACAGCCTCTGGAGGCTATTAATGTCGGGTTCCGTCTTCACTAGCCCACGGTCGAGCTTGGAATGTCAAGATTAGCCTTATGTCTCTGGTTAGGCTGGAGTTCCAAGATCGATCTTTAGGGCCCTTTACATCGACGTTAAGGGCATGTATGTGAAGACAGGTACACGTTTACTTCGACCTAATGTCGTTAACATCGATTTAAAGTGGTAGTGAAGACATGCTCCAAGTCTCAGCCTGAAGATAAAATTCAAAAGGACTTAATAATGTTTATCAAACTAAAGTATTAATCAATTTTAAGTTATTAATCTTGTTTTAGATTAAGCAAGATTTATTTCATAAGTATAATGTTTTTTTTATTAGATATTTCCAGAAAGTCAAAACCTGTATTTTGAAAAATAGAAGTGATTGTTGAGTGTGTACTCAGTTCTTAGTAGACGCAGGATAGAAACTCCTCTGTGTACCTATCCCTCTGATTATTGTTAACATGACTTGAATGCTACCAAAATAGAGATCTGGTCCAGCATAATCTAACATGGGACCAAACAAGATAAGAAAACAAACAGGTATTTCATAGTGGCTAACAAAGATCAGATGCAAAATCTACTTCAATGGTACAGCACAGCCTCAAATGTCAGTGCCTCTGCCTAACGCTGACTCGTGTAGAGTCTTTTTTAATAGAAGTCACTTAATATTTTGTAACAAGTAACTCCTGGTTGGATAAAAATAGAGCTTCCACCAGTAAATTAGCACTTTTGGAACATATTATGTATGTAAAGCTACAGTCTATCATGTATTGCCCTGCAACTAAACGGGTTCATGTTACTTAGCTTAACTGAAATCACCTACTCAAATTTGCTCCCAAGCCTCTTCAAATGTTCAGAATGTTTGTTTAAAAAAAACAAACCAAGCAATTAATCTCAGTGAGAGTCTATCCTGAAACAAGTGGGCAAGTCAAAATGGCCTGAAACATAATGTTAGCTGCCCAAAGAAGAATATATGCTCTCATGAATGAGAAATGCTATGTCTTTGAAAATAATATCTACCTCAACACCCCAATACTGGGTGTGCCTAAACTGAATAGTACCTATAAATTAGTGCATAATTTAAAAGCTGAAAGTAATTTGCTTTTAAAATATAAAAGAAATTATAAAGAGGAGGAATTGTTAAGAATGTTTTTCTAACTTAAAAGCAACTGTATTATGAATGTTGTGTAGTATGATTTTAAATGCAACATGTATTTTAATGGCACCGCCTTTAGTAAGACTCAGTGGGTATTGTTGGGGCCATAGTAATCCTTATAATACTGTGTTGTTGTATTCACTGTGTCCCCTCCCTCATAGACTCATGTAAGTCAGCTTGTTCTTTTCCTACTTCAGCCAAGGGCCTTTTACTCTTTTCGAGTTGACCCAGGCTGAAATTGCCAAGCGGCCCTTGGCTCCTTAAAATGGGGTGTAGCTTTTTGGTAAATAGTTATACCAAAGCTACAAATGGAGGAATGTTGAGTCTGAACTTTTGATGAGCTTAAACTTATCCCAGACTTGATGTCTCTGTCTGAACTTTTAATCAAAGCTCTGACCTGCAAACTACTCATGACACTCCCCCTCCCCTTAAGTAGCCATCTCCCCTCTGTCTTTTAGAATTTACATTTTAACCTGTTTTATCCTGTAGAATCTTGATTGATTATGCATGACCATTATGATCTGTTAATCACTTTGTTTACTTCTGTGTATAAATATTGATGCTCACCCCTAATAAACTTGCCACACTTACTCTGAAGCTTTGAGCTAAAGATAGTGTGAGCCCGTTGATCAACGAATTGGTGTCTGGTCTCTGACAGATTGTGAGCCCTATACCAACTCCACACGAACTCGGGTGCTGGAGAGGTGAGTAGGAACTTGCTATTTTACCTAACAGTGGGGCGAGGAAAAGCTGTGCAAGTTACAAGCTGCAGAGACTGGTGGTGCCTAAGAAATGTAGAACACTGCCCAAACATGGTTAATTTGTCTTCAGTGATGTTGATACAAACATTAGTTCCCCCTCCCCAAAACACCTTGAGGAAAGATGAGTAAAGTATATTTGTCGGGATGTGAGATGCAGCCACCTCGGTGCTGCTAGACCTCCTTTCATAACTTTGTCACAAACACAGAATAAACTAACATTTTCTCGTATTTCAGAGAAAATGTGGATTTCAAGAAAACAATTTGTGTCCTCTGTCTCCCATTGAAATAAAGAAGCAGTGTATCTCCTCCCACACTCATGGTAAATACATTTTATTCAGTACTCTAAGAAGTATTGAGGAAATATATCAAATTTCAAAAGAAATGAAGACAGAACTGAGGTATAAACTAGCAACAGAAAAAAGTGTAGATGACCAGAACTTCTATTCCATCTGTCTCTTTTAGAAAGCAACCAGCTCTCAGTCCTTCTGTGTTTTGCCACATACAGTACAGTAATGGTGCTATAGAAACATTAGAAAATGTTTGGCTACTACTCAAGAAATATCTTATTTAGGGAATTTTGCATTTTGAAGTAGCTTATTTCACAAATAACCATCTGTAGAGACGGTAGGGGACCATATAGAGGTGTTACCAGACTTTTCGTTGTTTTTATCTAGAGGCTTGTCTGTTGCTGCCTGTTTGGCTTCCACCCATAAATGTCAATCAGTCTTCTGTAAGATTTCTCAGGCCCTCAGGACTTTTGAGGGTGAAGCAGCATTTTAGTGCCCCCTGGCTATTGGAGTTGCCATTTTAAAGTAACAGGGAATCAAAGAGCAAGAAGATAAGCAGTCCAACTGCAGGGTAGGGGCTGTTGAGAAGAACAGCACTTGCACCTGGACAGATCAGTATTTATTTTAAAAAGTATTTTTGCCCCCAAAAGGGGGAAAAATTGCACTGCTCCTAGAAGCAGAGGACTTCAAATTTTTCCATAGCCTGTGTGCCCACAATGATAAATTAAAAAAACCTGCTATTATATTAACATTAATACATGGGTTTTGTTTTAAATGGGGGAGATAATCCCCCCTGTGAAAGTGAAACCTATCCGTGGTGAGGGAGGGGGCGAAGCTCTGTTTTTAAAGCTGCCTGGACAGGAGTGACCGATTGGGTGACGCTTTGATGCCTGTGGTTCCCTTTAGACAGGAGCACGCAGAGACCTGAGGATTGGTGCCGCGGTGCTAGGCACTGTATAGTTGCCGGCATTTAAGACACGTGACGTATAGCTTGTAGACCGCTCCGCTTCCACCTATGTCCCGCGCTGGGAATCGTGCCGGGCAGGTGCGGATTAACCAGGACACCATTTCCCAGCGGGCTCCGCGCAACATCGGCCGCCTCTCTCGGGGCCAGCCTGGCCGCGCTGATGCATCATGGGAACTACAGTCCTCGATCGAAGCGCTTCTCCCTCCTCAGTGCCGATGCGTCATGGGAACTGTAGTCCTCGTGCCCTGCGCGTGAACATCTGCGCGAGGGGCGGCCCCTCCCCCTTCTCCTCCTGGGCTGTGGCCACGCGCGGCGGTTCCGCTTCCCCCTCCGGCTGCCGCCGCCTCGGTGGGTCCCGCTGCCGCCATTGCAGGAGGCTCATGCGGCGGCCGCGCCGTGCGACCTAGAGGTCCGGTCCCGCCCCGCAGCCCCCTCCGCGGCCGGCTCCTTTCCGGAGGTGGGAGGAGCAGCGGGCAGCCTCGTCCGACACCGGTGAGTTCAGCGCCCGCTGCGCGCCGGCGGGGGGAGCGGCTGAGTGGCAGTGGGGGCGGGTGACTGTCCCTCCCCCCCCACGCGTCCGGCGGCGCGTGCATGGCCCGGCCCGGCTCGGCTCGGCTCGGCTCGGCTAGCGGCTGGGAGGCTCCCACCTGCCGTGGGGCGGAATCTGAGCCCTTAGGGCCGGCGGGTGGCGGCGCCTCCCCGCCGCTTCCTCCTGGGTCGCTTCCTTGTTGGGGATCGCCGAGGTGTAGGCAGCGCCCTCTTTGCCCGCCCCGCTGGGTAGGGAGCGCCCGTACAGAGCCAGTAGGACGGAGACCGGGTGGCGGGGGTCAGGGTTTTGGGATACCTGTGAGTGGGGACACCCGTGCAGACCTTACACTACAGCGTGATGCTGTCAGGGTTTGGCGTAATAGGCCTGATCTATACCTGACTGCAGCTCAGGGCTATGGAAAACTTTCCGTCCTATATGACATGGTGGTTGATCTAACCCCCCCACTGTAGAGGTAGCTACCGTCTCTCTGAGTGAATTTACTACAGCATGGAAAAACACCTTCCGTGGTAAGTGTCTACGCTACAGTGACACAGCTACAGTGGAGTTTGGGGTGGCTGCATGATAGTACTTGTTGCGATTACGTTTTTGCAACTTTTTGCCACACGGTCTTGTAATCACTCCAAGAACTCGTGCATAAATAAGACAGAAGTAGACTGAAATGAGTCAAGATATTCATGTTATTTCACTTTAATACTGCTTTTAAAGTTGTAATATAATTCCCATTCCCCACATTCTCTTCCTTTCAGATACTACTTTTTGCTTTTAGAAGCGCCTTCATGTTCAACAAAACTTAATTGGTAATGAAATCGACTGTCTTTCTAGAAACAAATATTGATTTTTGTAATAAATTTTATATATAGTTATTTCTTATGGTGAGTGATTTTGTTGTGCTCACTATATATCTTGCGGTGTACTGTATATGTAGCTTTTTAAAAAGACACCTTTAAATTTATCATGCTACTGATATATGCTGAATTTAATTTGTTTAAATAGACATGAAAATGTAGGCCTGAAACTAAGTACAACCTATGTTTCTCCCTCTCAGGTTCTCCTCTCTCCAAGTTTACACTTCCAGTTCAGCTGCTAGAGCGGTGGTTCTCAAACTTGTGGGGGCGGCGACCCTCTTTCCCATCCCTGCGGGTCGCTGTGACCCCTGTGTCCACCAAAATGCCACTGAATGGAACACTTCTGGTTTTGGTGGCATTTTGATGGACGTGGCGCGTGCTTCAGTGTCCGTCGAAAAGCCACCGAAACTGGAAACTTTCACTTCGGTGGCTTTTCCGGCGGACACTTTGAAGCGCACGCCATGTCCACCGAAATGCTGCTGAAAGTGCAAGCGTTCGACTCGGCGGCATTTCAGCGGCACGGAGAGCTCGCGAGCCCCCGGGAATTGCCCCACGACCCCCAGTTTGAGAACCGCTGTGCTAGAGGAATACCTCACCCTCCCTGATTTGAGATGATAAGCTGGTTCAGCCTGATTGGACTAACCTTCTTATCTCCTACCTGGTTCTTGCCTACTTATCTATACCTGCCCCTGGACACTTCCACTGCTTGCATCCGACGAAGTGGGTATTAGCCCACGAAAGTTTATGCTTCAATCAATACTTTAGTTAGTCTTTAAGGTGCCACAGGACTCGTTGTTACCTCTGCTATTCCAGACTAACATGGCTACCTCTCTGATTCTCCCTATCCTATTTGCCTTTAATTCTCATAGATAAGTATGATAGAAGCACATTTTTGTGGGGTTGATTTTTCTGGGGATGCTCTCTCAAACTTAAAGGTCAACCATGTTTTGGAACGTGGGCGGTACACATTTGGCCTCTTTGTGTAATTTTAACATGTTTTTAGGAAGTTATTAGTTCCTAGTAAAATTTTGCCCAAACTTAGTTTTTGTAAGTACTTTTCCAACAGAAATATTTCTGGTGAATAGCTGTATTTTACTGGATTTCTTTTTCTGTAACATTCTCCTGTAGCGTAAGCAGCCCAAATAGTGCAGCATTCCATTAGTATGTTTTTTTGTGGGAGAATTCCTTGGTTGATCAGCACCCCATGTTTATTTATGCTTTGTCTCAATGTAGCTGCCACTGTCTTTTTTTGTTTTGTCTGTTGATGTCACTTTCTGTCTTCTGGCTGGTTTTCTTCTCTTTAACTTCCTATTTTTGTGTTTTTTGGTTTTCTTTCTGCTCCCCCAGCCATGCTCAGGAAAAGGCTATAGAGCAAACTATAGTGGGCAAACTATGGCCTGCGGACCACATCTGGCCTGCAGGACCATCCTGCCCAGCCCTTAAGCTCCTGGCTGGGGAGGCTACTCCCAGCCCTTCCCCTCCTGTCCCCCTTCTGCCACAGCCATACCTCCATGCTTAGTCCAGCATAAGGGAGTGGGGAGCAGGGGAAGTTTGATAAGGGGCAGGGGGTTCTGCGGGGTAGTCAGGGGACAAGGAGCAGGGGCAGTTGAATGGGGCTGAGGTTTGGGGGAACAGTCGGGGTGATTACCTGGGTCTGAGGTTCAGGGGCGGGGGGGCATTGGATAGGTGTGGGAGTTCCGGGGAAGCTTTGGCTAGGGCTCAGGGCAGTCAGGGAGTGGGGGGAGGGGGAGGTTGGAGAGGGAGTGGGGTCTTGGGAGGGCAGTTGGGGTGGGGGTTCCTAGGAGGGAGCGGTCAGGGGATAAGGAGCAAGAGGGCTTCGATGGGTTAGGGGTTCTGTGGGCGGGAGTCAGGCTTTTGGGGAGCACAGCCTTCCCTACCTGGCCCTCCATACAGTTTTGCAACCCCGATGTAGCCCTTGGGCCAAAAGTTTGCCAACCCCTGCTGTAGAGTTTAAGGCCAGAAGGGGCCTTAGATTAAGATTAAGATTAGATTAGATTAAGTAGTTTTCAGCCAAAAACCCCTGTGTTGAGCCAGTTACTTTAGATAAATAAAGCATTTAGACCTTAGGACAGGGGTCTCCAAACTACAGCCCGGGTTCCGGATCCGGCCCGTGGCATCGATTTGTCCGTCCCCCAAGACGCTACCTCCCCCCCCCCCCCCCAGCTGCTGCCGGCAGCCCCATGTGCAGAGGGGTGAGTGCCCGTGCGGTGAGGCTGGGTTGCAGCAATGGAGTGGCTGGAGGAGCAAAGGAGTGAGTGCCCCTGCTGCGCAGACAGAGGAGCAAAGGTGGGGGTCGCGGCAGCGGCCCATGAAGCCCCTTCAAAAATCTAATATGGCCCTTGTCTCAAAAAGTTTGGAGACCCCTGCCTTAACTATTGTTTGCAGCAGGCAGAGAACAGGAGAGAGAGAGAGAGAGAGATGTGCCACCAAAGTCCTTGCAATGGCAGGAAACTGATTAGGTGAGATGTGCCTAAATCAGGGGTGGGGAACCTTTTTTCTGCCGAGGGCCATTTGCACATTTATAATCTCATTCGCGGGCCACTCCCCCCGAGGAAGCCCAGGCTGGCAACGGGATCTGAGACCCCCAGCTGGGGAAACCCCAAAGCAGTGGCAGGCGGAGTGCTTAGCCCTGCACTGCTTTGGGGTTTCCCCCGCTGGCCCCTTGCCAGCCGGGGTCCTGCCGCCTGCCCCAGTCAGCTCCCGCTGTCAGCCTGGGTGTAGGCCAGGGGGTCATCTTCCTTTACCCCCACTCATCCTCCCCCCCCATCTAACCGCCTTCCCTCCACCACCCCTGCCTGGCCCATCCCACCAAACCTAACCTCCTCCCCCCTCCCACTCCCAACCCAGCCTCCTGCCCCCCATGCCTGACCTGCCTAGCCCAGCCTCCCCCCACCAAACCTCCTTCCCTCCCGCACCCACGCTTCGCCCACCCCATCCAGCCTAGTCTCCTGCCCCCCAGCCCAACCTCCCCCCCCCCACCGCCCCCTTGCCTGCCCCCCAGCCCAGCCTCCCCCCCACCCCCCATGACTGTCGGCTCCCCCGGGCGCTTCCCGGCCCCTACCTTCAGTGCGGAGCCGCCCCCGCCTGGCGGCCCACACGCGTCTTCTGCCCCCGCCCCCAGGCGCTTCAGCGCAGAGCTGCCCCCGCCTGGCGGCCCACGCGCATCCCTGGCCGGCAGCGGCCCCAGGCGCTTCAGTGCAGAGCCGCCCCCGCCTGGCGGCTCGTGCGTGTCCCTGGCTGGCGGCGGCCCCAGGCGCTTCAGTGTGGGGCTGCCCCCGCCTGGCGGCCCACGCGCATCTTCTCCCCATGCCCCCAGGCGCTTCAGCGCGGGGCCGGCGGCAGCCCCAGGCGCTTCAGCACGGCGCTGCCGCCTGGCGGCCCACGCGCATCCTCCCCACACCCCAGTGCCTGACCCAGCCCTGGCCCGCCGCGGGCCGGATGGAATCACTTGGCGGGCCGTATAAGGCCCGGGGGCCAGAGGTTCCCCACCCCTGGCCTAAATGATCCCAGCAGGCACACTATCCCATACTGAGGAGGAAGATGAAAATCCATTAGTCATTGCAAATCTGACTTGGGGGGGAGGGGGAAAATTCCTCCTTATCTATGTCTGGCTATCTCAGTTAGACCCTGAGCATGTGATCAAGACACCCCAGCCACATGTCTAAGAGAGTTTGGGTACAAATATGAGAGGGTTTCTAACTTTGCCCATTGAGAGGGCTACTTTTAGTCCAGTACTTATCTTCTGCTGTACTGTTTTTTCTTCTTTCTTCTTCTTTCGCTTCTCCCAAATTCTTTTTGGATTGGAATTTCAACTCCTAAAGTGTTGTCTGAGAGCTGGTCTGAGCTTCTAGTGCCAATATACTCTTGCTGCAGATTAGCAGATCGTTGATTGACTATGTCTTTGCTGTCTCCACAATGAAGATAAATAGTGGTTTTCAGAACAAGTCTCCTAGCTGTCTTTAAAGGGTTTATTTTAAAAAATCCCAAATGGTTTATTTTGATGCCATCCTTAAACCACTTCCGTATCAACGGGTCTGGCCCTAAATTCATTTTAAGCTATGTGGCTGCACAGCAGGCTATCTAGGGCTGTACAGGTGCGTAGCCTGAGAGAGATGCCTCTCCCTCCAACCCTGGCTCTGGAGCTGCCATGGCGAGTGGGCTGGGAGGAGTCCTCTCTCCCTGCTGCAGCCCTGGGAAAGCCTGAACCCCAAACCCCTCATCCCCAGCCCTAGCCAGAGCCCTCGCACCCAGAACCCCAACCCTGAGTCCCCTCCAGCACTGTGAACCTTTTAGCCCCACACATCACCTCCGTATTGGAGCACATAACTAAATTCATTCCGCACATGGATGGATGCAAAAAATTAGAGGGAACATTGTCTGGCCTAGTGGTGGCATGAGTGAAGATTCAAATGGTGGAGTTTTGGGCTGGGACCCAAGCAGCACTTCATAAACTGACGTGTCTTACCAAAATGTACAGGTCGGGAATAAAGGAAGGTGGATAGCAGAGGCATGGAAGGAACCGAGTTAGATGGGGAAAGTATCTGGCTACTAAAATGATTTGCCAAAGATCCCCTCGGTCATTAACAGCACTGACCTATGTGGTGAGCTGTGGAAGTCCTATTTAAGTATTTTAAAAGTAAGCATTTAAAGTAGGGTTGGGCAAACTTTTTGGCCTGAGGGCAACATCTGGTTATGGAAATTCTATGGTGGGCCATGAATGCTCATGAAATTGGGGTTGGGGGTACAGGAGGGGGGTGAGGGCTCCAGTTGGGTGGTGTGGGCTCTGGGATGGGTCCAGAAATAAGGAGTTCAGGGTGTGGGTCGGGGCTCCAGGCTAGAGCAAGAGGTTGGGTTGGGGGGCGGGGGGGGGGAAGCGCGTTGAGGGCTCCAGCTCTGGGGGCTTTGGGGTGGGGCTGGGCATGAGGGGTTGGGGGTGCAGGACGGTTCTCTGGGCTTTGCTTGAGGGGTTTGGAGCAGGGCTTTGGAGCGGAGCACGGAGCAGTGGAGCAGAAGGTTTTTGCCTGGAGCAGAGCAGGAGCACTGCTCCCAAGTCCTGGTTTGGAGGGGGTTGCGGTGCAGGCTCCAGGCGGCACTTACCTCAAGCAGCTCCTGAAAGCAGCGGCACGTTCTCCTGCCAGCCCCTATGCAGGGGCGTGGCCAGGTGGCTCAGTGCACTCCCCCATCCGCAGGTGCCAGCCCTGCAGCTCCCATTGGCCTCGGTTCCCAGCCAATGGGAG
The DNA here is from genome assembly GCA_032164245.1 of Sternotherus odoratus. Lineage (NCBI taxonomy): Eukaryota > Metazoa > Chordata > Testudines > Kinosternidae > Sternotherus > Sternotherus odoratus. The sequence goes on along the minus strand of JAVMKO010000009.1, from coordinate 44,808,767 downwards.
CTGCAGGGGCAGCATGCAGATCGCCCTGCCCCTACTTGTAGGAACTAGAGAGTGGACATTCCACAACCTCCGGGAGCTATGCAGAGCTACAGCACACTCAGAGCAGAGCAAGCCCCCAACCCCACTTCCCGGCTGGAGGGCTGGAATGGGGCAAGCCCCGGACCCTGCTCCCTCGCGGGAGCTCAGGGCCAGATTAAAACATCTAAAGGGCCAGATGTGGCCCCCTGGCCATAGTTTGCCCAGCCTTGTTTTAAATTTAAAGTAATCTAAAGCAGTTTTTACCAATGATATTTTGTAAAATGACTTAAATGTTTTGAGCAGTAGTGGTTGGGCATGTAGATGATTTATAGTATATAATTTGTAGGCTTGGAACTGACTTCAGCCAATCAGATGATATCTCTCCTCCCAGCTATTTTATAACTCCTCAAGGTATAAAATCAAATAGCTAAAAGTATTTGTGACTTGTTTAGGGCTGAAACAAATTATAAATGTAACTTTTAATGATGTATATTGTTGTTGGCAGTTAAAACAGAGAAGAAGCAAATTTTCAGACAGGTGGCTGTAAAGCTTTCCATTGAAGAGATCATTCCAGAAACTTAATTACAATAATCAGTTTCACTGCGTTTTTTCTCTTTATGAAAGCAGAAACCAGTTGGAACAGTGAGTTTGAATCTCTCATGTTAACTAGGTAGTGTTTTCTTGGAAATATTGTAAGCGACTCTCAAATACAAGTCTGCAATTGCGAAGCAGAGCCTGGAAAATATTACCATGCTATAAATAAGAATTACGCATAAATTACAATTGAACATCACTAGAGCAAGCATTGCAGTCAGGCCAAGGATTCTTGAGATGCTTTTCTGTTTAGGGGTGGGGTTCTTTGTATCACTGTAATGTAGGATGAAAAGAAACTATGCTTAATATTTGCATTATGCATTTTGATAAAAATATGAAGTGTTAAATGTTTTGACATTAAAATGTTAGTTTAGATCGTGAACTAGTAGTTTTGGGGCTTGGATCATTGTGTTGCAAGTGGAAGGAGCTAGCCTTGTACTTCAAGGCTTTATATTGAACAAGATTGAAATCTCCAAGCAAGATTTCATAGAAAGTCAGTTATGTTAGCTTAATTGGATTGCATTTTACTGCTTGTATGCAAGTTCGCTGGTCTAGAGGGTAGAGCCTGGTACTGGGAGTTTGGAGACACAGGTTTTGTTCCCAGCTTAGACGAGCCATTTCTTCTTTTCTGTTTTCTCAGCTACAGTGCGGTGGGTGGAAGGAAGGGAAGGGAATCAGGCCTTCGAAACTTCACACCTGCTAGCTAGAGTTAGCTAAAAAGGTGGGCATAGCCCTCAGAAAAGTCCAAGGGCAGTGGGGCTTCTTGCAAGTAGTTATCAGATAAATGTGAAACTCCTCTCCTTGTTGAGGAAGATGCTTCCTGGCTGTTGCATGTGGATTTCTGCTTATATACCCTTCCCATAGGGGCCCCCTTTGGGTGAAGGGTGTGTGTGTAAAGTCTTCACCACTCCTTCCCTAGTCAGCCCTTTGCTTCGTTCCTCTTCCACTATGACTAGCTGCAGTGCTTGCATTCTCAAACAGTAGCAGTAAATGGTTGACACTTTTACAGCTGCCCACTGGGTTCTGAATAATTGCAATAAATCTGACCAAAAATGTTTTAAATTTCATGCTGCTGCTGCTTGGATAAGCCATGGCCAGCAGCAGTACTAGAGCTGGCTGTCTGCAGATTCATGAAAACAGTACATGAGTTTTGGCTCTTTCAGAGATCATTTCTTCAGCTATTAGGACTAAAAAATTATTTTTTAAATTAAAAATTTCTGCAAAAATTGCTGGTTAGATCTCAGTCTGAACTGTTGAGTTAAAATATTTGCTCACCCAAAGCAAGTAGATGTTTGAAGTTCTCAGGTTAATGGGCTACTTAGCCATCTTTTAAAAGCACTTTGGAATTTGTGAGTGGAAAGCATTATGTCAAGTACTAGTTATGTAATAGTGTTTAGAACCATTTTAACTAGCTTGCCTTGTTTATCTCTGGAGAGGAATTTTGTGTAGATCTCAAAAACCAAAAATCCCCACTAGGTGCTCTACAGAACAACTAGAAAGACAGGCCCTTTCCCCAAAGAATTAAATCTAACTTCAGAGATGACAGGATAGTTTGAGGATAATAAATAGGGAAGAAAAATGACATGGCCACAGCTGGATACTGAGTTTAATCAGGAGCATATCTAGATACTCAGCTTTTAAAGAATGATTGACTCCGTATTTGTGAGCATCATTACAGACGTGTGCCTTAAAAATGGATTTGAATGAAGAGAGGTTGATAGCTTGGCAGCCCTCTATTATTGTTCCTTGTCATAAAATTTCAATATTGTTTAGAGCATGCTTGTCCTTGATTGGTAGGAGAGGTGAAATGTTGAATGGGAGCTGTACATCCATTCCAGAAGATTCTTGATAGCCTCTGCTTGACTTTATATACAAAAACTACCATCTCAAATTTGCCCATGGTTGCTTCACTTGAAGTTGATTACTTGTTACTGAAATCTTTTATTCTTGTTCCAGAAAATTAGCTGTTACCTGTTGCCCTCAAACAGCTGCTGTATTTGAATCTTGCATCAGACTAGTTCCGTCTCTGAGCTTGTGAAGGTGGTAGTTTTCTTTCCCTGCATATACTATTGTGGTAAGATTAATATCTCAATTTAATATAGGTACAGGGGTTGGGAGTCATCTGGTGCATCAGAACGTTTAATCAAATCTGAATTATGGCAGCTAACATAAAAATAGTCGAGTTTTATGGAAGCCAGTGTGACCCACTGGAATAGTACTCCGGAATCTTGGCTCTACCACTGATTTGCTGTATGACATTGGGTATTTCTCTGCCTCTGTTTCCCTTCTCACTATAGTCTTGTCTTTGTGATTGTAAGTTTTGGGGCATGGATGTTACTAAGTGTTTGTACAGTGCTTGCACAATGAGCCCCCCTCTTGGTTGTAGTGGATCTATGTGTTACAGTATCATCATTTGTATTATGGTAATTCTTTCATTGGTCACAAAATTGTATAAAAGAACAGTGATTAAACACTCTCCTACAAGCTGAAGAGTTGCCTCCCTCTGGAAAGAAAATAATGTCAATTGAAAGTGTTTACATCTTTGCAGCAAGTCAGAAAATTTAAGTTAAGCTTTCCTATTTGGTGTATAGGGTGTTCCAGCTACTGTTTTGAGATTTGATTTGTTGATTGGAGTTATGGTTTTAGTTGTGACCCATGAGCTGACAATCGATTAAAAACAGTATCCTGTTAACATTCTACAGTTATTTATCGTAAGATTTTTTCCATAGCTTCCATCTCTGTAGTATCTAAATAGTAACAGGCAGATGCAGGCGTATTTAATATTTAATTGCATGATCAATTGAGAACTTTACCGGTAAAGTTTATCTGTGTCACATTGAGGAATTATGGCTGAAAGTAGGCAACTAGTAAGTACTTATGACAGGTTTAAATATAACCTAAAATGTGGTATATTCTTTTCATAGTAGGGTTTGGCATAATATGCACCCTCTTCCTTTTGTACTGAACATTAGTTTGAACAAGAATGAGGACAGCTGGCAGATGCTCTAGTGCAGATGTGACTGGGCCTTTATTATGCAGCGTCTGACTACTTCTCTGAAAATTTCTCCTTCCTGTTAAGTTGAAGGTAGTTACTTCATCTCTGACTCATCACATAGCCACAAAAGTTCGCAACTATCAGTGTATGCACATGCTTTCAGAACTTCTTTAATGTGATTCAGCCTTTTGGTCCAATATGTCATGGTTTATTTCATAAATTTATTTGAGGGACATCACTTCATCAGTATTTTCTGCCTTAGGGCAGATTACTCCCTTCCCTGCAGTATCTTGATTCGTAAAAACCCAAATAATTTTTTCAAAAGGCAACACATTTAGGATGACATTGAAAAGGGGCTGTTTCTGGAATGATGCATTCCACTCTCCCAGACCCAATTGTGCTCAAAAATCCTATTCTTATAATATGTTACGGTAGCTGATGAGTCTCCGCACTAATGGAAACGACTCTCTACTTGTCCTGGTGCTGATGCCTGTTGCAGAATTCCAGGTTAAAATATCCTCCTCTGTTAAAGATGCATTGTGAGAACCTGCCAGATAGTATTTCACTTGAGGTCAGAGTTCTTCAGATGCCGAGGTAGCATCTTTGGTGGTGCCATATGGTATGAGAGAGATTTTCTGACAAGAATCCCCATGTCAGCTCCAGTGTGGAACCAGTGCGGTTGGACTTCCTGGATCTAAGAGTCCTGAAAAGCATAGGCCCACCTCCTGATTTGTTCTGGCAGCCTCTGTTGTCAGCATTCGGGTGCCAGTTGGGTATGTCTGGATAAAGCACCAGGAGTCAACTGCACTCAGAACAGTCATAAGTGCAGAACCCCAGCTACCACTCTGTAGGATTGGTTGGATTATAGGTGTAGGCAAGATTTTCTTCAGAACCGCCTTCCTTTAACACTTCGTGGATGAGCCCTTGATCCAGTGGGAGATGGATCTGAGTTCAGTGCTGTGGACTTCTCCAAATGGAAAAAAACATGTTCTTTGCCATTCTCCTGCAGTTCTACATCTAGTTTGGGCCCATGACTATCATTTGGGCTTCAGTTTTTAGTTTAGACAGACGCTGTCTCTGAGGAAGAGGTGAAGGCTGCTGTGGGCATACCTTTATCTCTTCTGCCGGAGTTCTGTAGAGTTAGATCTTGTCAGCACTAGGGTATTTTAGCCCTTCGTAGCCAGCTGCTAGTATATCCGCACTAATACAATTATGTAAACTGTCAAAGGCACAGTTTGCAGGGGTGGAGCTTACTCATGTTTAAACTTGTAGTGAGCTCCACTGGTGAAAATTTTAACTTAGACTACTTCCTCTCCCTTTGAAAAATCACAGGCAGTACCTCAGGCTCATAGTGGATAGTGACCACTATCAGTACAAGGTACATACTTTAGGATATGTCGTCATTGCACAGATAGCCTGGTGATTGGTACCTAGGTTAGCCTAGCATGGGTATAAGCATCCTCATGTCAAAGCCCCACTTGTATTATTATGGTCTTCACTGTTTCTGAATTCTCCTCTGTGTTGGGGGCATGTCTCATGGTTCTTTGTGCTGAAGCACCCTGTCAGTTGCTGGATGATTGTTCTTTGTTGGGGAATTGTGGGTAGGGCATTGGAGGACTCTGATTAGTTAAATGATTTAGCTTTTAGCCTACATCCTTACTGCAAAGTGGGCAGACACCAGCCCATATTAGAGCAGAGTTCAGATTCTGTACCCCCCCCCCCAAATCATTGCTAAACTGGGTAAGCTAGCCTGGACGTAAAGTACCTCCAAACATGGGTCAGAGGTTTTACATTGTGGCTGATGAGGGGTTGGGCTAAAACCTGGGAAAGAGCCTAGGTTAACTGTGCAGTGAAAGACATACCCTTGCTCTTTGGATTGTTAGCAGCCTGAGTGTAATTTGCTAAGTGCTTGGTGGTCACAGACAGCTCTTCTGAATCAAGGGGTTGTATATGTTGTATCTGTATCTGAGTCAATGGCTAATAACAGCCCTATCTCAGTGAGGTAAATCACACCTTTTGGGTATCTAGGTCAGTCCAAGAGAGCAAACCAATGACCCATGTTCTCGAATCTGTCCACCCGTCTCAAACCCTGCTTCAAACTCCCCCCTGCTGGCATCCACAACCAAGATAGCCACATCAGTCTGCAGCTCCTGTGATCATATTTATGATATCTTTATGGCCTAGAAGAGCATCCAACTCTTGTTTGTCTCAAATTTGGTTTTGCCCACATCCACATCCCCCTTCTCTTCCCCAGTTTCATCCAAGACCCATAAGCAAATGAAGCTTTGACGGCCTTTTTGGATTGTTTGCATTGCCCAGAAGGTAGAGTAAATGACCCTGTAAGAGAGTCTTCCCCTCACTCTAAACACTAGGGTAAAGAGGGGGGTTTCTTATATGCAAGACCAAATAACTGTAAGCTACTTTCTCAGCTTAAGTTAAATCTTTTCCCCCCAAAACCCAAACTCTTCCAGTTGGGGATTGGATCCAGGTGCCACCACTCAGTAATCACCCCAAGACTATGGGGTGGGGTACCTTGACACCCCACCTCTCTCCCTTAAGCCACTTGAGAGAGAAAAGAACTCAGGCTTCAAGCCACCACTTCTCCCCCCTGCTCTCAGGAGAGAGACTTAGATGCACAGACCCCCCTACCCGGGAACTGGGTCAAATCCAAAGCTAAGACAACTTTAAGGGAATAACCAAACGCGTTTAATAACAAAAAAGGTTTAATAAAGAAAAGAGAACAAAGCATACAACTAATACAACTTCAGAGATATAAAGCTTTTGTGGCAGACCACTCTCTCACCCCTCCACAGGAACAGGCAGGAAACCCTTCTTTGCTTCAAACAGTGCCCTTTAATCCACAGTGCAGGCCCCACCACCAATATATACAGCTTAAAACAGTTCTTCAACTTACAGTTTACAACTCATTAATATCCAGCTCTTAAACAGCTCCACAGGTTCTGGCTCTACAAACTCTATATAGTTCAGCCCCTATATATACAGGTTAAACACAGCTCTTGATAGTTCACACAAACTCACACAGCTCTTGATAGTTCACACAAACTCACACAGCTCTTGATAGCTCACACAAACTCACACAGCTCTTGATAGCCCAGACACCACCACCACACTGGGCTTCGTTCCTGGCAGCCTTATATCCCCCAGAGGAAGCTGCCAGGTGCAACTCATGCAGGTTGATTAGCCTTTCCTGCAAGGGAGGTTTGCAGGCTGGTGCTCCCTCTTAAAGGGCCCGCAGGGCTGGCTCAGGCACTCCTGGCCAGCACCCTGCCACACTTTCTATTCTGAGTCTTCTTGCATAAACCAGCCTAGTCCCCTCCCCGGAGATTCCCCTCTCTGCTAAACGTTACAGTCCAGAGACACCAGAGATTAGATGCAAAGCTTATACACAGGGGTCTCAAACTCAAATGACCACGAGGGCCGCATGAGGACTAGTGCACTGGCCCGAGGGCCGCACCACTGACACACACCCCGCCCTTGCTGCCCTGGCTCCGCCCCCACTCCACCCCTTCCAAGAGGTTCCACCCCTGCCCCACCTCCTCCTCTGAGCACGCAGCTCCCCATTCCCTCCTGGAAAGCGCTAGGCACCACCAACAGCTGTTTGGCAAACAAAGCAAGAGCAATATAGGAAGTCCAGAGCTAGAAACACGCGCGGCACAGCCAGGCAGCAGAGAAGCCTCCACTTCTGGCCCCTCCCTCCCGCAAACTGCTATGGGGGGGGGGGAACAGGAAGCCTGGCGGGCCGCAGGGAAGGGCTTCGCGGGCCACATGTGCCCCCGGGCCGCATGTTTGAGACACCTGCTTATACAGGTACAGTTTTACTTACAGTTCCCCTAACTTACAGATATAGGAAGGAAAGTAGGAAGTTGCTCTCCATAGCTGGAGAGAAGAGATGGGGAGTTGCCCAGAGCCGGGACCAAAGAGAACTTAAACTAAACCTCCCCCTCTGTCCCGAGGGACGGGAGCTCTTACGTCACCCCCTCTCAGGTTCAGTTAACCTCATATAGGTAAAACAACAATTCTCAAGCACTTCACACTTATGACAGACCCATTAGAGTATTTTTACATGCGTCAACATGTCCTATTATCACTATCCCCACTCAGCTGCTGACTTTCACTGTGGTTCCCCTCTATTCCACTGAAACACTAGCCTGCCTGCTTCAGGACAAATTCCCAGATACAATCCAGGCAGTGGATTGCATCCTATCCATCTTCAGGGCAGAGGCCCAGTGAGATTTTATCTGAACGCTTCAAGTCCTAGTGTTGGGCTATAACTTGGCTAGGTGAGTGGTTCTGTCCCTGTGTCTGAACTGCGAATAAACCATCTTTAAATGGAAATGAAACTGTGTGGCTTTTTTTTTAATGGGACGGGGAACTTCATTTGTTTCCTTTTACTTTTCTGCCAAACTGGATCATAGTGATCATCCCTCCTGAAGTAGGAGAGATGACAGTGCTCCTCCTCCAGGGCTAGCCAGAGGAAGCTAGAAAACTGTTCCTCTTATCACCTGAGTTGAGCATGCTGCCTCCAGTATTTCTTACCCGGTCTGGCGGGGATTCCTTGGTTGGGTGCGGCGTTTGCGGCCCTGTGGGGAATTAGCTGGGTCGCGTGTGGTACCCTCCGCTGCCCGAGGGCGGGAGGGGTTACAGTCACCCGAGGCTCGGGCCCCCCTGGTTGGGTCAGTCACGAGTCCCCGGGTCCGGGCTTGGGCCCTCGGTGGGGCGAGTCACGGGTCCCTGGGTCCGAGCTTGGGCCCTCGGTGGGGCGAGTCACGGGTCCCCGGGGTTGGGTCTCGCCCGGGGCCCTGGCAGCAGGAGCTTCGCTGCGGTCAGTGGGGGTCCTGGCCGAAACCCACTGACATCGGCTCTTCCCCCGGGCTACCTCCGTTTCCCCCTTCCCTCGGTACCTGGGCTGCCGCGGGGTCCTCCCCGGAGCCGAGGGTCATCGGCTCTTCCGGGTCGCTGTCGGGCGGCAGGTCGGGCAGGTCCTCGGGGTCGCTGGCGTGCTCCGCTGGCGGTTCCTCCGGGTAGTAGGCTGTCGGCGGAGTCGGGGACGGCGGTCCCTCTGCCGGGTAGGGCTCGGGAGGCGAGGTCGGCGGCGGGTCCCCCCGGGGTTCCGGGGGTAGCTCTTGTCTCTCGTCGGGGTAGCCGGCCGTCTGAGCCCTCAGTCGGTCTTCCAGGTGCGGGTCCAGGGGCTCCTCCGGGTAATAGCCAAGCGGCAAGCTCGGCGGTCTCTCCCAATAATGGGGAGGCTGCTGGAGAGGCGGGTTCCGGCGTGGGGCCACTACAGGAGCGGCTCCCTCCACCGGTGTCGGCCGCCGGACTGAGCCTGGCGGCCGTTCTTTTCTAGTTCCGGGTCCGCCCCCTGACCCTCGGGGGTGGGGCTGACCCGGCGCTGCTGCGGCGTCCCCCCGCGCTGGTCACAGACCACGTGGCTTGCGGTCCGCCGGGAGCCGCGTTTCCCCTCTCCGGCTCCCGATCTTCTGGGGGTGGGGCTCCTGCGGCGTCCGCACAGCTTCCTCCGGCCCCGGCCGGGGGCTGCCTCGGGCGTGACCGCCCGGGAGCCGCGGCGCCCCGCTACACCCCTCCCCCCTTAAGTCCGGGTCCCGCTCGTCGGGCCCGGGCCCTCCTAAGCCCCCTAGACGGGACATAAAGTCCGCGTTTGCGTGGTCCTTCCCCGCACGGTGCTGTATCGTAAAGGCGTAGGGCTGGAGTGCCAGGTACCAACACTGTAGCCTCATGTTGTTATCCTTCATCCGGTTCAGCCACTGAAGTGGGGCGTGGTCCGTGACCAGGGTGAAGGGAGCCCCGAGTAGGTAGTAACGGAGGGCATCATAGGCCCATTTTATTGCTAGGGCCTCCTTCTCTATTGTAGCATAGTTCTTCTCCCGGGGGAACAACTTCCTGCTGATATATAGGATTGGGTGGTCCTCCCCATCTATTTCCTGTGAGAGGACCGCACCCAACCCTACTTCCGAAGCGTCGGTTTGGAGGATAAATTCCCGGTCGAAATCGGGGCTGTAGAGGACCGGTGCTCGACAGAGGCTGTCCTTCAGTGTCTGGAAGGATTTCTCACACACGGGGGTCCAGGGTATGTGTCGGGGGCTCTCTTTCATCAGCAGGTTGGTTAGGGGGGCGGCAATGGATGCGAACTGGGGTATGAAGCGTCGGTAGTAGCCTGCGAGTCCCAGAAACTGGCACACCTGCTTCTTTGTCGCCGGGGCCGGGCAGGCTGCCACGGCCTGGATCTTGTCCACAAGTGGCTTCACTTGTCCGTTGCCGACCGTATAGCCCAGGTAAGTCGTCTCCTGCCATCCAATGCGGCATTTCTTTGGGTGGGCGGTTAACCCGGCCTCCCGCAGAGACCGTAAGACCGCCGCCACGTTGACCAGGTGGTCTTCCCAGCAACGGCTGTAGATGACTATGTCATCGAGATAGGTGGCTGCATATGTGTGGTGAGGTTGGAGGATGTTGTCCATCAGCCGCTGAAACGTGGCCGGGGCGCCGTGGAGGCCAAAGGGCATCCTTGTGAATTGGTACAGGCCTGTCGGGGTAGAGAACGCGGTTTTCTCCCTCGAGGCCGGGTCTAACGGAATTTGCCAATAGCCCTTGCTGAGGTCCAGGGTAGTCAGGTAGCGGGCTTCCCCCAAACGGCCGAGTAACTCGTCCACGCGGGGCATGGGGTACGCATCGAACTTAGAAATGGCGTTGACCCGACGAAAGTCAATACAAAAGCGCTGGGTCCCGTCGGGCTTGGGGACCAGCACTATTGGGTTCCGCCACTCACTCCTGGATGGTTCAATCACCCCCAAGGTCAACATGGTGCGCACCTCCTCTTCTACGAGGCCCCGTAGTCTGTGTGGGAGGGGTCTTGTTGCCTCCCTGACGACTACCCCTGGCTCCGTTCGAATAGTGTGGTGGGCCAGAGTGGTATAACCAGGCTGGCTCGTAAAGGTTCGCGGGAAGGCGCGAAGAAGGCAGCGGACCTCCTTCAGCTGTCCGCCGGTAAGGGTTTCGGTGAGCTGGGGTCCGTCTGGATCCGGGCGCAGGGTGGCTTGGGGTCCCAACTCCGGCTCGGGCGGGTATGGACTGATTAGGAGGCCGTCCCTAGGGCGCCACGGCTTCAGGAGATTGATATGGTAGAGTTGGGTTTTCTTCCGGCGATCCGGTTGACTGATTTCATAGGTGACCGGGCCCGCCTTCCGGAGTACCTCGTAGGGCCCTTGCCAGCGGGCTAGGAGCTTCGACTCGCTGGAGGGCAGGAGTAGAAGAACTCGGTCCCCGGGCTCGAAGTCACGCCGCTGGGCATCCCGGTTATAGGCCCTAGCCTGGGCCGCTTGGGCGGACTTCAGGTTTTCTCGGGCCAGGGCCCCCACTTGGGTAAGCTGTTCTCGGAGATCAAGGACATATCTTAGGAGGCCCTGCGCCTGGGACTGTGCTTGTTCCCACGTTTCCCGCATTAAGTCTAGTAGGCCTCGGGGTTGACGGCCATAGAGAAGTTCGAAGGGGGAAAACTTGGTAGATGCCTGTGGTACCTCCCGAATGGCAAGGAGCAGCGGCGGGATCAGCCGGTCCCAGTGCCTCAACTCTTCCGGGGAAAATTTCCGTAACATCCCCTTCAGGGTCCTGTTAAACCTCTCCACCAGCCCATCAGTCTGGGGGTGGTAGACAGAAGTGCGTAATTGTTTGATCCCCAGGAGGCCACAGACCGGGCGTAGCAGGCGGGAGGTGAAATTAGTCCCTTGGTCTGTGAGCACCTCCCGGGGTAGGCCTACCCGGGCAAAAATCTTCACCAGCTCATCGGCGATAGCCCGGGCGGTGATACTCCGCAGGGGCACCGCCTCTGGGAAGCGTGTGGCATAATCCACCAGGACCAGTACATGCTGGAACCCCGCGGTACTTTTAGGGAAGGGCCCGATTAGGTCCATAGCGACGTGCTCAAAGGGCGTCTCAATCAGTGGCATCGGGACCAGGGGTGCCTTCGGGGTTCGGGCCCGCGCGGCCAGTTGGCAGGCGGGACAGGAGAGACAGTAGTTTCTTACCTCCTGGTGTACCCCCGGCCAGAAGAAGCGAGCCAGGACTCGGGCCGCCGTCTTCTCATGGCCCAGATGGCCTGCGGCCGGGATGTCATGGGCGAGGCGCATCACCGCTCGGCGGTGGACCTGCGGCACGAGCAGCTGCGCCCTGGGCTTGCCGGTGCGGGGGTCAGGCTCTACCCGATAGAGTCGGTCCCGCCGAAGTTCGAAGTGGGGCCATTGGCGTGCTCGCCGTGGGTCGACTACGGCCCCGTCAATGATAGCCAGCTGGTCGTAGGCATGGCGCAGAGTTGGGACCGCTCTCTGGTCCCTGCAGAAGTCGGTAAAGATTGGCTGCTCCCCGGGGGTCTCCGGGCGGGGTTCCCCCGGCGCGGGTGCGGGCCCCCCGGAGGCGGGGGCTTCATCCTCGGGGTCCTGAGTCTCCAGGGGCTGGCTTTCCAGCCCGGGGATTGGTGCGGACTCCCCCTCGGCTGCGGCGCGGAGGACCTCCGGGAAGTCGGGCCAGTCGCGCCCCAGGATGACAGGATAGGCGAGTCGAGGGGCCAGGCCCACCCGCATCCGCCGAGCGACTCCCGCGACCAGTAGCTGAACTTGGGCGCAGGGGTAGGGCTAGATGTCCCCGTGGATACACTGGAGGTGTACTGACCCCAATTGGGGGTCCGCCGTGGGGCCAAGGGATTGTCGGATCAAGGTCTGCCCCGAGCCGGAGTCAAGGAGCGCCGTGGTCATGTATGTCCCGACCGTCACCGGCACGGTGAGCTTGGTGGTCTGAGGCGGCTGGGCCCGGTCCTCTCCGGCGCAGACCTGTCCGAAGTTGCATTCCATCAAGGGGCAGTCTCGTTGTAGGTGGCCCTGCTGCCCACACGCGAAACAGGGCCCCGGTTCCGGGTGACCCGAACGGTTTCGTCCGGTTGCCGGGCTCCTCGGGGGGCTAAGCCCCCCCCCCCGCTCACCCCTTGGTCAGGGTGCCGGGGCCCGCGGGCCAGGGACGTCGACGGGCCTTGGCCGGGCTTCTAGTCCTCGCCGGGGGCCCCTCGGTTCCAGGTGGGCCCCCCCCCTCCGTTCCGGAGTGGGATTCTCGCGCCCGGGTGGGGCTCCACGTCCGGGGGTTCCAGCCGGGGCTTCGGCGGCCATAAAGTCCTCCATGTTATGGCCGTGGCGAGGGTCGCGGGCCGTTGTCGGAGCACCCAGGTCCGCCCTCGCGGGGGGGAGGATGTGCATGAATTGTTCTAGCACGACTTGTTCCATAAGCTCGCCCGCGGTGTGCAATTCGGGCTGGAGCCACTTCCGGCAGGCCTCCTTGAGCTCTTGGGCAACCACCCGGGGTCGGGCCCCCACCGGGTAGGCCAAGGTCCGGAATCGCTGTCGGAACGTCTCTGGGCTAATATCGAGGGCATCTAATATCGCCTTCTTGACCCGCTGGTAGTCTCGGGCCTCCTCTGTTGACAACCCCCGGTACACGGTTTGCGCAGTTCCCGTCAGGTAGGGCGCCAGTAGGGTTGCCCATTGGTCCGGGGCCCACCCCGCGACCAGGGCGACCCTCTCGAATGTTACCAGGAAGGCCTCGGGGTCGTCGTTGGGGCCCATTTTCGTCAAGCGGACTGGGGGAGTTCCTCCCGCAGGCCCCGCCGGGGCTGCTCCGGGCTGAGGTCCGGGCAGGTGGGGCAGCACCGCCGTCAGCTGCTGTAGGCATTGCTGTTGCTGTACCCCCAGCTGTTGAATCATCTGCTGCTGTTGTTGCAACTGGGCTGTAGCCTGCTGCTGCTGCTGCTGCAGCTGCGTGGCCTGTTGCTGCTGGCTTTCAGCCAGAAACTTGAGGAGCTGATCGATATCCATGTCTAGGCGAGCCGACTCCTTCTAGGATCCCTACTTGCAGGGGTCGAGGAGACGTGCCCGCATTCTCCACCACGTGTAAGGGTCACGTCGGCGGGGCGCGGCCCCCTTCCGCCGGTCTGGCGGGGATTCCTTGGTTGGGTGTGGCGTTCGCGGCCCTGTGGGGAATTAGCTGGGTCGCGTGTGGTACCCTCCGCTGCCCGAGGGCGGGAGGGGTTACAGTCACCCGAGGCTCGGGCCCCCCTGGTTGGGTCAGTCACGAGTCCCCGGGTCCGGGCTTGAGCCCTCGGTGGGGCGAGTCACGGGTCCCTGGGTCCGAGCTTGGGCCCTCGGTGGGGCGAGTCACGGGTCCCCGGGGTCGGGTCTCGCCCGGGGCCCTGGCAGCAGGAGCTTCGCTGCGGTCAGTGGGGGTCCTGGCCGAAACCCACTGACCTCGGCTCTTCCCCCGGGCTACCTCCGTTTCCCCCTTCCCTCGGTACCTGGGCTGCCGCGGGGTCCTCCCCGGAGCCAAGGGTCATCGGCTCTTCCGGGTCGCTGTCGGGCGGCAGGTCGGGCAGGTCCTCGGGGTCGCTGGCGTGCTCCGCTGGCGGTTCCTCCGGGTAGTAGGCTGTCGGCGGAGTCGGGGACGGCGGTCCCTCTGCCGGGTAGGGCTCGGGAGGCGAGGTCGGCGGCGGGTCCCCCCGGGGTTCCGGGGGTAGCTCTTGTCTCTCGTCGGGGTAGCCGGCCGTCTGAGCCCTCAGTCGGTCTTCCAGGTGCGGGTCCAGGGGCTCCTCCGGGTAATAGCCAAGCGGCAAGCTCGGCGGTCTCTCCCAATAATGGGGAGGCTGCTGGAGAGGCGGGTTCCGGCGTGGGGCCACTACAGGAGCGGCTCCCTCCACCGGTGTCGGCCGCCGGACTGAGCCTGGCGGCCGTTCTTTTCTAGTTCCGGGTCCGCCCCCTGACCCTCGGGGGTGGGGCTGACCCGGCGCTGCTGCGGCGTCCCCCTGCGCTGGCCACAGACCACGTGGCTCGCGGTCCGCCGGGAGCCGCGTTTCCCCTCTCCGGCTCCCGATCTTCTGGGGGCGGGGCTCCTGCGGCGTCCGCACAGCTTCCTCCGGCCCCAGCTGGGGGCTGCCTCGGGCGTGACCGGCCGGGAGCCGCGGCGCCCCGCTACACTGCCTTAACAAACAAGACCATCCTTTCAACATTTTGTTGCTTTGGATCTGCAGTGCATCTTGGTAAGGGAATAAATGTTTGTTTATGCATTCCTTGGTAATCTAATGCAATAGACTGTTAAACCTTCGAGATGTACAAAAATGCATTTAAACTGCTCTAATTAAATCTGTACTATAAAAGGTAGCTCCTTCTTGCCTAATTTATTGATCACTTCCCTGGTACACTGAAGGTATAGTGCTGACTAGTTATGGAGGGACCTTCAGACACTGGGTGGGTTACACCAACACAGCCTATGTAGTGAGTAATTTGGGATGTGGAATTATATGGGAAAAGAGAAATCCTGGAGGATATTCTCCCCTCACTAAAGAACAATCTATTGACTAAAGTGGTAAAATCCCATGTTCCTTAAGGGAATGGATTAAACTGATTTATGAGGACTATCTAAGCAGAACCACTCTCTCTAGCTATTGATATTGAAGTGATAGGCTACACTTTTGAAACTGGTGTGGTTAAAATTAGGAACTTAAGCATATTTTGGTGCCAATATAAGTGGCTTGATTTTCAGAGCTGCTCACCACCTGCAGCATCCATTGAATTCATTTGGATGTGTCACTCAGCACATCTGAAAATCAGAGCCAGTTTATTTAGGTTTCTTAATATGCTTTCAGGTGCCTAATTTTAAGCACCCCAGTTTGAGAATTTCAGCCATAGTCATTTACGAGGAGGAGAGGTTCATTTCAGTAGAGGTCCATTTCATATTGAATAGATGTGCTTTTTGTGCCTCTGCCTGGTCTAATCACTTTTTTTTAGCCAGATTCAGCTCAGTGTTTCCGAATTGTTGAGTTGGAAATATTGTTTCAGCCAGCAGATCAAACATAAAATAAACAAACTGGTATTAATATTGTAATTCATTTAAACAAAATATTACTACATTTTTTCCGTGGTACTCCTTTACATAGGAAATAAGTACATGTTTATACTAAATGATTCATTACTTTGAGAGAGGCCCACTTTTCTAATGTGTGAAATAGCATTGAGTGTTTGGTACTCATAGTAACAAAAATAAGTTATTCTAAATTTCTATCTTAATTCCCAGCTTCTAAAATCAAAATACTGAGTATGGAAATGCAGTCAATAAAAGTATTTTGTGTGCTTGTTCCCTCTTCTCTATGCCAAGATATAATTGAGGTGCAGGATTCTCAAGAATTTATCAAACTATAGCACTGAGTTACAATTGGTTCCTGACATAGTTTTCATAGATTAATAGATTCCAAGGCCACAAGGGACCATTGTGTTCATCTAGTCTGAACTCCTTTATATAACACAGACTATAGAATGTCCCTAAAATAATTCCTAGAGCAGATCTTTTAGAAAAATGTCCAATCTTGATTTAAAAATGGCCAGTGATGTCATGACCCTTGGTAAATTGTTGTGATGGTTAATTACCCTCACTGTTAAAAATGTACACCTTATTTGCAGTCTGAATATGTTTAGCTTCAACTTCTTGCTATTGGATTGTGGGGGTGTGTTGATTCATATGACCAAACTTACTTTAGAGCAGGGGTGGGGAACCTCCGGCCTGCGGGCCTTATACGGCCCACTAAATCATTCCATCCGGCCTGCGGCTCCCCCAGGTGCTACCCGGCCCCTTTGCCGAGCGCGGAACCGCCCCTGCCTGGCCGGGCGGCGAAAGGAGGAGCCGCGGGGAGCCGACGGTCAAAGGGCTGTGGGGGGGAGGCCAGGCTGGGCGGGCGGGGAGGGGGGCAGGAGACTAGGCTGGATGGGGTGGGCGAGGCGTGGGTGCGGGAGGGAAGGAGGTTTGGTGGTGGGGAGGCTGGGCTGGGCGGGTCAGGCATGGGGGGCAGGAGGCTGGGTTGGGAGTGGGAGGGGGGAGGAGGTTAGGTTCGGTGGGGTGGGTCGGGCCAGGCAGGGGTGGGGGAGGAAAGGCGGTTAGATGGGGGAGGCTGGGCGGGGATAAAGGAAGATCACCCCCTATGCCCAGGCTGATAGCAGGAGCTGACTGGGGCAGGTGGCAGGACCCCGGCTGGCAAGGGGCCAGCGGGGGGAAACCCCAAAGCAGTGCAGGGCTAAGCACTCCGCCTGCCACTGCTTTGGGGTTTCCCCTGCTGGCCCCTTGCCAGCTGGGGTCTCAGCTCCTCTTGCCAGCCTGGGCTTCTTCGGGGGGGGGGGGGGGGGGGGAGGGGAGGAGGGAGCGGCCTGCGAATGACATTATAAATGTCCAAATGGCCCTTGGCAGAAAAAAGGTTCCCCACCCCTGCTTTAGAGGGTCAGAAATAATTCTCTGTATTAAACAGAATCCTAACCAATATAATCAGGGAGTTGGTACGAGTACGTCTCCAGGTTATAATTTATTCAGTGCTCTTCAGATGCAGTTTTAGAGGGAATAGTATAGATATAACTCATCTGCTTCTCTTAGGAGCATATGTGTTTTTACCCCCCAACCCCCAAAAGTGTCTACAGCAAGCACTCCAGACCGGGCAGTGGCCTGCCCCCTGGCCCAACCTTGCGGGCCGGATAAAAATGGCTGGCAGACCACATGTGGCCCACAGGGCTGTAGTTTGTCCACCCCTGGTCTACAGGGAGTTTTAAGACACTCTTCCAAAACAGCTTCTCACTGTCTATTCACTGAATCTATGGTTCTTTTTATAGCAAATGAGGCAACTCTAATAGGAGTGGAGAAGGGATGGCAAGACTTTAGCTAACATCAGAATACTAATTAATATTAGGTAATACTACAGTATTATTAATTCAGCTGTACTGAAAATTAAAGATTATTTAACTGTCTCCCTGGAAGTATATATTAAACTCTAGGCCAGAATTCAAACTTGTAAAACAGCTTTGGACACAGGATAAGTTATCTACATCACTGTTTTAACATCAACCCCAAATTGTCCTACAGCTGGAAGTGTGTGTATAGGATGTAGGTTGTGTACAGAGGTGAGAGGTTGAATGCATCTCTGGAGATGGCAATTCATATTTGTCCCCAAATTAACATGTCTGGTTTATTAGTTCTTGTTCTGTCACAAAACCATCATGCTATTTGACATAAATCAGCATGTTTGTCAGCCTCTGTTCCATAGAGACTTGTGACTGCAATAGCATAGTTAGGAATGAGGTCTATAGGGTGTAGGCTTGTGCCAGCATTTTGTTTTAGCTGCTATGTCAAGGTAACACTACTAACTTCTCTCTTTCATGAATGCTAATTCTTTCACATGTTTAGATTCTCTCTCTCCCTCCCCCCCCACCCCCCCTTATATGTACGGTTTGAGGAGGGTTGGAGAAAAGGCCTCATTGTCTTTGTGGCACTGAGGTTTTATCTCTGAACTCTCCAGACTACAGGGGTTATCCCTCTACCCAGCAGGTGGAAATAAAGATAACATTTTTTGAATAGTCTACTGTAAATCTTTACTGTTTCTTTTTCTGTTGCAAATAGGTCAGGAAATCTGGGTCTGTCATATTCTTTTGAATTAACCTGTACTTCATTCATTCTGCCTTTAAAGGGTCGATTCTACCCCTGCTTCAGAATCCGGTGTGTGTCTTGCTCTCAAAGATTTATCATAACTTCCATTCCTCTGGATGGGAATTTATTCCAACCACAAACTTTGCAGTTTGTGGTTGGAACTAACCCAGGAGTGGGCAAACTACGGCCCGCGGGCCACATCCGGCCCGCAACACTGTCCCATCCGGCCCGCGGCGGGGGGCTGCCCCTTGCCTCTCCCCGAGCTGCACAGCCCGGGCTCCGCTGCGGGCCCTCCACCCTTCATTGGCCATGCCACAGGGGCAGCACTCCGGGGACCGGGGCTGCACGGTAGCCTCTCCCCCGGAGCCACGCCGACAGCGCTCTGGGGGCTGGAACTGTGCGGTGGCCCCTCCCAGGAGCCGCGGCTGCATGCTGAACTCTCCCCCGGAATCACTGCTGTGTGCTGGCCCCTCTCCCAGAGCCGCGCTGCGCGGGGAGCACTCTGGGGGCTGGGGCTGCGCACTGTCCTCCTCCCCCGGAGCCGCAGCTGCACGCTGGCCCCTCTCCCAGAGCCGCGCTGCGCGGGGAGCACTCTGGGGGCTGGGGCTGCGCACTGTCCTCCTCCCCCGGAGCCGCAGCTGCACGCTGGCCCCTCTCCCAGAGCCGCGCTGCGCGGGGAGCACTCTGGGGGCTGGGGCTGCGCACTGTCCTCCTCCCCCGGAGCCGCAGCTGCACGCTGGCCCCTCTCCCAGAGCCGTGTGGCGAGGGGAGTGCTCTGGGGGCCGGGGCTGCATGCTGCCCCCCTCCAGCAGCTGTGGTAAGAGGGGGGATGGGGGGGTTCCATGGTGGTGGTGGTGGTGGGGGGGCTTTGGAGGGGGCAGTCAGGGAGTAGGGTGGGTTGGATGGGGGGGGGGTTCTGGGGTGGTGGTTAGGGGTTTGGAAGGTGGATAGGGATTGGGGCAGTCAGGGGACAGGGAGCAGGAGAATTGGGTAGGGGGTGGGGTCCTGGTGGTTAGGGGTCTGTGGAAGGGGCAGTCAGGGGACAAGGTGTGGGGGGGTGTTGGATGGGTCAGGGATTCTCAGGGGCGGGAAGTGGGAGGGGGCCAGATTGTGGGCGGGGCCTTCCCTACCCGGCCCTCCATATAATTTTGTAAACCCAATGTGGCCCTCGGGCCAAAAAGTTTGCCCACCCCTGAACTAACCCCAAGACTTCTCTTGTGTATGACACAGCCAGGCTCATACTTGGTAAACTCTTATAGACTACTGATGCTATAGGGGAAATCTGAGAGACATCCAGTATAGTTACGCTGTCACTAAATGCAATTGTGGAACCTACCAGAGCTCTCGGAACCACAGTTACTATGTTTTGGTCTAATTTTTAAGATAATTTCTCAAGGAAAGTAAGAAAAGAAACATAGATTGAAAGGAAGAAGAATGAGAGGGAAACCAAGAAAAGAAAACTTAACCTTCTCCATATCCATTTAAAGCTAGTCTTATTTCTCTGGATTAACAAGTTATCTACTGACTTTAAGGTGTGCTCTATCAGGATTTTCAGTCCTTCAGTACTCTTGATATTCAGTCATGTCTGGACACATTTTCTAGAATTTGTTAATGGCATATTTACTTTTGTCCAGGGTGGATTTGATTAAAATGAAATCATGATTTAAATCACTAATCGTGAAGACTCGATTTAATCATGGATTTCTACTTAAAAGTGCATTCTTGTTGGTTGTTATAACCTTAATAATTATTCTTCAAAACTCCGACATAGATGTGGGTTGTGTTGCACAAATTCTGCTTGTTCCCTTGGAGGCCTCTCCAAATAGCATCCAAGAACAGGCAAAAGACTCAAGTAATCTGAACAAAAAGGTTTATTTGTGCACAAATAGGGGATCAGAGGAATACAAATCCAAAGTCTGAAAGCCCACGAACACAGGGTGGGCAAAACATATATACAAGGTTCAAATATGCAAACAGCCAATACGATCAAAGAGAGACACAGCTACATACAGCCAATAATCAGATGCTACATACACAGCTTGTATACAGATTCAAACAGTGTCATGGCTACCAGCCGTTAGCTCACAGCACTCACTGATGCACAAGTATGGCAGACATTGTTGCAAAGTTAAAGGTTAATGAGATGCATGATAGAAGCTGACAGCTCCTATGTGCAGTCTCAGTTCCAGATTATGGCTGCATGCTCACCCAGCTGACAGATTCCATTTTGAAAGCAAAAAATCCATTATGTAATACACAGGTTACATAACCATTAACCCAGCAGTTACCAGAAGGCTAACGCATCTTATACAATGTACAGTTAAGCTCCTGTTAAGCTCCTATTTCTATAGCAGTCAACTAGAAACAGGCAGCGAACTTTACAGAGCAAGTAATCAACAAATACCATTTTTATATTTGTACTATAGTTGCATTTTTAGAAGGTACACACTGTACATTTTTAAAGTGGTTTATTTTCAAAACTTTTCAGATGAGTGTTACAGGTATATCAGAAAATGAAAGATTGTTTAGTTATTTCATTTACCAAAGGTAACTGAAGCAGATATTTATGAAGTCCTTGGGAGGTGATCTATCTCCAATTCAATGGGTTAATCATTAATATTTGGAGGATTTTCTTGCCATGCTGTATTAGGAGGAGAACATCACCAGACAGACATTTAAATTGTTTTGTTTAACTAAAACAGTATTATGTATTCTGGATTTTTTTTCTTCAACAACAAACCTATTTTAACAAAACAAGCATATGAATTTTTGAATTTACTTAAACATTCAAGTTTTTAAAAATCAGGTTTGTTTTTGTTAAAACTTTTAAACTAAAACGGTTGTGAAATATTTTTTTAAAAAACCACACACAAATTAAATTGACTGTCAGCCAGATCAACCTGAGAAACTTAAAATATTGACTTCTATAGCTAACTTAGTCATCTTCACCTTCATTTTCCTGTTTGTTCTTAATCTGAAAAAGAAACAAGCTTTCCTGCTTTTTCAGGTCCCAAACGATTTCTCAATTTAGAATGAGAAAAGGAAGAATTCTTTCTACACTGGCAGAAGAAGCTACTGCTGTTAAAAGTGAGATTATCACTTCAACAGTCTCTGAATCCAAGGGCATGGTTAGACTGGCGCTTTGCAGCGCTAAAACCCTCCAGTAGCGCTATAATTTTCGTACCGTACACACTTCAAAGTGAGATTTTGCGCATTTACTCACTGTTTAAAGTGCAAGTATTAAACCTCCTTT
Source organism: Sternotherus odoratus (assembly GCA_032164245.1). Lineage (NCBI taxonomy): Eukaryota > Metazoa > Chordata > Testudines > Kinosternidae > Sternotherus > Sternotherus odoratus. The sequence goes on along the minus strand of JAVMKO010000009.1, from coordinate 44,787,387 downwards.
TCGAAAGGCAGAAGTCTTTTTGCGCTAGCGCTGTAGCGCAAGGGTGCAAATGTGACCACCCAGGAATAACTCATTACACTGTAAGGGAATCAACAAGCCATTTAAGGCAAATGACGTCAATGTTGTTTTGAAAAAGGGCGGAAGAATCAGGAAGTAGCATATCAGTTTCTCTCTTAAAACTCACAGCCGATAAGCACCGGAAATGCTGACCGATCGAGCTGTGTGAGTGCACTGCAGAGCCTGGTCAGTTTCCTAGTCACTGACAGCCTCAACTTGTCTCACTGCCTACAGGTTCCCTGTTTTCCCCTTACCCCCCTCCTTTGCAAAGCACGCTGCACCCAGCTGAACGCTGGGTTACCTGCCCATAATTCCCCACTCCCTGTGCTGCCAGAATCGCCTGAAATGTGTCCATGCTGTAGCGCTGAAGGGTCTTAATCTGCACAGGCTGTAGCGCGATACCTATTGCGCTAAATTTGGAAGCGCTATACACACGCGCTATAATCTGTAGTCTAGCCATACCCTATGTGCTTAAGTGACTTCCACCAGTGAACTGGTGGGACTTTCTTTAAAACAGCAGCAGCAAACCTATTTCTTGAATGGTTCACCCTTAGCTATGAAGTTTATTATAGTTGGCATTATGGAGGGATGATTGCTGGATGTCTGTCATAGCCAACTCCTCTTCTTCAGCACTTAAGGTTTGACCATGGTACAGAGTATTGAGAAGATTTGCAAGAAAATGAGTTGGAGATGGTGCTTATCCAGTTCATTTTTTATGGTTGTAATTTAACTCTGTCATTGCATATTTTTCTTTTTTAAGATTTCACTCAGTTCCTTCCAAATTTCAACAGCATCAGTAATAAAACAGCTATTTCCCTGGATTTTGTTCAAGGCTACAGAAATAGGCTTCAGGGTACTCAGCATATTGTTCAACATTTCTCTTAAACCAATGTTGAGAACTTTGGCTGTGACAGTGCCATCCGTTTTTTCATGATTTCGTTCACAAACTGTCATCAGATTAGGCCAGTTCTTGATATAGTGCTCAAAACAGTCCACTACTGAGTTCCATCACACATCTTTGTCCCTGCCAGCAGGTATATGGGATCTTGGGGAGCAATCACCACACAGGTGGGGTGCAAAATAAACTTTATTAAGAAAATGCAAAAACAGGGAAAATTCAATAGTGAGGGGCATGGGGTTTGTTAAAGTAGACAATTGGGGAGGGGTTTCTTTTAGTAAATGGGATAGGGGGTTTCAATAGTGGGGTATAATACAGTAGGCAACCAATTAACACTGAAGTATAAATGTAACAGGTAGCTAACAATTCCTATGTAAAGAGTGTGTCACAGCAGCATATAATCAACTAACAGCATGGATAAAGTGTGTTAAATAACCAACAATTTAGGTAAAAATGTAAATGTAAAATGTGAGGTGTATTAGAGAGGAAAGGGGGTAACCAATGGGGTTTTATGCTAGAAAGAGAAAGAGAAGACAGGCTGTAAGTAGAAACAGCAGAGAAGTAAAGGTTGGGGGATGGGGGAAGAGGAGCACGTGGAGGAGGGAGATTTTTAAACTCAGGGAGACACAGAGCAGACAGGCTGCAAGTTGAAACAGCAGAGAAGTAAAGGTTGGGGGATGGGGGAAGAGGAGCACGTGGTGGGGGGAGATTTAAACTCAGGGAGACACAGAGCAGACAGCAGAGACAATTATACAAAACACAGCAAAATCTTATCTATGATTTAACTTAACCAAAACTACACAAATTAGCAAATATCAAAACACAATGCAACAATTCTTTAAGGCTAACTTGCAGGGTACAATGCAAGCAATTTTCTAAACCTAACTTAACTACAGCTATGCAAAATGAAATTACAACTTATCTAGACTAAAAGACAAAATCTAACCTAATGGGTGCACCTTATACTAGGGGTAGTTTCAGAGGGCAGAGTAGTGTGTGCCCAGGTAGAGTCCAAGAAGGCACAGGCTTATTTCTAGCAGCAAAAGTGCTGCAAAGCAAGAAACAGATTACAGATACAGACCAAGGTTTAGTTTGAGTCTGAGAGGTTTTAAGACACAGATCAAGGGGAGTTTGAGAGGTTTTTAAGCAAGGAGTTTGAGAGGTTTTAAGACACAGAGTTTAAGTCTGTGTGTTGGGGAAACAGAGCCAGCAGCTAGAGTAATTAAGTATAGAAAGTTTCACAGAAGAGAGGTTCTCACCAGTCCCCAGACAGCAGCAAAGACTGAAGCAGCAATCAACATCAGAAGAAGCCAGGAAGGCTCGGCACGATCTTGATCAGCAATTCGTTCTTCGTGGGGGGGGGTGTTTAAAAATGGGGGTACGCTCAAAAATAAAATGAGAGCGGGGGGGTTTTAAAAACGGGGGTACGCTCAAAAATAAAACGAGAGCGGGGAGGGTTTAAAAACGGGGGTATGCTCAAAATAAAATGAGAGCGGAGAAAGGACCCCCCAGAACCCCTGGCTGATCAGACCAGGTAGCCATGCAGGAACCTTTCTGATGCTTGTTTCAAAAATGCCTGTTCTTAAAGGCAAACTCAGGCAGTTTCCCTGCCAGTAATGCTGATAGGCTCCCTCTGTCACAGGGGAGGAGATTCAGAGAAAAACTACAGGTGAGCATAGAGACATGCCTGGGCAGAGTCCTGGACCATAGGTGTGAGTTCCACCTCATGACTCAAAAGCACATGAGGCCTATGACTCATGCCCAGGATCTTCAAAACACATAGATCTTACAGCTTTGGACATTGTCTACCCTACACCGAGCCCAGGTTTAACAAGGTGATAACAGGACCAACCCTTTGAACAGGGCAGTTGTCCCACTTAGCACAAGTGGCCATCCCTTTGAGAAGGGCAATGGCTCTTGGTAAACAACTTAAGGGGCCCTCCCTTTGAGAAGGGCAGTGGCCCTGGTAAACAATTTAACAGCCAGGGAGGGGCGGCCACAGGAGAACAAAAACAAAATGGAGTAAGGGGACAGCTGTAAGAAACAAAATGGAATAGGGGGAAAGCTGTAACAGACAATCTTGTGGGAGAGTTAGCTTGGTTCCTCCCACTTTTTTTAGAGCAGATGCTGCAAAGTGGGTTATTACGGAAGTGTTTTGCAATTTCAACATTAACCTTTATTTCTGGAACACTGAAGTCTTTGGCTAGGAGGTGCATCAAATGAGCACTTCAACAGTATGCTATTAGCTTGGGACTCTTGGTTTGATGCTCAGGGTAGGGGTTTGAGGTGCGAGGTGTGGCAGGAGGCTCTCTCTTATATAGAAAGGAGAGTTTGTTGTATAAACAAACTGGGCAATTTTTAATCAATTACCTTTTTGTAATCTGCTGGTTCTTATCAGAAACTTATCTATGGTTGTTCTTGGATGATGTGTGTGTGTGTGTGTTGTTTTTTTTTTGGCTACAGGTGATATACTGTGGCTATGTGACATACATGATGTGACTGAAACACTATCATTTACAGATAACTCTGAAACTATAGGAAATGGTGATCTTGAAGGTGGATAGTCTTCAGAATCCTGCATGTTGAGGATGGATTCTCGTAAACTAAGTCAATGCAGTTGTTTAATTATTACCATACTGCTCATTTAGTATTACTCATTGCATTCACTGACACTTGGTACTATTTTAAAGGTGAAATTGTAAAAGGAAGATCTGCCTGTTTCAGCTATTTTTTTCCACAAGTGAATCTAAAATGATAGATACCATAGAGTGACAAATATTTTTTTTTGCTCAAACATGAGAATTCAAGAATAGTCCAGAAGGAAGACAGGCAGTCCTTAAGAAAGAAGTATGAAATAAAAAAGTTGATCAACCTGAAGATCCTGTTCAGACATGTTCCTTTAATCATTTTCATATCCCCCCTTAGTCTCCTCTTTTCCAAGCTAAAAAGTCCTAGCCTCTTTAATCTCTCTTCGTATGGGACCCGTTCCAAACCCCTGATCATTTTAGTTGCCCTTCTCTGAACCTTTTGTAGTGCCAGTATATCCTTTTTGAGATGAGGAGACCACATTTGTACGCAGTATTCAAGATGTGGGCGCACCATGGATTTGTATAAGGGCAATAAGATATTCTCCGACTTATTCTCTATCCCTTTTTTAATGATTCCTAACATCCTGTTTGCTTTTTTGACTGCCGCTGCACACTGCGTGGATGCCTTCAGAGAACTATCCACAATGACTCCCAGGTCTTTTTCCTGATTGGTTGTAGCTAAATTAGCCCCCATCATATTGTATGTATAGTTGGGGTTATTTTTTCCAATGTGCATTACTTTACATTTATCCACATTAAATTTCATTTGCCATTTTGTTGCCCAATCACTTAGTTTAGTGAGATCTTTTTGAAGTTCTTCACAGTCTGCTTTGGTCCTTACTACTTTGAGCAGTTTAGTATCATCTGCAAACTTTGCCACATCACTGTTTACCCCTTCCTCCAAATCATTTATAAATAAGTTGAATAGGATCGGTCCCAGGACTGACCCTTGGGGAACACCACTAGTTACCCCTCTCCATTCTGAAAAAGTTCCATTTATTCCTACCCTTTGTTCCCTGTCTTTTAACCAGTTTTCAATCCATGATAAGACCTTCCCTCTTATCCCATGGCAGCTTAATTTACGTAAGAGCCTTTGGTGAGGGACCTTGTCAAAGGCTTTCTGGAAATCTAAGTACACTATGTCCACCGGATCCCCCTTGTCCACATGTTTGTTGACCCCTTCAAAGAACTCTAATAGATTAGTAAGACACAATTTCCCTTTGCAGAAACCATGTTGACTTTTGCCCAACAATTTATGCTCTTCTATGTGTCTGACAATTTTATTCTTTACTATTGTTTCAACTAATTTTCCCGGTACGGACGTTAGACTGACTGGTCTGTAATTGCCAGGATCACCTCTAGAGCCCTTTTTAAATATTGGCGTTACATTAGCTATCTTCCAGTCACTGGGCACAGTAGCACATTTAAAGGATAGGTTACAAACCCTCGTTAATAGTGCCGCAATTTCACATTTGAGTTCTTTCAGAACTCTTGGGTGAATGCCATCTGGTCCCGGTGACTTGTTACAGTTAAGTTATCAATGAGTTCCAGAACCTCCTCTATTGATACTTCAATTTGTGACAATACCTCAGATTTGTCACCTACAAAAGACAGCTCAGGTTTAGGAATCTCCCTAGCGTCCTCAGCCGTGAAGACTGAAGCAAAGAATTCATTTAGTTTCTCTGCAATGACTCTGTCATCTTTAAGTGCTCCTTTTGTATCTCTGTCATCCAGGGGCCCCACTGGTTGTTTAGCAGGCTTCCTGCTTCTGACATATTTAAAAAACATTTTGTTATTACCTTTTGAGTTTTTGGCTAGCTGTTCTTCAAACTCCATTTTAGCTTTTCTTATTACATTCTTACACTTTATTTGGCAGTGCTTATGCTCCTTTCTATTTACCTCACTAGGATTAGACTTCCACTTTTTAAAAGATGCCTTTTTCTCTCTCACTGCTTCTTTTACTTGGCTGTTAAGCCACGGTGGCTCTTTTTTAGTTTTCTGGCGTTGTTTTTTAATTTGGGGTATACATTTGAGTTGGGCCTTTATTATGGTATCTTTGAAGAGAGTCCATGCAGCTTGCAGGGATTTCACTTTAGTCACTTTACCTTTTAATTTCCGTTTAACTAACCCCCTCATTCTTGCATAGTTCCCCTTTTTGAAATTAAATGTCCCAGTATTGGGCTTCTGAGGTGTTATTCCCACCATAGGAATGTTAAATGTTATTATATTATGGTCACTATTTCCCAGCGGTCCTTTTATAGTTACCTCTTGAACCAGATCCTGCGCTCCACTCAGGACCAAATCAAGAGTTGCCTCTCCCCTTGTGGGTTCCTGTACCAGCTGCTCCAAGAAGCAGTCATTTAAAGTATCAAGAAATTTCATCTCTGCATTTCGTCCTGAGGTGACATGTACCCAGTCAATGTTGGGATAATTGAAGTCTCCCACTATTATTGGGTTCTTTATTTTGACAGCTTCTCTAATCTCCCTTAGCATTTCGTCATCCCTATCACTGTCCTGATCAGGTGGTCGATAATAGAGCCCTATTGTTATGTTCTTATTAGAGCATGAAATTACTATCCATAGTGATTCTATGGAACATGTGGATTCATTTAAGATTTTTACTTCATTTGATTCTACACTATCTTTTACATAAAGTGCCACTCCCCCGCCCCCACGACCTATTCTGTCCTTCCGATATATTTTATACCCTGGAATGATTGTGTCCCATTGATTGATTGTCCTCGGTCCACCATGTTTCTGTGATGCCTATTAGGTCAATATCCTCCTCTAACACGAGGCACTCTAGTTCACCCATCTTATTATTTAGACTTCTGGCATTTGTGTGCAAGCACTTTAAAAACTGGTCACTGTTTATCTGTCTGCTCTTCCCTGGTGTGTCAGATTCTTTATGTGAAAATTTCTCATCTGATCTGGCCCCTCCTTTATCCTTTTCCATCCTTTCCTGTCTAAAACCTAGAGAATCTCTAACGACAGACCCTCCTGTAAGAGAAGTCTCTATCCGATCCACGTGCTCCTCTGCAGCAATCGGCTTTCCCCCATCTCTTAGTTTAAAAACTGCTCTGTAACCTTTTTAATGTTAAGTGCCAGCAGCCTGGTTCCACTTTGGTTTAGGTGGAGCCCATCCTTCCTGTATAGGCTCCCCCCATCCCAAAAGTTTCCCCAGTTCCTAATAAATCTGAACCCTTCCTCTCTACACCATCGTCTCATCCACACATTGAGACTCTGAAGCTCTACCTGCCTACCTGGCCCTGAGCGTGGAACTGGAATCATTTCTGAGAAAGCCACCATAGAACCATGCCATGCCATGGAACGCCGATTCTGGGCCAGGGAAACAAGCACTGACTGGTGGGATGGCATAGTGCTGCGGGTCTGAGATGACTCCCAGTGGCTCAGAAACTTTCGCATGCGTAAGGGCACGTTCATGGAACTTGTGTGACTTGCTTTCCTCGGACCTCCGGCACAAGAATACCAGAGTGAGAGCGGCCCTCACAGTTGAGAAGCGAGTGGCAATAGGCCTCTGGAAGCTTGCAACGCCAGACAGCTACCGGTCAGTCGCAAATCAGTTTGGGGTGGGTAAATCTACAGTGGGGTCTGCTGTGATGCAAGTAAGCAGGGCAATCGTCGAGCTGCTGCTACCCAGGGTTATAAACCTTGGAAACCTGCAATCTACAATAGATGGCTTTGCCGCTATGGGATTCCCTAACTGTGGTGGGGCTATAGATGGGACTCATATCCTTATCCTGGCACCGGACAACGATGCCGCAGAGTACAGAAACGGGAAGGGATATTATTCTATGGTCATGCAAGCAGTGGTTGACCACAAGGGACGTTTCACCGACCTGTACGTGGGATGGCCGGGAAAGGTTCATGACGCTCGTGTGTTCAGGAACGCTAGGATATTTAGACAGCTGCAGCAAGGGATTTTCTTCCCCGACCAGAAAATTACTGTGGGGTGTGTAGAAATGCCAATCGTTATCCTTGGGGACCCAGCCTACCCCTTAATGCCCTGGCTTATGAAGCCCTACACTGGAGCCCTGGACAGGGGTCAGGAGCTGTTCAACTACAGGCTGAGCAAGTGCAGGATGGCAGTAGAGTGTGCATTTGGCCGACTGAAGGGGAGATGCCGTTCATTACTGATTCGCTCAGACATCAGCGAGAGAAATATCCCCATTGTTATTGCTGCTTGCTCTGTGCTCCACAATCTCTGTGAGAGCAAGGGGGAAACGTTTATGGCGGGCTGGGAGGCAGAGGCAAATTTCCTGCCTGCTGCTTACCAGCAGCCAAACAGCAGGGAAAGTAGAAGAGCGCACCATGACGCTCTGTGCCTCTGACGCCTTGAAAACCAGTTTTATGAGTGCCCAAGATGGCGTTTGAGAACCTGCTCCCTTGCTCTGCTTGGCCCTAAGCCTTCCGTCCTTGCACCCTCTTTCCCTCCCCCCTCCCGATGCTTGCGGAGGAAATAAATTCACTGTTTTAAAAATCATGGTTTCTTTATTGCTTATCACAAATACAAATACAGGGGATCACTGGCAAGGTAGCCAAGAAGGGGTGGGTGAGGAGGGAAACCAGCAGTCACAGTGGTGGAGGAGCGGGGGGAGGGGGGGGGGCAAGACAGCAGCTTTTACAAGTTTTTAGAGAAACTTAGCCTGCTGCTGCTTGTGCTGGCTTGTGATGTAGAGTGGGTCGGTCCACGGAGCTTCCCCCCCCCCCCCCCCCCGGGTTCTCACCCCGCGTCTGGGCGGGGAAGCTATGGGACTTGGGGAGGTGGTTACACAGAGGCTGTAGAGGCGATCTTTGGGCCTGCTGAAGCTCCACCAGACAACGAAGCATGGCACTTTGCTCCTCCATTATGCGGAGCAAAGCATCCATCCGCCGTTCTTCACGTTCCTGCAACTCTGCAGCTCTTGATTGTTAACAGTTAAGGCAAGAATTTTTCCCTCCATTCTGTCTGCCGTGCGGCCTCAGCGTTAGAGTGATGCAGAAGTTCGTTAAACATGTCATCACGCGTTTTCTTTTTACTCTTTCGTATCTGTGATAGCCGGCGTGAGGGGCAAGAGGGAGGATTCAGAGATAACTGTGCAGCTGTTGAAGAAAGAAAGGTATAAGGTTATGAGACACATACAGTTGCGGAGAACAATGGGATTACTATGCAGCGGGGAAACACAGTATCCACAGGCCTGATATGGTTTCTGTACAAGGTCATATTCCTCACCTAAAGGTTACTGGATCAGTCAAAAGTCACAGAATCAACTCACGCACGAGAGAGCCTCACCACGGCTGCTGAAATCACCACGCAGCCAGCTATGGTAAGCAAAGCCATACTCTTTACAGCAGCGCTCGGATATTCCAGAGTAACCCCACCCCCTTCCCCCCCACCGCGTGGCTCCCAGTGAACCGCGAAATGCAAAACAAAACCAAAAACTCTCTGGCTTCTGGCTGGCTGCGGAAGCATCCGCTTGTAGGCTCAAAACTCCTCTAACTGCTCTCGCAACGGGCTGGCTGGGGCGAAGGGGGGGGGGGAGGGGCTGGTGGGGGTGAAGGGGGGGTTGGCGGTGGGGGAGGGGGGGGGCTTACAGGCTATCTCGCTCGCTGTGTCCAGACTAATTGCAGTCCATATTTCAAACAGGCAACCATGAATGACATAACTCTGCTTAGAATTTCTCTGAGAGATAGAGAACGCATGCTGCTTGAGTCACTGCAAAGTCCTGGTGCATTCGCCACAATGCTATGCTGCTCAATGATACCAGACTATTTACTACTTTCATGGCCTGGGATGGTCTCCTATCACGGGGGGCCAGACAAGGCGGCTCTCCCCAGAAATCTGGTGCGGAAGATTCATCGCTACCTCCTGGATAGCTTCATTGAAATGTCCGTAGAGGGCTTCTGGTCAGTACCCGAGTACATCGACAAGCTCTTTGAGTGAAAAGGGACCAGACCAGCAATGAAAGCATGCCAATTCCTTAGGTCAAGTTAATCATTAATAAATGCTTCCTTTGAAAATCATGAGTCATCTAATCCCTTAAAAAAATCACTCACCAGAGTTCCCTTCGCCGGCTTGGGTACCTGCTTGGGAGGGTTGGCTGAGTACTGGCTCCAGGGTGATAAAAAGCTCCTAGCTGTCTGGTAATAATACTGTTTCTCCGTTTGCGTCCTGCTGTTCCGTGATATTTCCCTCCTCCTCCGCCTCCTCATCCGAATCCTCCTCAGGCCTGACCATTATCCCATGGGTGGAGTCCACGCAGACCGGTGCGATGGTGGTGGGGGCGCCCCCCATTATCTGATTCAGTTCATTGTAGAACCGGCATGTCCGCGACGGACCCCCTGAGCATCTGTTTGCCTCTTTGGCTTTCTGGAACGCTTGCCTCAGCTCCTTAATTTTCACGCGGCACTGTTGCGCGTCCCTGTTGTGGCCTATTTCCAGCATGGCCTTGGAGACTCTGGCGAACGTGTTGGCATTCCGTTTGTTGTTGCGGAGTTCCAACATCACGGATTCCTCTCCCCAGATAGCGATCAGATCCAACACCTCATTATTGGACCATGCTGGAGCTCTTTTCCTCTGGCTGGTCTCCTCTGCTGCTGAGCTCTGCATGGCGTCTTGTGATGCTGAGGTCTGCATGGCGGCTTGTGCTGCTGATTTCTCTGAATGGCGACTGAGCTGTGCAGGTGAGCTGGCCACTCTGACCAAACAGGAAATGCTATTCAAATGTTCCCAGGTCTTTTCCTGTCTACCTGGCCAGAGCAGCGAGTTGAGTGCTGTCCAGAGCGGTCACAGTGGAGCAGTGAGGCAGTCCAGAGTGGTCAGAATGGAGCATTTGTGGGACAGCCTCTGGAGGCCAATAATGTCCCATTCGTCCTCACTAGTCCACAATTGATCCAGAGAGGTCGATTTCAGCACTACTCCTCTCGGGAGGAGTACAGAAGTAGATTTTGAGGGCCCTTTAAATCGACGCAAATGGAGTTTGTGTGAGGACGGGTACAGGTTTATGTCGAATTAACGTCTCTAAAGTCGATGTTAAGCTGTAGTGGGGACCAGCCCTTACAAAGAGGTACCAAAATCTTTGCAACACTTTCAAAACACCCCATTATCAGACTGTATTTCTTCTGTAGTTAATTCTGCTATAGAGCATATGACCAGTCAATTTTGGAGAGACCAGTCCTTTCTCTATGATTAATGTTGAAGCTACTTTTCGGATTTGCTTTTATGCAGTATTTGTTCTGACACTACCTTATTTTTTCTTGCCTTGTCCAGTTGATAACTAAATTCCAGCTATGTTTGTTTGCCCTAGGTTTGCTCTTCAGCTTGTGAGTGTGCTAGCAAAAAAGATAGGGAGGAGTGGGAACCTGAAAAAGGATAGAATGAAAAGAATTTGCCTGGGTTGCTAGTTATTTTGCAAGGTAGTATTCTGAACTTCCTGTATCCCTTGTAGATTAAGATTTGTCAGGGTGTGTAGCCTGGGGACAGACATTTGAGGGAGAGATTGCCTCTGGTCTAAACATTTCCAGGCATGAAGTGGTATGTATGCTATGGGAATGTGACAAGAAATGCTCAAGTGAATTCTCTGCCTCATCAGTGAGGAGGCCTCTCCTGCAAGTATATTTAATAAGTTATTTCCCTTGTATGAGTTGTGAAGTTGTTAGACTTCCTCTGAGCTTTTATCCTAACACTGTTTCTTAAACTTTTGAAGCTAGTCTATTTCTAACCCTCTAAGAACTGTTAATCAAACCAAATAAATCGATGAAGTGTTAAAATGCTTCACTTGGTTGGAGGGGATTAGAGTAGCGTTTGTTCCATTCCCCCAGGGAACATCTGTTTTTTTTAAACTTCCATTTTTTATCTCTTACAGCTATATAGTCTGGTGTTGGACATGTGCATTAGTTTATCTGAGATTATCTAAATGTGGTAAGACTTGTGACAATGAACCCTATTAAGATTGGTGTCTGCCTTACAAGGTCAGAGGTATTTGACTTCAGTATATTAGTATATAGAAGCTAAATAAGTGTTTTGTTATGACTAAGTGGAGTGGATTACCATTTTGACTCCTAGCAGACGCTGTCAAGATTATTCTTGTTTTTGCTTCTCTTGGGCTCCATTTTGGCAGATGGAAAATCTGCAGTTGAACTCGCCAAAATCTGGATACATGCAATTCTATGTATGCAACTAGTATTTTTTTATAAATTTTCTGATGAACTAAAAGGTAAAAATAGCTTGAAAATACTTGAATTTGGACTCTTAGTATAATGTTTGGACCCCTACAGATCAAGCTGAAGGAAACCAATCTGTTCAGCTTTTAATAGTTCCTTTTTGTGTGTTGCTTTTGTTATGAAGCAATGTGAATGTATTGGTTCATCTGAAACCAGATTAGAATTTCTCTACAGTGAGTGAGTAATTATAAATTGATTAGCTGCTGTGCTAACATGCTTGCTAGTGATGGGCCAGGAAGTGAGCTGTGGCTAGGTAACACAGGCTGAAATAAAAATTTTGTCAGAAAACTGGTTTGAGCTAATCCCAGGGAGGAAGTGAGCTATGATCAGTACTAAGTGAACTAATCGTAGGAAATTTATTGCTCAGTGGGAGCCTTTATAAATATATGCACACATACACATGCTACACTTTGCTTTGTACTGAAAAACTGTTTGGTCTATGAAGATCTCTCATAAAACCAGTGGCCCCAAAATGAAGATTGGAAGCATTTATTACACAGCATCTGTACCTGCTTATTTAAGGTCTGCCACCAACTTTACCTTTTCTCCTTTCAGTTCCAGAATAAATGAACCAAAAAAAATCAGACCTTGTCCCATTCAGGAAACTTTTTTGGGAAGATTGTTTCTCAGAAAGTAATAAAGAGGTATGAGGGAATTGGCAGTCAGAATCACTGGAGACATGGATTGGAGCACTGAGAATAGTTCTCTCACCAGAACTTTGAACAAGTGTTGCTATAACGTGAACTGCATTCTGATTCTCACTCAGTGTTGAATCAGTTTATTACACACCGGTTCTTGTAAGACATTTCCTCCAGCCTTTCTTTCTAATCATTTTAGACCTTCGGGTCAGTGGCAGTCCTCATATCCTCTCAGCAAGCCAGTAATGTCACTGAAGATGGTGTTCAGAAAAGAAAACTTTTATATTATAGTTTTTTTTATTTCTTAGAAATAATAAAACTGTCATAACTTTTTATACAATTCTTCGCCTGCCAGAAAATTTTTAGTATTTGCCAGACACCTGGCAACGTTTCAGTTCTGTCAGTTTGTTGATGTTTGGCTTCAGTAAGTAAGGAATTGAAACCTTTAGGATTGCAGCAAGGTGTGCATCAGATAGTTGTTTGGTATTTTGATTTGATCATATTCATTGTGAGGAAAAAGTGATGCTGCCTCCATGGCTGACTCTGCCCAGGAACTAGTGATGGTATCTCTGTCCCTCTCCCCCAGCCAATGGGAGCTGGGGGGTGGGTGGGGTGCCTGCAGCACAAGTTACTGGCAGTGTGTCTGTATGCGTTTCTCCTCCATGGGCCTCAGTGGGGAGGTTCTCAGGCTGCAGATGGCTCGTGGGCCTGGACTTTGAGACCCCTGATTTAGACATTAGTTTAATAGAACCGTTGAAACATCATAAAAATAAAAACCCATTTTTGATTTTTAACAATTTTTGGCTTATAATGTGAAAGCTTTAATATTTCAACTGTTTATTCTCTGAAATTATTATACGTATATATCTTCTTCCCCTCCCTGCCTCTGCTCAAATCCTTGGATGCTATACTGCAGGATAAAACACAGTGCAGTATATTTAAAATATAAATCTGCTGAAGTACAAGCACTCCAAAACAAGTGTCAGGTTAGCCAGTTTAACAAAGGAGAGAAATGGATTTCAGGGGAATGAGCTGAAATATAGGGCTACTAAGAGTTATTCTGAAAATACCTTTGAAAGAAAAAATAGCTATAAAAACTGCCTTTTAGAAGTGGGGAGGAACCAAATGAGATTTCTAGTGTGGAGGGAGTTCTCGATTCTAGGAATCACCTCAGTAACAAACATGACCCACCCACTTGCAAAGATGGAAACCATAAAAGGATGGCATGTAAGCTCAGAAACCAATGCAAACCAAAGCCAGTCTCAAAAGAATTTGGGGCCAACACAATTAAGGGCTATACCTAACAAATTTCCCAGGAAACCACCCACTCTCACCTTGATGTATTCCTCTTTTTCATGAGTGTAGAGTGTTCAGATAGTTTGCTACACCAGTACACTATTTGATATCATCCTTGATATCAATAGTACACTTCTGAGAGCGCTGCAGAATTCTTCTCAGGCTTTTCATCTTTATTACATTTATATTCAACACCTCTTCTGTTTGTCTCTTGTGTAAACTGGGTTACCCAGCAGGTTCTCAGAACCCCCCCCCCCCCCGCCCTTACTCCCACAGAGAAAAAAGTCTAGTACAATAATTGCCTATAACGGGTCATCAATCTTCAACACGTGGCCCATCAGCGTAATCCCCTAGTGGGTCGTGAGATGTTTTGTTTATGTTGACTTTTTGGGAGGCATGCCTCCCCCCTCCCCCGCAGCTCCCAGTGGCTGCAGTTTGCTGTTTTGGGTCAATGGGAGCCACGGGAAGCGGTGGTCAGTATATCCCTGCAGCCCACGCCATTTTCCACATTGATCTCTTCACCACACCTAACATGCCTACTTGTCTGAGATTTCAGGAAGTTAGGGAACAAGTCTAATGAATATGAACCTCATGCCCCTTACTAAAGTATCTTCAAGCCATCTAGATAAGTCACACAAATGCTTATGCTGAAATAAATGTATTAGGGCTTGTCCTCACTAGTGGGGGGGATCGACGGCAGATACGCAACTTCAGCTACGTGAATCACATAGCTGAAGTTTGCGTATATGCCGCCGACTTACCTGCTGTCCTCACGGCAGCGGCAGTCGGCGGCGTGCTCCCCCGTCGACTCCAGCTTGCGCCTCCCGGCGAGCTGGACTTCCGGAGTCGACGGGGGAGCCGCGGGCGATCGATTTATCGCGTCTTAACAAGACACGATAAATCGATCGCCAGAAGATCGATCCCGGACCATGGTAATGAAGACGAGTCCTTAGTTTCTAAGGTGCCACGAGTACTCCTGTTCTTTTTACAGAAATGTGAATTAGGCTCCTGTTTTGCCAGTATTCAAGAACTACTTGTGTGAAAATTGTAATTGTTTCATGCTTCTTGCAATCATACCCATAAAGCTGTGATTCAGCAAGCCAGCCTATGTGTGGTGATGCAAGAACAGCTATGGCAAGTGAGACATCTTTTCCCTTCTGTAGTGGCAAGAGGTGTGGGGGAAGAAGAGCTAGCCTCAAGCTGCAGATCTTGCACGCGCTCTACAGTTTTTGTACAGAGTGCCAGTCTCACTGCAGTGGTTTCAAAAGCACTTCCTGCCTCTGTGCAAACTGTTTCCCTGCAGGCTGAATAGGGAAGGAGAGTTCACACCCCACCCCCTTGCATGTAAACCTGAGTTACAGCATGAATTTATTAACTATTAATAAAAACAAGAAGCACTTTGACATGCATCATAAAATGAGCTGTGTTGTGAGGTAGAATTTTTTTTCAAAAATTACAAACAAAATTGTTTTCATTTTGCAGGGTTTGAAATGAACCCATTTTTCTTTAAACATTTTTCATAAAGGTAAAAGGTTTTGATAAAAATTAAACATTTATTATGAAGAAAGTCATGTTCATAAAACTTGAGCTATAATCACAAGTGGCTAAACCTGGGTGACTAATTTAACATGAATGGCAGAGTGAACAGTGCATTACATTCTGCTTTTGTCACATTGTCTGACAACTCTGGTCTCCCTGCTGCTCCCCATCATGTTGCTTGGGATCGTTTTCTTCCTGAATGCTCCACATCCCTCATTTAGGCAAGGCCTTGGGTGTTTTCAAGCACTCTGAAAAAAACTAAACAGCTGATCAGCTGGGCTTCAGAAGAGGAGACCTAAGGAATTTGCACAGCTGCTCTTCTGTCATTTTTAAAGTGCCTTTTTTTCTTATTGAATGGATGGCCTTGGGGATTTCCCAGTGCTATATTCCCCTAACCCTGATTGCTTTAGTCTCCATCTCTTCCCCCCCCCCCCCCCCCCAAGAGAACGAGAGTTTTAGGCTGTCACGGTACCGAAATAATTTGGTACCATATAGAAAGATCATTGGGGTACCAAATATTATGTGAAGGGGTCATAGCAGTTGTCTATGACCAGGTTATGGAGGGCGGATTATGAATGTGCCATTGATATATGGGTATCTTTTTGGAACTGAAGTTATGAATATTGAATATAGGGTGCCTGTACTTCAAACTTAGGCTTGGCTTCTGGGTGAAATCTCAGACAAGCTGGTGTTAACTTGAATGGCCTGCCTGATGGCCCGTTAAAGGGCCGTCAACTGCACAATGAACTCTGTCCACACCCGAGGAGCCTCCCCAGGAATGGGACATGCCTGGGCAAAAACTGAATCATTGAGAGTCTGGTAATTGGACCATGTGACTGTGAACCTTCAGTTTGCAACCAGACTCTGCATAAGGAGGAGGAGGGTCTTCACCCACAGGAGGAAGTCTATAAAGCCTGGAAGAACGTCCTCCATTTTGTCCTCTACGTTCAGCCTGTCTTGCTTCCAGCTCTGAATGGACTTTGCTACACAGGTGAACTCTGGACTAAGGTGCTGCCCCATCCCTAAATGGGATGCTTTCTAAAGACATTGATTTAAACCTGTAGTTACTCTACCTTTGCTACAATCCTGAACCAAGATATTTGCCATTACTGCATGTAATTGATTTCTTTTAACCTTTCCTAACCCTCACCTATACCTTTTTCCTTGTACAATAAACCTTTAGATTTTAGATTCTAAAGGATTGGCAACAGTGTGATTTGTGGGAAGATCCGATTGGTATATTGACCTGGGTCTGGGGCCTGATTCTTTGGAACTGGGGAGAACCGTTTTCTTTATTTGGGGCATTGGTTTTCATAATCATTGGTCCCCAGGACAGGTGGCTGCTGGTGGTGATACTGGGAATCTGGAGTGTCTTAAGGGGATTGCTTGTGTGACTTGTGGTTAGCCAGTGGGGTGAAACCAAAGTCTTTTCTGTTCGGCTGGTTTGGTTTGCCTTAGTGTGGAAAACCCCCAGTTTTGGGCTGTAGTTGCCCCTTTGGAAGCAATCTGTCCTGATCTGACACTCGCAGTTGGATCACACCAGGAACAGCACCATCACATAGGCTAAGTATTTAAATACAAGAATCAGAGAGGTAGCCGTGTTAGTCTGGAATAGCAGAGGTAACAGAGTCCTGTGGCACCTTAAAGGACTTCCACTGCTTGCATCCGACGAAGTGGGTATTAGCCCACGAAAGCTTATGCTTCAAAACTTTATAGTTAGTCTTTAAGGTGCCACAGGACTCTGTTACCTATTTAAATACAGTTACTCCTTGGGGCATTCTGTGCAAAAAAAAAAAAAAAAAGTCAAAATAACCCTACATAATTGTTCATTTCAATTATTTTGGTAACTTCAAAACACCTAATAATAACACACATACACACACACATGCCCCGGGGAGTAGAGAGTTCAAGAAACCTCTGTGACACTCAGTTCCTGTTTCTCTTCCTCCCCCCTCCCCCCCGCAATACACCTGAACCCTCTTCTTCTCCCCTTAGTCCAGATGGACTAGAGCAACCCCCCTTAGCTCAGCTGTGGGGGCCCCTGTTCCCCAGACACTTGTCCTTCCCCAAGCCCAGGGATCCAGAGGGAGAAACAGCCTGATGCTTGTTTCCAGGCTTGCTCATTTCCTGCTTACTGCTCTCCCTTCCCCTTCAGGGCATGCAGGTGTCAGGAACTCTCTAGCTCAGTGGTCGCCAACCTTTCGGATCTCAGGGACCACTAAACTCACAATTTTGAATCCCGCGGACCACTAACATGATTTTTTTTAAAAAGGCCTGGGGGGGGGGGATAGGGGGGTGGCAAGAGCGGGGGGGGGGGGGTTTGTTTAACTTTTAAATGACTTTTGTGTTATGCCTTTTCATATAACCTTGTTTTAGAAACTCTGTATTGAACTTTGGTAATCTGTTATAGCCCCCAAGGTAGTATAATTAAGGTAAAAGAAAAATGTCTCTGCTAGAAGTAGAATAAGATCTCTCCCCCCCCCCCCACACTTTATAATCAAGTGCCCTGTTGAATGAATGAGGTGTGAATGAGGAAGGAGAGACAGATCAAGGACAATCAAACTTGTCAAGTGAGCTGACTAAGAGCAGACATAACCCTCAGGGGTTAGCACCAGACCAGAGAGAAGCAGCAAAAAGGGGACACAGACCCAGATTTGCAGGAGAGGGAAGCTGCTATAAAATAGCAAACTTGGCAACATTTTTACCTTGCGCCTCTGCCCACCCCATTCCCTTTTCCTGGAGCACTGCTTATTTTAAACTTTTAAAATGAATATTACATAAGGTAGCATTGCATATTAGAATATATGTTTGGTTTGAAATTTCATTATTTACCTTATATATTTAATGAAAATAAATGAATAATTTGATAGTCTTGATATTGTTCTTTTTATTTTGCGCCCTCCACCAGACATCCTCCACAGTCCACACCAATCCTCACAGCGCAGCACCCCACACACCCCTCCCAAACACTCATCCACACTTGACCCTGCCCCCCTTCCCTGGCCACACTCACCAGCTCTGGAGGTCTTTGGCTCCAAGGGGACTCTCCAGCCAAAAGCACTAGCTCCATGGCTCCCATTGGGAGCTGGAGCAGGGCTTGCAGGGGAGGGGGAGCCAGGAAGTATCCAGCAGGTATGTCAGTGGCTGGAACTGGGTTGGGGAGGTGTGGGGAGGGTCTCTTCCCCCACCTTCTTCTGCTAGTGCCTGCAATCAGGCTCCACACCCCTGCACTATGCATGCCCCGCAGGCAGCAGGAAGGTGAGAGACCTGTTCTCCTAGCCATCACCTCCTCCTAGGATGTGGGGCCAATTATGGACTCAGTGTGTGTGTGTGTGGGGGGGGGGGGGCACAGGAGCAGCCACCGTAGCTGGAGGCTCTCTGTCTTGGCGGCCCTTAAGCCTCATATCTCATACCTACTGATGAATGGCTCTAATTAAGGAATGAAATCAAGCATGTGAAGACAGGGGATCGCTTTAGGTCCTTGTTTGGTAGTTTTCTCTTCCTGGCACACAACTCATCTAAATATCACTACTCTTTCATTTATTACAGAAAAAAGTTTTTAAATGCCCTGAAAACTATTTAAAATGCAATTTGCTAATTTAAAAATAGAGATGATGGTAGCTATTCCCTGCAAAGTGGGAAAGCACCCTGCTCCTGGCAGGCATGCGGGGCTCCCGCCACTTACCTCCCCCCCCCCCCCCTCCGGCTTGCCTCTTCTCCTCTCCCAGCTCCGCTCTCGCTCTTCTTCCCCCCCCCCCCCGCTCGCCTCTTCTCTCCCGGCCCCGGCTCCGCTCTTCTCTCTCCCCCCCCCCCCCCGCCGCTCCGGCTCGCCTCGCCTCCTGCCCCTGCCCCGGCTCCGCCTCCGCTCTTCCCCGCTCGCCTCTTCTCCTCTCCCGGCCCCGGCTCCGTCTCCGGCCCCGCTCTTCTCCCCACCCCGCTCGCCTCTTCTCCTCTCCCGGCCCTGGCTCCGCTCTTCTCTTCTCTCCCCCCCCCCTCCCCCCCCGCCGCTCTGGCTCGCCTCGCCTCACCTCCTGCCCCGGCTCCGCCTCCGGTCTTCTCCCCACCCCGCTTGCCTCTTCTCTCCCGGCCCCGGCTCCGTCTCCGGCCCCGCTCTTCTCCCCCTCCTCGGCTTGCCTCTCTTACTGACCCCGCCCCTCTCCTCCGGCTGCGGCTCCGCGGACCACCCAAATTTTCTCGCGGACCACCAGTTGGGACCACCCAAATTTTCTCGTGGACCACTGGTTGGCGACCGCTGCTCTAGCTCCCTCTCCCTCCTCTCCCACTGCTCCCCCCCCCCAGCAGTGTCTTCTACGTGCACACTTGGCTCTGCTGAGTCCAGTGGTGGCTAGTAGCACTTCAGCCCATTTTGGGGGTCTGGGAGGAAATTCATCTTGCACAATATTAATTTCTGCTTCAGCATTGCACAGAATTCCCCCAGGAGTATACAGTGTAAAGTAAGTTTTTGATGCGAGTTGTCTCAAGACTGTTCATACACTTCTAAAAAAAATTCTAAGAATTTTAGGGTGGCACAAGAATGTCGGGGGAAAAAATTGAAATATTACTTTTTTAACTTATTTGATATTTATATTGAATTAATCTTAATCCCACAACTATAATGTCATTAACCACCAAGACCCAGCAGACCCCAGCTTCCTTGCCACCCACTGTCAAGCACAATGAGAGGTGATGTTTTGTGCTCTCCAGAGGGTTCGGACATTTATACTCCAACCCACCCCCTGACTTTTTTATGTGCTAAATGGGTGTTCTCGAATGGGTGTTCTTGAATCAATAGATATCCCCACCACCACAGATGCAAATTTTTATCTAAGTTCCATTGAAAGCTAGCAATAGAGAGCAAGCCTCTTGAATTTCACCTGTCATTTATTCCCAGCACATAAGATCTGGCACTATCAAGAGGCCTACATGCATTTTTTTCTCCTGCTCTACACTGTCCCTTTAATAGGGATTCATGCTGTTCAAAGACTTTCCATTTTGCTAGTTAGTAGCTCCTACAAAAATATCTGTACACTCATCATCCCTACCTTGAAATAATGAAATTTTGGAATTTTGTTACCTCAGAATGTAGGTGTTGGAAAATACAGAGAGTCCTGCATTCAGCTACAAACATCTGAAAGCATCGATAAACTCAGCAAACCTTTGGGCTTTGAAAAAGGCACTTGAATCTAAACAACTAAATCTCCTCTGTATTCAGACATTGCAACCATATCTATTCCTACCTCGTCAGAGAAGTGTCTGAAGACAGATTCTTCTAGGTAGACATTACACTGCATTGACAGCTGTCCCACATCAATCTCTCAATAGAGTGGGACAACTAGCAACTGTCCAGTTTACTGTTAAGCTACTGTACCCTTGCGTTGTACTACATGGCATTATAAAGATATTTGTAGAGAAACTATATTACGTAGATGTTTATGGCAACAATTAATTTATGCTCTATTTCAGACTACATCATGTAAGACATTACACTCTTGTGGTCTTTGAAGTGAGCCTGCTTGGTTTACTAGTAAGGAACTGGCATTATATAGCACTCCGTCGGTAAGAGGCTAGATGATGGCAATCAGTTCATAGTTTCTTGGCCAAGAACATGTCAACTTACAAATATGCTATTCAGTCTAATATCTGTGCTATGAAAATAAGATATGTTGATAAAAGATGTCGTACACATTTTACCCTGACTCCTTTTAAATGACATTGAAAATAGTTGCCCTACTGGTGTGCCTGGGATCAGTCAAGTTCTGCACCACTGTAGTAAAGTTTGCCAACAGTTTGCTGAAGACCACAGTTTGGTGAAGACCACTGGGGCATCCATTTTTCTCACAGTTTTGGGGAAGGAGAAGAGAGGTGCTTGGCATGGCTTTCTTCGAGAAGACAGAGTTGCAGGAATCTTGAGGGAGCCATTTGGAGATTTAGAGCTAAGCTAAGCGCTAGCTTAGTTAACATGCTTAATACACCTTCTAATGGCAATGCATCCTTCCTTTGTAGTAAGTTTTGCCAGTAATTTGGAAGGAATCAGGCATTTATTTCTAGTGCTTTACCACCTTATGTTTGCCAGTCATGTTTATATTTGTTTTCTATTTTCCATTTCAGGGTTTTGTCTAGCCATTGAGAGCCATGTCTGATAACGGAGAACTGGAAGATAAACCACCAGCCCCTCCCGTCCGAATGAGCAGTACCATCTTCAGTTCAGGCGGCAAAGACCAGTTGTCTACCAACCACAGCTTGAAACCCCTGCCCTCTGTACCAGAAGAGAGGAAACCTAGGAACAAAATCATCTCCATCTTCTCTGGCACTGAAAAAGGTAAGATACCTCAGAGCAGACAAAACAACCTTCCATGAGTACTGGATTAGTTTCCCCTTACTCTTTGATTTGGCTGTGTGAGTGTTGCAAACACTCAAACAAGTCCATGGTATCAAGATTAGGTGTGTATCAGAGCTCATTATTCTAGTCTTTCCAACTGCAGATGGTGCCTCCTTTAGGGAAGTGCTAATGTCCATGACACACGTTTGATTTGGCTAGGAGGAAACTTTGCTTTGCAACTGAAGGCCTTTGGACATGGGGGAGAAACACTAAAACTAAATTGGTAGTTGGCAGAAAAACCTTCCAAAATAAAATTCCATTCTACCATCTTAAATCACCCTTCAGAAAACCCCTTTTACCTTCTGCTCCCCTTACTCTTCCTGGTGTCTGCTTTTTGTCTCTAGTCCTGCACTTGGGTTATAAGCCCTTTATGTTATGTGCATGTACAGTGCAGTGGGTCTCTGATTCTTGATCTCCTGTTGGAGCCTCTGTCTGCCACTGCTATGCAGATAAATAACAAACTAGCCTTCCTTCTCCCACATGCACCCCATTTATAAAATTGAATTTGAGCAAGATCCTCCCAAAGCCTAATAAGTTACAGCCCTAGAAGTTGGTTTTAGCCTTAACTTAAATTCCAGAACTGTGAGCAATTGGTGATCAATTTAGTAGGTCTTTATTAGACTTGCTAAATCGACCACCGGTGGATCAATTGCTGTAGCATCGATCCCATCTGTAGAGTAGACAAGTCCAGGGGGTGAGGTAAGTCTGAAGTGACAAGTGTGGTGACAAACGTCCACTGCTGATCATGGGTGATGGATGGTGATGGGACCAAAACCTCCATGCTGATGTGAAGGGATCGGACCCCCCAGCTATCCATTGGCTGATTAAGTGAGGTGAGGGAGAAGGGGCAACTCCTGGTTTATTGCATATGGAGGATGTGGGCATGGTGGTAACTGCAGGTTGCTTCCAATGAGACAAACAAAACCTTCCAAAACTTTTAAGGAACTGGGTCTTTTTTCAGTGTGAGGATTGGGTTCAGTGCCTTTTGTCTGCTGCAGACCCCAGATTAATCTACTGTTACTACAGAAATCAATATTTTACTATTATGATAGCAGTAGTGGTAGTACATGCCAAGTACTGTTTTGTGAACGACACAGTATAAAAGCCTGTGTAGAATAGCATTCTCCCTCATTAACCTAGCAGCTGGGACACTGCCTGTAGACTTGACTTGCTTATCTCACATTTGCACATATGCCCTCACCAGAGTACTTGCAACCCCCATCCTTCGAACAAGAATGTAAGGAAATACCATAGTAAGAATGTCATGGGACGGAAAACCCTTCATGTTTGGATTGGCATTGAACAGTGAAAGACCCTCAGTAAATTACAAAATTTAATTGAGTTGAAGCATCATTTATGGTGAAGGATAAAAAGCCCCTCTCCTCCCCCCTCATGTGACCAGTTGAAGCCACGTTATCCCTCAGTGCTCTCACACTCCCCCAGAGATTCCCTAGCTCTGTACCAAATATAAAAAATAAGTGCCGACTTATCTAGTTGCCTGGGGATGCTCAACCCCTGCTCCACCCCAGGCCCTGACCCACCCTTTCCTCCAAGCCCCTGCCCTGCCTCTTCCTGCCCCTGCTCCTCTCCCTTCCCCTAGTGCCTCCTGCTTGCCATGAAACAGCTGGGAGGGAGGGGAAGGAGCAGATCGGCGGGGCTGCTGGTGTGCTAGAGGCGGATGCGCTGACCTGCCCTACTGTTTTGTTTTGTTTTTTTTCCTCCCTGTGGGTATAGAGTTGGCATGTGTGTCTATATCTATAGAGAGCGTGCGCTCTCTCTCTCTCTCTCTCTCTCTCTCTCTCTCTCTCTCTCTCTCTCTCTCTCTCTCTCTCGATAGATATAGAGATCTCGCGCTCTGCTTTCCTTTGATCACTCTCCTTTTCCTTGTTTAGGAAACACGATTACGTTATTATAATGGCTTTTACTAGAGCCTTTCATCTTCCATATGTTTGAAAGCAAAATCAGAGTCTGTACATGTATTTTAGAGAACTTTAAAATATCAGCCTTGAACCAGAAAATTTGATCTCTGAGCATAACTTCCAAAAAGCCCCTGCAGAATGGAGGCAGAGAACATGCACACGACACTAAAAAGTGCCAAGGGTATTGAACTCATGCTGCCTGGTTGTAGCTCAGGTATGACCACATGTCCTCTTGAGCCACCCAGTTACTGTGATGACAGATTGCCTGGAAAACAATTTGCTGTATATCCACATTTCTGCCTCTTAGACACCTCAGCATGGCATGCCCTGACCTCAAATTACAAATGATACCCTTAATAACTTTTTCAGTATAACCCTCTCCTGCTCAGAGGGCTAGTGAGTGCCATGCCTTAGCTGAGGTAAATCATGAGCGATTGAGATCAGTTTGTGGGAGATCAGAGCCTTAGTTTAAGGTGTGTACAGAACAAATTAGAAGAACCAAGTGATTATTTACAAATGCCGGGTTTTTCAAGAGGTGTGTAACTTAAGATCCCAGTTTTGGAACACTAACCTCCATGGGGGATTGCAAATTTCAAGACCGTCCTAGTCAGTGTGAGGATAAAGAACATGTAGAATGAATTGTCTTTTTAAAAGTAATTGACTCAACCTTAATTCCAACACTCTGCTATAACTATAGCGCCTCTAGTGTGGTGCAGTCCTGTCAAAATACATATATTTGGTGTTCACTCAACGTTGGCCTTCTACTTGTTGCTTTTTTTAAGTGATGGTTCTTGGAATAAGTTAAAACAAGCACGTACTGTGTCATGTTTTCATGTGAGCCGGAAGCTGCAACAGATTTTGCCATATTACTTGGCTTTATATAAAGTGTTAAAATCTTGCAATAGGAAAATAAGCATTCTACACTTTGGCTCCAGACATTTGGTCATGCTAATGTATGCTATGCGTATTTGCTGGCTATCTTGTGTGGAATATTTATTAGTGACTAAGCTAAGATTCCTTCATTGTAATTTGGAGTGTTTTTAATGTGTTTTGATATTTTATAATTGGGTTATGGCAGGGGTGGGCAAACTGCGGGCCACATGTGGTCCACTGGCCAGTTTTATCCGGCCCGCGAGCGCAAGCCCGGGGCGTGGGGCCAGTGGTTCTGCGCTCCTGGCCCAGGGGCCGAGCAAGCGTGCCGTGCCACAGAGCCCCGCCCTCCCAGCCTGGAGGCCAGCTTGGCATGCCATGGGACACTACCCTCTCGGGCCGGGGATTGGGCCCAGGGCAGCGTACTGTGGGGCCCCGCGCTACCTGGCCCGCAGTCGGCTGAGGGCGGGAAGCAGCAGGATCCCGCTCCTGGCCCTGCGGGGCGCCACGCTCCCAGCCTGGCGGCCAGGCCCAGCGCAGCACCCCCCATTTCCTGCCGGGCGGCCAGGCCCAGCACGGCGAGCCGCAGCACCCCGCGTTCCCAGACGGTCCAGTGGGGCCAGCCGCGGTGCTCGCGGCCTAGTGCGGCGAGCCGCAGGGTCCCGCGCTCCCAGCCCAGCAGCCCAGGCCAGCGCAGCAAGCCGCGGGCCCCGTGCTCCCGACCCTGCGGCCCAGGCCAGCGCAGCGAGCGCTGGGACGCCCGGCTGTGTATGGTAAGTCGGGGGGAGGGGGAGCTAGATGGTGGGGTCCTGGTGGGTGTTGGTGTTAGGGTGGGGGGGATCTAGGGAGGGGGTAGTGAGGGAACAAAGCAGAGGGGGCTTAGATTGGGGGTAGGGTTCCAGAGGGTGGTGGTTAGGGTGGTGGGTTCTCAGGAGGGGGCAGTCAGGGAATAAAGAACAGGGCGGTTTAGATAGTGGGTGGGGTCCGGGAGGGGGAGGTTGGGGGGGGGGGATCTCTGGAGGGGGCGATCAGGGAAAAAGGAGGGGGGTTGGATGGGTTGGTGGTTCTGAGGGGGGCAGTCCGGGAGTGGGAAGTGGGTGGGCGGTCCAATAAGGGGTGGGGCCTTCCCTACCCAGCCCTCCGCACAATTTTTAACTCCAATGTGGCCCTCAGGCCAAAAAGTTTGCCCACCCTTGGATTATGGTATTCTCCAGGATTTTACATTTCTGCTTGTTTTGCTCCCCATTAGCACCACCTTGAAAGATCCTGTATTTTAACCTCCAGCTGAGCAGTGCTGTGTTATATGTCTTGCTCTCAATCCTTTCAACTATGAGCGTAATGGGAAAATGGCCTGAGGTGTGCTCCTTCCTCTCCTGCGGCTCAGAACACTACTACTGCTCTAAGCTCCTGTTAGCACTGTGAATAGGGGACCATTCACCAACCAATTTGTGGTTGAAATGAAGGAGTCACACTGGACTAAAGGGAGTCCCTGTTAAATACAGAACTGTAATGCAAAGATAATCAGAGATTCAGAAATAGTGTGTCCTCACAGTGGCCTTGTTAATGGAGCCTCAAGTACCTGCTGCCAAAGTATGACTCATTGATCCAGCCTCTTGGCTCAGTTCTGCGGCCTGTATTCGTTTAAAGTGTTTCTGTGGTCTGTTATTCCTATGGGTGGAGCAATAGTTCTTAGAGTCTTTGCCCAGTGTACTAATAAGATGTGTATTTGATTGAAAGAAGAAGGGTTTATTTGTGTAGCACATGCCTGGGGATTGAAACACTAAGTTATGTCCTCTAGAAGCCATCAAATGCTTCAGACCAGAAGTCTTTCTGAGGAACATAAGTCATTTTCTGTTTCCACACAATTAGCAGCAAAAGGTTGGGCAAGAAGTGATGCTGTAATGCTTTCATATAAAGAGATAATCAGGTTTTCCTAATCCTGTAGCTGAAGTATTTTTCTTTATAAGAGCATTTGACTATCCATCTACATTTTGGCTTCCGGACCTGTGGAGCCATATTAAAGATATCCTGTTTATAACAGCAATGTCTTTCCAGTGTATTGTTCAGCTTTAGGCAGGCCACACGTGGCTTTTCGGTTCTAAGTATAGTCTTTAATTCCCTCTCTTTCCTTTCCTGTTAGTGTGCGGGTCTGTACAATTGGAAATACAGTAAAAGCTGGTAATTAGAAACATCCTCAGATAGCTCCATGCTTTAGTGAATACACAACAGTGAAATCCCATGGATAAAGTCTTTTTATTAACTATTGTTGGGCCCACTTTGTTCAACTGTAGCATGTTCTGTTCCCCATATTTCTTCATTTCCATAGACACAGTGCAGTTAAAGTTGAGGTGGTGCTACAGTATTTGAGTTGCTTATAACTTAACTTTAAAAAAAAATAAAAAATTCTGGACTGAAATTTGGCATCCTTAGTTTTAATGTGATTTTTAAAACAAAGTAAATATAATTTGAGCTGCAATGTATATTTTAAAACTTACATATAGCGTCACCTCACAGAGAAGCTTATTTTGTTTGGAAACGTGTAAAGCAATAATTAAGTCAGAGAGAAATAGGTTTTTAAAAATGGATGGAGTGCATGCACTGTACTTTATTATAAAAGCACAATGTGGCTTTATTACTGGATTTATGCACTAGAATAAATGCAGATGTTTAGCACCAAGTGGACCTAGTGTCAGAATCTGCAGTCGTTTCCGAGATCACACATTGAACATATCTGATGGTAGACCAGGCTCCCCCATCCCCTGCTACCCAGTCCCCTCACTTCAGAGATCTTGAAAGCCTCACCCACCCCCATTTTTCCCTACACTAGGGAATGACCACTAAAGTACATGAACTCTTCCTGGAAGGAAGAAGAGGGCAGTAGAAGCAGCAGTCAGCTTATCTCTCAGTACCTCTGGCTTACCTGTGGTGTAACTAATTTAATTTGGGGTACTTTTTTTTAGTTTAAAGGAGACTTGATAGTTTGTGGAGGAGATGATATAAAAATGGACCTTGAGCAGCGTGTGGCCAGTTTAAAAAAGGAGCAATGAGGGAACTGATTTGTATTTAGTATTTTAATTTAAAAATCTAAAGGAAAGAGGCAAAGATTTTTGTAAAAAGCCTAAAATTAGACATCAATGAAAATAATCTAATAGTTTAAGAAAATAACTAATTAAAAATGTAATTTAATCTGAATAAGGCTGTACACAAAGTTCATCTATCTAGCTGCATGATCTTATACCTATTAATCTTCCATATTCATCACCCTTTCCCCTTTCTGTGGTTTGTTACACCCACTTTTGCATCTTGTCTGAAATTAGATACTCTTTGAGGCTGGAGACTCTTATGAGTTTTTTTGGTACAGCACCTAACACATTGGGTTCCTGATTCAGGTTTTGAGTGTTACTACAATATAAATAACAACTTTCAATGCAATGAATAAGCAGTTCATACACTAAAACTAAAATTAAAATGTTGCAGGACCGTCTGCTCCATGCATTTATAAAATGCTCATGTCCAAATTTCAGAATAAATATAAAAGATATGTTACTGCTCAAATATTATCATTGTATTGTGACTGAACGTTCTCTGAATTTAATTGGATGGTTTTCAATGTCTTCTTTTAGGAAGCAAGAAAAAGGAAAAGGAAAGACCAGAAATTTCTCCTCCATCAGACTTTGAACACACCATCCATGTCGGCTTTGATGCTGTTACTGGAGAATTCACTGTAAGTCCTAGAGCTGTTCAGAAGGCCATAGGGTTCCTTGCTGAAGCTAGGAGAATGTCACTTATGAATAAGATGCAAGTTAGTCTGTTCCTCTCCATCACAAGTCATTTACAGTGCCTACCACACCAAGACCTTGGTTGGCCTCTAGGTGTTACTGCACTATAAATGTTTAATATTAGTCACTGGAATCCTAATGCTTTATTTTATACCAATGGGAGAACCTTTAGTGAGAATTCTTATTAGCCTGTAGAATAATGAAGTAGCCCCTTTGATTAGTTCACTTCCATTTACAGTAGATATGTAAGTAGAAAATCAGACTGAGTGATGAATGAGGACTACTGATTTAACATATCTGACCAGGAGAGGGGGGGGGGGGGGCGTAGGGGCAGGAGGCTGCAAGGAACACAACTTCTTCCTACAGTGCCCCAGTAGGCCGGAAGACCTGATAGAGCTGTTGAATGTTTGTGCTAGCTTAGCTGAAGGCTTGGATTATAGTCACCTACATCAGGGGTGGGCAAAATTTTTGGCCTGAGGGCCACATCGGGCTGGGGAAACTGCTTGCAGGGTCATTACTGTAGGGCTGGGGCAGGGGGCTAGGTGTGGGAGGGAGTGTGGTGTATGGGAGGGGCTGTCGTGTGCAGGAAGGGGCTCAGGGCACGGGGTTGGGGCACAGGAGGAGTGTGGGGTATACAAGGGGGCTCAGGGAAGGGGGCTGGGGTGCAAGGGCAGTGGTGCAGGGAGGGGTGCAAGATGCGGCAGAGGGCTCAGGGCCAGGGGTTGGGGTGCAGGGTGAGGCAGGGGGCTCAGGGCAGGGAGTGGGGCACAGCTAGAGTGGCTCTGGGATGGCAGCGAGACCAGGCCTGCCTGCCCTGACCCCACACTACGAAGCAGCCAGCACCACGTCCCTGCCAGCCCTGGGGGAAGGGGAGCAGAGGACTCCACAGGCAAGAACAGCTCGTGAAGCCCTCTGGGCCCCCTTCCCCACGGGCCTCTGGGATTTGGTGCCGGCCACTTCCTGGAGCGGAGTGGGGCAGCGGGTGGCACCCCCTTCCCACGGGCCACAGTTTGCCCACCCCTGACCTACACCTATTCAACTCAGTGACTGAAACCCCCATCACATTTGAGTCATAGTCACAGATTAATACTTATATGTGGAAAGAGAGCCCATTCTGATTTTTTTTAAAATTACTTAAAAATATTAAGTATTAAGGTTGTCTCCTGTTTCAGGGAATGCCAGAGCAATGGGCTCGATTGCTACAGACCTCAAATATCACCAAGCTAGAGCAGAAGAAGAACCCTCAGGCTGTACTAGATGTGCTGAAATTCTATGACTCCAAAGACACAGCAAAACAGAAGTACCTAAGCTTCTCCGCTCCAGGTGAGAGACATTCGGAGGAAGAGTTTGGTTCTTGAAATCCAGTTTGCTCTTTCCTGTACGTTGTCATTACTTAGAATTGGGAAGATAGGCCCATTCCAAAGAATCAAATTAGTATCTGTTTGGTAAGGGACAGTCATAAATAAAGGTTCCACTAAAGTTGCCCTCTTTGTCCAGTCAATTACCTGTTTCCGTTGGGTCAGAGAACAAATGAACATTAATGAGAACATTAATTCAAAATGGTGGTACCAGTCAGCTAAAATCAATTAATTAATTACCTGTCTTTATGAAGCTAGAAATATAAGTGTGATTAACTGGTTAAGTTCTGTAGGGGTTATCACTCTCATTATCGCTAATCAGAACATGCTTTTGGACAATTACTGTGCAGCAACTTGCATTGTCTCAACTTTCCCAAATGATAGGACCAAAGGTTCAGTGTAACTTATCACTTCTAATGCAAGTTGTAGACAGATGTGTGTGGGTGTCTGGGAAAAACATTGATTGTATTTATCCAGTGTATGCAGTTCCCTTTAGCTGTTTAAATCAAAAAGATTTCCATTCTAAAATTAGCCTGATAAGGGTTTGTCACATCTTTGCCTTATCAGTTTGGTCATAATCTTCTCTCTCATAGGTACATCAAAACCAATGCATAATTTGACAAAACAGTCTCCATTCAGATGAGATGCAGTCATCTAGCAAGTCTGGATTTGAAATATATATACACAGGACTTTCGCTATAGCGCGGCTTCACATACAGTGCGGTCGTTGCCATGGATCCCTCATTTAAATATTTAAATTGGGATCCATGGCAATACATCCCCCATGTTAACACGGCCCCTGCGTTAGCACGGGAGCACGCATGGATCCCGAACCCCTGGCTATAGCGAGGGTCTGGCCTACAGAAGTTTTTGTAATACCTGTCTGCATCTAGTCAGGGAAACAGCTGTTTCATTCATCAACTATGAAAATATACTTGGTTGGAAGCAAGGAAATCTCATGAACTGTCCATATTCCCGATGTATTGCTCATGTTTTCTATAAAGTCTTTTATTATTATTATTCCCCTAATTATATATATTAACTTATTATTATTATTATTATTATTATTTGTTTAGAAAAAGATGGTTTCGCTTCAGGAACACCAGCAGTAAGTGTATTTATTATTGCTTGCACCTTTTCAGGCCTACTGAATTAGTATTTCTCTTAATTAAACTAAATCTCATATTATGTACTTCATAATAAATTGACTAACATTTTATTGAATTGTATTTTTTTAAACCAACGTTTCCCACAGGAAACCAAGGGCCCAGTAGGTGGTTTAGTTTTAAGGATGTTTACGAATACTTCTGTCTGCTGAAAGCTTTCCATGGATGTCTATTATTTAAATAATACTTAACATATGCTTCTAGTGACTTAGAGTAATAGAAGAGGTAACTTAACTTAAGTATTCAGTTTATTTTTTTTAATAAAAGTACTGTTAAAATCATGAACAACATATATAATGAAATGTAATAAACTGAATGTTATAAAACATTTATTGATACACTTGTATGTCTCAGCATAGTTCTAATTGCGTTAAAACTCATAAGCTGTTTAAGTTTTGTGGGAAAACAGCTTTGCTCCTAATATGTAAATACTTTATTTCCCTTTTATTACATTCAATTACAAAAATATAGCCCAATGCCAAAGGTTCAGAGCCGTCAACAGCAGTAGCAGATGATGACGATGATGAAGAGGTTCCTCCTCCGGTTATTGCCCCTCGACCAGATCATACAAAATCAGTGAGTGTTTTTTTTAAACTTATTTTGGTATTTTTGCTTTTTTTACATTACTTTGTTTTGTCTATTGCAGGCCTCTTCCCATGGTCCCTGCCCACAACTCATTGTGAAAGTTTATTTGCAAAATGTCACTTTATTTATATTAGTTTTATTTTAGAAGTACTATTTTTTCCTAGCTATAGCTATCTCCCAAGTACCAGTTGGACCAGGACTATCCAAATTAGTGCTGTATTTTGCAGGGCTACATTGAAAAAAAATCCCA
The DNA here is from genome assembly GCA_032164245.1 of Sternotherus odoratus. NCBI lineage: Eukaryota > Metazoa > Chordata > Testudines > Kinosternidae > Sternotherus > Sternotherus odoratus. The sequence continues at coordinate 44,755,842 of JAVMKO010000009.1, read as the reverse complement.
AATTCATTTTGTCATCCTCTAAAACACATAAGGAGGATCATTAGAAAACTTTACTACTGCACCTAGCAAATCCCAGATATTGTAGGTAATGTACGTTTAAAAAAAACTTAAATACACATGCTGTGTGTTTTATTTTTTTCTATTAAACTATTATCCCATCACAGAAAACCTCTGCATTGTAGTTAAGTCTGGGAATTTATTCCACAAACCAGAATGTTATTAGTACTAAATTTTATATGTGAGAACTTAAACACTGAAATCCTTATTTAAGCTTTATCACCATTTTTAACTTCCCCCCTCCCCAACCTCCCTCCAGAAGCCCTCCCTATGCTCCTATAAAGGCCAACTGTCATCTTCTCTTCCCCTCTCTGCTACTGTTGCCTTGCTTTGTCTGAACGGTGTAGATATGGCATGTAGACAATGTTTACAGAATATTGCTTTAAGGAAGAGGCCAGATGACATTTAAATAAGGATATAGGTGGAATGTTACATGTCTAAAGATCTGTAAATATTGCCACATTAGCAAGTATAACTATCAATTTATGCAGTTTTTCAGGTGAAGAACACTTAGGTAGTTTAGGGGAGACCCAGGTACAAATCTGAACTATCTTCTGCTCCCCAAGACTGAAAGATTGGGCTGTGCAAAGGTATCTGCTGCATCTTCATTTTAATATAGCTTACTACTTCACAAAATCTTCTTTCAGATGTTTTGCGCCACAGAGAAAGCAGTTTCCATCCTCTTTGATGATGAGTGGGCATCATGTAATGTGAGGAGAGACTGGAGAAATAAGACAAAATGTACAAAGGATGAAGGGGCAGTTAACCTTAGCCTCTATTCCAGCATATGATGTAATAAGGAAGTCCTGTTAGGGAACAAATGGGTAGAAAGCCTTCCCTTCACCCCGCAAAAAAAGTGGAGGTTAGACTACTGTGCTTAGTAATGTCTGTATTTCCAACTAAGCTTTCATATTAGCAGTTTATGGAGGTGAGTACCAGACTATGTAGTTCATACTTCTGCAGTGTTGGGAGAGATTTCTACCCAGTGTGGCAGAGCAAAGTAATGATGTACCAGTTACATTGTAGAACAGTTTTTGCAATGAGTCCCCAGTTCTAGAAACTATAGAACCTAGAGCAGGGTTAGGCAGTCTATAGCATGCATGCCAAAAGCAGCATGCAAGCTGGTTTTCAGTGGCACTCACACTGCCCGGGTTCTGACCACAGGTCCGGGGGGGGGGGGGGGAGGGGGGAGGTGGAGCTCTGTATTTTAATTTAATTTTAAATGAAGCTTCTTAAACATTTTAAAACCCTTATTTACTTTATATACAACAATAGTTTAGTGTTATATTCTAGATTTATAGAAAGAGACATTCTAAATTAAAATGTATTACTGGCACGCGAAACCTTAAATTAGAGTGAATAAGTAAAGACGGGCACAACACTTCTGAAAGGTTGCCAACCCTTGAGCTAGAGGCATCAGGGATCTCTTTCCTAAGTAAATTGACCGCTAGCCATCTGCGCTGTCCAGCAAGTCTCCAGGTCAGTCTTTCAGAATCAAGTAGTGTTGCAACCCCGTTGGCTGGTATTCAAAAATAGCAATTCTCCGAATGATTGGCTCCTGGTTCCAAAAGTTTTAAGTGAAACAATGCTAGGTAAGCATAATGTCAGATAAGAATTTATGGCACTTTTGAACCTGAAAGTCAGTAGTTGCAAAGAGAACTGTGAGTTCTAATAGTGAGTGTTTTGGTCTTTCACCACAGATTTACACGCGGTCAGTTATTGACCCTATCCCTGCACCAGCTGGTGACTCTTGTGATAGTGCTGCCAAGTTGGCTGACAAGCAGAAAAAGAAGACCAAAATGTCAGATGAAGACATCATGGAAAAGCTACGTGAGTTGTATTTTTTTTTAAATACAAACTCCAGTATTGATGCTAATTATCAGTTATTCCCTTATTTATGTGGGAGGGGTCTGTGCAGACTTCATCAGCACATTGCTTTGAACTGATGTTACCTAATGGAGTCTGTTACAGAAAAGACTGCAGATATCAAATCAGCATGGTGAATGATCTGAGGCTATCACAAAACAGTCTATATAGATGCTTCGTTGTAGTTTGTTACCCAGGAAATAGAGACAAATGACTAAGTCTTTTAACTAAGTCATCATTCCCATTTTTCATATAAGGGTGATTAATCAAAAGACTTGGTTATTTTCTCTCATCTGCTAGTTGGGAGGAACTGTATTGAGGCATCTGGACTGGTCTTGAAGAATGGAAATTAACAAGTAAACACATTTCCCTGTTTGAAGCTGTTTTAGGGCTAATGTCGCACTTGTGGCACAGTGATCAGCTTCTGCAAAGGTGTTCCTTTTAGTGCAGAATACAGTGGATTTTTGCTATTACTCATTCCATAACCTTCATAGATGCACTCAGTCACCAAACCAATGCCATTGTCTAGCCCAAAGCAGGCAATAACTTAGTTTAGAATAGGCAGTACAGTTACTGGATTTGTTAGATTCATCCCACAAAGGTTTTACAAGTCAAAAACGTCATACAGAAGAATATCATTTAATTGAAGTGCAGATCAGTATCAAAAGCTCTGTTTTTATGACCGTAAGAATCAAAAGAAAAAAGTATACATTCTAGTCTAATGAAAAGTGCTCCCTTAAATCACTGGTTGATTTTTTTGTTTTGTGTGGATTTTTTTTTTTTTAAGGGACTATTGTGAGCATAGGCGATCCCAAGAAAAAATACACCAGATATGAAAAAATTGGGCAGGGGTGAGTATTTGTAGAGCTAGACAAAATTTTTCAGTGAATGAACTAGTATTGAAGGTGTGATGTACTTTTGTCCTTTTGCCACTGTTTATCAAAGCAGAAATGTCAGTGTATAAGCAGTAATAATCAGATGCAGGAGACTCCAAATACTGATGGAAATTTTGAATCTGTTCCTTTATGGGACTGTGCTTGTGCATTAATGTCTCTTTGGAAACAGAACACTTTCTGGTGGGACTGATTGGGAGTTAAAATATATTCATTTAAGTGAACTTTAGTCTCTTTTCTGCTCTTCCCCTTCATGAGATAAACTTATCTGTTCTTTTAATGTTATGACTAGTGAAAAGCTGATGGTGATATAATTCGTTTTTTCTAACCTGGACAAGGTGCTATCAATCTAGTGTAATTTGCTCTAGATATTTCCATGAATCATTTCAACATAAAAGTTCAGTTGAAGGATGGATACTGGCAGAGCTTGCATAATTTTTTTAATATAAACATTGTTCTTGCTGTGTTTGCATCCCCCTGACTAATGTGTTCTTTCTGAGCTGGCTGGTATTTGTATTTAGTACTCCTTATTTGAGTACTCCTTGAGTGCCCTTCTTTCTTAAGAACATAACTGCTGCTGTATTGGGTCAGACCATGGTCAATATTGCCCAGTACTTTGTTGCCAACAGTGACCCATTCCAGAACTTCAGGGAGAGAGTACAGAATAGGGTGATTATGGAGTGATGCACCTGTCTTTCACTTCCAGCTTCTGGTGATCAGAGGTTTAGTGTCACCCTGAACATGGGGTTGCACTCCTGACCATCTTGGCTAATAGGCATCACTAGATCTATTCTCCATGCCCTAGTTACACTAGTTACACTTTTGGCCATCACAACATGCCATGGCAATGAGTTCTACAGGTTAGTTATGCGCAAAAGTATTTCCTCTTGTTTCTATGAAGCCTGCTTGTTGTCTGATTTCACCAGCTTTCTAAGAGGAAATCAGGCCTTGCCAATCTATTAGAATTCTTTGAGAGTGTTTCCAAACATGTGGACAAGGTTGATCCAGTCAATACAGTGTACTTGGATTTTCAGAAAGCCTTTGACAAGGTCTCTCATCAAAGGCTCTTAAGGAAACTAAGTATTCGATAAGAGGGAAGGTCCTCTCATGGATCAGTAACTGGTTGAAAGATAGGAAACAAAGGGTGGGAATAAATTATCAGTTTTCACAATGGAGAGAGGTAAACAGGAGGGTTCCCCACTGATCTGTCCTGGGACCTGTGCTGGGTTTAATGGATTCATTAATGATCTGGAAGAGGAGATGAACAGTGAAGTGGCAAAGTTTGCAGATGATACAAAATTATTTAAAATAGTTAAGTCCAAAGCAGACTGTGAGGAGTTAAAGGGAATCTCTCAAAACTTGGGTGACTGGCAGATGAAATTCAGCATTAATAAGTGCAAAGTAATGCACGTGGGGAAATAAAATCCCAACTATGCATATATGTGTATACATTTATTTACATGTACGATGGGGTTAAAGCTATGACCACCCAAGAAAGAGCTCTTGGGTCACTGTGGATAGAAGATTTCCACTCAATCTTAGTGGCAATCAAAAAAAACGGTTAGGAAAGAGATGGAAGATATCACGATACCACTATATAAATCCACAGTGTGCACCCACACCTTGAATGCTACATCCAGTTCTGGTCACCCAAAAAGAAATATGGTGGAACTGGAAGAGTTTCGGAGGAGGGCAGCATAAATGTTCAAGGGTATATAACAGCTTCTTTTCAAGAAGAGACTAAAAAGATTAGGGCTATTCAGCCTAGAGAAAAGATGTCTAAGGAGGGATATGATAAAGACCTATAACATCATGATGAATGTTGTGGAAAAAGTGACTAGAGAAGTGTGTTTACCCTTTCACACAATACAAGAGCCAGGGGTCATCCAATGAAATTAATAAGCAGCAGGTTTTATACAAACAAAAGGAAGTACATTTTCACACAATGTGCAGTTTTTAGATGTGCGAAACTTAAAAAACTGACCTGCCTGTGCATGTATATCCTTGTTAGATTTGAAATCATACAGCTGATCACATACCTTGTATTCACAGGGCTTCAGGTACAGTTTTCACAGCTATCGACGTGGCAACAGGACAGGAGGTAGGATCTGTGTGCTCTGTGTGGATATTTTCCATTTAAATCTGCAGCTATGGGTGATGGAAGTGAATTAGATAGGTATTTTTTTTTTTACCAGTGGCTCCCATCTCTTTGGCATTACTTCCCAGTAGAATATTTGTCATAGTCATTTGTAACAGTGCATTTCTTGTTTTGTAGCAACCAGATGATGAATACTAAAAATAGGGTTTTGTTTTTCGAATGAAATGCAAAGGGACCAAGATGTTCAGAATTTTGAAAACTGTTTAACCTCCTCGTGTTGTAGGCAATATTGTCTTGAATTCTGATCAATAATTTTGCATTTGGCCTTTTACATAGCTTTATCTGTGACCATGATAGTCTTGCCCATATGGAAATTTCTTCTCACCAAACAATTCCTTCTGTTTAATTAGGCTACATTCTCCATATCCTTTCCCCAGATTCTTTCCATTTAATTACTCCCATACCACCTGGCAGATGTGGTGGCATCATTGTCGTCTACAGATTGTTCATTAAGCCTTCACCATCCTATTTGTTTTGGTGTTTTCTTTTGAATATCTTTTACTCTACTGGTTCCCTATAACTAAAATTTACAATTATCAGCTTCTTTCTAAAGTTATCTTTTCTTTAATTGCTTTACCCATCAGCTCAGTCAGTCTCTCCTTCTGCCACCACCTCCTCTGGCACCTGAATGATCATTTTGCTAATAGCTGAAATGTTCTCACCTACAGTGTTTCCTCTCACCGTTATAGCTGTTGACTTTTTCCTCTTTTCTCTCTTCTGCCTAAGAGTAACCACACCCTGAATGTAATTAATTTTCCCCTGTACTTTCCTTTACCTGTCACACACTAAGCACTTTATGTTCTTGTCCATCTATAACAAAATCCCATATCTGGATTCCGTTTTTCTAGCCCTTCTTTACTTCCTGTTAGATAAGTAACTCACTGTACACCTTTAAACCAACCTACCCTAAAAAACACTTCCCATTACCTCTCTCTCCAGAAGTCATGGTACAATAGCAGCTCAAATCCTTAAGACCCTCTCCCATCTGCCCCTCCAAAAAAACAAACTCTAAATTTCTGGAATCAGAGAGGTAGCCGTGTTAGTCTGGAATAGCAGAGGTAAGAGTCCTGTGGCACCTTAAAGACCAACTATAAAGTTTTGAAGCATAAGCTTTCGTGGGTATTAGCCCACGAAAGCTTATGCTTCAAAACTTTATAGTTAGTCTTTAAGGTGCCACAGGACTCTTAGTCTGGAATAGCAGAGGTAACAAACACGGCTACCTCTCTGATTCTTGACATCATTTAGCCGTAGGCGAAGTGGGTATTAGCCCACAAAAGCTTATGCTTCAAAACTTTATAGTTAGTCTTTAAGGTGCCACAGGACTCTTTGTTACCTCCTAAATTTCTGATGCACCAAAATATGCAGTATTGTCATGTTTTATTGTGAATATTACTTAGGCCCTCTCTAAGGTTTCCTTCTAATTTTCAGAGATACTATTGCTATTCTGTAATCTCCATAGTCACACTCTAACAATGCCATTTCAGTCCTTCACCCACTTGACATCTCGTCTACTCTGAACAAAGCTTACTGTTTCTTCCACTCTAGAATTGCATCTCTCTGTGGAAGTATCACATTGTCAGCTTTTCCCTGTCTCTGCCAATAACACTACTGATCCTCTGTGTAGTGCCTACAAAATCTCTGGTGTTTGACCATTGACTGTGTCTGACCTCATTGATCCAGCACTTGATCACTTCCAATTTCTTTCCTCCTAGCTGTGAAACCATCTTTCACATGGTTTCCTCATTACTTTTTATTTCACTGCAGCATTTAGACAATGTGCAGCTGCCGTCTCTAAAAGCTATTTTAGCTCTGGAGGTGAGGACCATCACACAGTAGACCATTCCTTCTCCACCTGTCTTAATTATAAAACATCTGCTTCCAACTTATAGATAGACATTGTTCTTCTTGGCCAGAAGAATACCATAGTTATTAATGATCCAACTCATTCCTCTCAATTTCTCAACCCCGATCTTCTTTTCAGACTTAATGGCTGTAATTTTGAAGTTGTCACCCCACCAAGCTCCTCTTGGTTCCTTGTATTGCTATGTTGTAAAAATTCACCTCTCACCTGTTTAACAACATGTCTTACTTTCTCTCATCACTCATTTTATTGAATCACTCTTTCGGGCATTGTCTCTTCACACCTTCATATTTGCAGCTCCTTTTGCCTCACAAGCACACTTTTATCCAGATGCTAGTCTGTTTGGAACAAAACTTATAGAAACAATCCTATTGCCTTGTCCTGAAAACCTTGTACTGGCTATCACTTGTATCCACTACAAAGTCACTTATCTTCAAGCCTGTTAATAGCTTCTCTCTTGACTCTGATTTCATTTCTGTCCCCCAAACCCTTTCTCCACTTCTCTCTATTCTGATCTGCACTGTGCTGGCAATGACTCTTTTGCTGGCACTGCATTTCTTCGACTATGACGGGGTTATGTTAAGAGTGGTGTAAATTGCACATTAGTAGTTTGGGTTAACTGGCAATGGAAGGGGAATTAACAGTAGGAAATGCAATTAACAGGATGCTGTTGGAAGGTGTAAGATGAAACACATCTCCCGTGCCCTTCACAGCACTTCATAGTTTCTGTTCTTTACCTGCCATAACCCTATTCCTTGCTTCCTCTCATGCTGCAGGCTACTCCTGCCTGCACCAACACTGACTTTCTGATGTGTAATTTAGATCACCATTTGTGTGTCTTCTGAATTTGGCTCACTGTCTGAAACAGTCATGCTGCCACTTCATTGACTTGCTATCCTTTTTTTTTTTTTTTTTTTTATAAAATACAGCTTCAGTCCCACCTTGTACATAGCCTACAGCCAGCAAGCTGTTGGACAGTTTGACAGATCATCCCTTTTGTTATTAAACCACATGCCTTGTCTAGTCCTCTGTTCTAATCATCCAATTAACTTTTACTGCAATATTATAAATGTTATTTAGTGTTGCAATAGTTTGGCAATTAGGTTTGTATGACTAACATTTCGTCTTGTATTTAACCTTTCCTCTCATTTTCAGGTTGCTATCAAACAGATAAACCTGCAGAAGCAGCCCAAGAAGGAGTTGATTATTAACGAGATCCTGGTAATGAAAGAGTTAAAGAATCCCAACATAGTCAATTTCCTAGACAGGTAAATGCAGACAATCAAACTGTTAATCTTCCTTCTCCCAGGAGTCAGGATTCTAACCTGACATCTTCTATGATTCTGTGATCACTCTGGTATGTTTCCACTGCAGCTAGAAGCATGCTTCCCAGCTCAGGTAGACAGACATGTTAGCTTTGCTTGAGCTAGCACTCTAAAAATCACTAAAAATATCCATCTGGCGAGTAGCATGGGCAGCAGGTTGCTCTAGCCCCTTAAATACAAACCTGCCTGGCTCCCCCGTGTACATGCTCAGGTGGCACAGTGAGTATTTGGGTTAAGAGATTGCCAGGCAAAAGCCAGGTGTATTCCAGGGCATAGGGCTGGTGATTCAGTAAGTAGCATTCTTTTCTGATTTGGTACCAAACCAATATCCCAAACTGGCGTTGAGGAGCACTGTGCTGCTGGAGGTGCTGTTTTAGATGAGATGTAGAACTGTTATCCTGACTTTTCAGTCAATGAAGATCTTTTGGCATTTTGGTAAGAGAAGCTTGGTCCCAGCTTTTAAATCCAGTCTGTCTACCTAAAAATATTTTTTCCTATTGATCTAAAACTCATAGAAATATAGGGCTGGAAGGGACCTCGAGATCATGTAGTCTATCTCCCTGCACTGAGGCAGGACCAAATACACCATACCTGGCAAGTGTTTGTCTCTAAACTATTCTTAAAAATGTCCAATTATGAGAGTTACACCTCCCTTGGTAACCTATTCCAATATTTACCTATCCTCTATAGTTAGAAAGCTTTCCTAATATCTAACTAAATCATCCTGACTGCAGATTAAGCCCATTGCTTCTTGTCCTACCTTCATTGGACAATTGATCACTGTCCTCTTCATAGCGGCCCTTAACGTATTTGAAGATTATCAGATTTTCCCCTCTCAAGACTAAACATGCCCCATTTTTTAGCCTTTCCTTGTAGTTCAGATTTTCTAAATCTTATTTTGTTGCTCTTATCTGGAGTCTTTCCTCTTTTTCACAACGTTTCCTGAAGAGTGGCACCCAGAACTGGATATAAGACTCCAGCTGAGGCCTCACTAGTGCCAAGTAGAGGGGGACAATTTCCTCCTGTGTCTCACTGTTCATATACCCCAGAATGTTTACCCTTTTCGCAGCTGTATCATGTTGTTGGCTTACGTTCAATTTGTGATCCACTATAACCCCAAGATCCTTTCCTGCGGTACTATTACCTAAGTAGTTGTTCCCCATTTTATATGTATGAATTTGAATTTTCCTTGTAGTACTTTGCACCTATCCTTATTGAATTTCATCTTGTTGATTACAGATCAATTTGTCATGATCATTTTGAATTCTAATCTTGTCCTCCAAAGTGCAGGCAACCTCTCCTAGTGTGGTGTCATCTGCAGACTTTATAGCATAGGTTTGGGCTACACTGCAGGGGAGGATGGGGGTTGACCTATACCTGACCTTCCCCAAGGCAGCGAGTCGACTGCGGCCACTCCCCCATCGACTCCGCTTCCTCCTCTTACCAAGATGGAGTTCCGGAGTTGACGGAGAGCATGTTCGGGGATCAGTATATCGCGTCTAGATGAGACGCGATAAATCAATCCCTGATGCATCGAACACTATCTGGCAGGTAGTATAAACATATCCATAGTCTCCACTCCATTATGCAAGCCATTAATGAAAATATTGAATGGTATTGGACTCAGGACAGACTCCTGTAGGACCCCATGAGAAAAGTCCTCCCAATTTGACAGTGAACCACTGATAACGACTGAGTGCAGTTTTTCAATCACCACCCACCTTAGTAATTTCACAGACCACATTTCTCTAGTTTGCTTATGAGAATATCATGTGGGGCTGCCAAAAAGCTAAATAAGATAAATCATGACTTCTGCTTCCCCCATCCACTAGGCCAGCACCCCTGTCAAAGGAGGAAAAATTGTTGGTTTGGCATGATTTGTTCTTTACAAATCCATCCTGATTATTCCTTATCATATTCTCTTGGTGCTTACAAACTGATTGTTTAATAATTTGTTCCAGTATCTTTCCAGATATTGAAGTTAGTCTGACTGTTCTATAATTCCCCAGGTCCTTAGACCAGTCAGACTAACCTCAATATCTGGAAAGATACTTTTTAAAGTCACATGCAATGTTTGCCCTTCTCCTGTCCTCTGGGACCTCACCTTTCCTCCATGAATCCATTTTATTGCTAATGAGTCCATGATTGCTTCAGGTACTTCCTTAAATACCCTAGGGTGAATTTTGTCGGGCCTGTTGTGAAGTATTCTCTTGAACAGTTGCTGCAGTACAGTCAGTCATTTATCAGTCCTGATTCTCCACTCCTGGCAAATGAGCTTATTTCTGTATTTTCTGCCTTTAGTTTTCTTGTAGGTGATGAATTGTTTGTTGTGATGGAGTACCTCGCTGGAGGCTCACTCACTGATGTGGTCACAGAAACTTGCATGGATGAGGCACAGATTGCTGCTGTTTGCAGAGAGGTGGGTGTTGTGTTTCTATGGGCAGGGGGTGAGAGTCCAATCTTTCTTCCCCCCCCCCATTTTTCGAGATACATTTACATTACTGGCAAGCCCCTGCAACAATTGATTTGATGTCCAGGCTTCATTTAACTTCTTCACTAATTATCTGAAAGAGGAATTAAGCAGCAGTCTAACTAATTTCGAAGAGGATATTTAATTGGAGAGAATTCTACTAACTCTAGTGATGGCAAGGAAATAATATGAAGATGAGATGTGCAGAAAAATAGCAAAATGGGTAACACAAAAATTGAACCTAAAAGATCTGGTAGAAAACAATCCAAAGCAGTGGGAGGGGAACCAGTGATGGTTAGAGCTGGCTAAAGGTAACAGAAGAAAGCAAATGAGACATGATTTTGCAATGTAACATGGTAAAAGCTGCTGGAGTTTGGGGCTGGTATATAGATACTTCAAATCATGGAGC
>JAVMKO010000009.1:41679803-41882303 GCA_032164245.1 Sternotherus odoratus | reverse complement strand
AAGAACACAGTCTGGATTTCTAGATAGCTCTGCCACAGGGAAGTCATGTTTATATAAGATCAATGGTAGGCTCATGGTGCCTAGTGGTCAGGCCTCAACAATTTCTTGCTAAATGGTGACATAATCTGACAGGATTATAACAAGACACAAAATCATATGGAATATCAAATAAACAAGGCATCTCCAGTTAGGCACTGCTAGGCACCACCGACAGACATTTCATGCCGATCTCATAGACTCATAGATTTTAAGGCCATAAGGGACTACAATGATCATCTAGCCTGACCTCCTGTATACCACAGGCCAGAGAAATTTCACCCTGCAATTCTTGCATAGTGTCCATCAATTTATGGCTGTGGCAGAGCCTACCCTTCAAAAAGACAGCCATAAATTGGCAGCCATAAATTGGTAAATTGGTAACCTGATCCAGTGGCTCATTATCACCACCGTTGAAAAGGTGCTTCGGTTTTCAGGTTTGAATTTTTCAAGTTTCAAGTTTCAAGTTCCAGCCATTGGATCTCGTTCCATTATCTACCAGTGTAAAGGCCAGATCCTCAACTGGTGTAAATCAGCATTGCTCCACTGACATCAACAGAGCTATACTGATTTACACCAGTTGAGGATCTGTTCATAAATATATTGCTAATAATGCCTTGGTATGACTTTCTTGTCACCTAAGAAAGCATTAGCCAGTAAAATACTATGTTCTATTAATCGTTCAGTTATACAATTTTCTTTTATATGGTTATCTATTTCTGAAATTTGTGTATCTCAAATTTGGAGCCAGGTTGCTAAAAAGAATGAAAAGAAAAATCTAGTAACTGTACTGTAACATTTTTTATTCTAATAACTGTGATAATCAGGAACTAAGATATAGTTTCCAGAATTCCCTTTTTTAAGACAGGCTCAATAATTGGATATGCTATTTAAAAGGCTCCTTGAGATTAGGAACGATTTGAGGTTGGAGAGATTCGGCTCAGCTCTTCCAGTGTCTGTGGTAAAAAAATTGCCTTTCAAGCTGAAGGAGGAAGAAAAGTGAATCTAGTAAAGAAGAACAGGAGAAATCCTGGGACTTGTCCTGCAGCTCCTTACTCCTATGCATAGTCCTGTTGATTTCAGTGAAGTAACAATTGGGCAGGAGGCTGTGTCTGGTAGTTTGTGTTTGTAAACAATTATGGAAACATGGCTAACAAATCCAGAGCTAAAGTAGCTTTGGCCCAGTATTTAAGGGAGGCACAGAAATCGAGGCCTTTGTAACTTTCCCAAAAAGCTGGGCTAAAATCTCTGTTTTATACTTTATTGATTCCAGTCAGTCTCCAAATTTAACACAAAAACTCTTTGAGGGAAAATGAAATTTTCTTTGCAATTTTCTAAAGAGACTATACTTTTTCAGGGGGAAAAACCTTCTAAAATCTCCCCTTTGGGGAAGTTTGTACATGTTTCCCAGACAGAATTGGCATTGGAAGGAGCATTCTGTCTTCACAAAATCCTCCCCCCTCCCCTTTTACCCACTTGCATGGCTCCAAAGTACCTTAGACGCAGGCTGAAGAGTGGGACTTGAAATAATCCCATTTCAAAAGTATTTCCAATATTTGCCACAGCCCTAATCAAGATTTGCCAAAGGAAACGAGAGGCCATAAGAAATTATGAAGAAAAAGAAACACTGATTCATTGAATGGCAGCATGGGAGTTTATTTTATCATTTAAAATAAAACATGGGCATTTCCTTAACTGCGTATATCAGTATGACTCCATCAAAGTCAATGGAGCCCTGACAATTTACACCAGTTGAAGATCTTCCCCCCATATCTCTAACCTGATGGTGGGTCAGAAAACTTTGAAAACCTGGCCTGAGTGTGTATGTGAAATTTCTTTCTCCACTGGGAGGGCAAGAATACATACATATAATTAAATACCAAAACTACATTAAAAGAGCATTAAGGTTACAAAGACAAGCAATCAGAAGTTTGGAATTATGGTAGCCCTTTCAGACTTAACTCTTCTCCCTTATGCGTATGCATTGTGAGACAGTCTTTATGTGACTTTTTCCACAGGACCTGTCCTCACTAAGTGCACAGGATGGACTGCACTCACTCAGTGAGCAGCCATTCAAAAAAAAATTATCCTTGTTTCTCGAGGTGTGGCTCAAAGGCTTATTTACCTCAGACTATTCAAACCCTGCTTTGAAAACAGAATCATTCATTTCCTCCTGAGCTTTTCTATGGCATTCATCACTATAGTGTCTCAGTACTTCACAAATACTAATTAATTCATCTTCACAACACTCTTGTGAGATAAGAAGGCATTATTAGGCCCATTTTACAATGGGGGACTCAGACACTGAGAAAGTAAGGCTAAAAAAAATCCACAAATTTTGATGCCCATTTTCAGACCCTTAGTGCCTGATTTTTCAGAGTACTTAGCAGTATAGAGCACTTCATATATTCAAAGGGAAACTACCACTGACTTCAGTTGTGGCTATGAGTGCTCAGCTCTTCTGAAAATCAGACCAAAGGTCTCCAGTCAGGCACCCAGATAATGAGAATCACACAACTAGTGACCTGCTATGAAAAGTTTGGTTCAAGTGACTTGCCCAGCATCACACGAGCTCTGTGGCAGAGGCAGGGAGAGAGTCCAGTTCTCCAGGCCAGCATTCAATTGCCTGAACCGTGACAGCCTCCTTTCTCTTCCTGCCAGCATCCTCCCCTACCCTTAACTACATGCCTTCCAACTTCTGCAACAAATGAGGTCGGGGTCCCACAGACAGCAGCCTCCTTTATTGTACATCCTTGATTTATCCTTGGAGCACAGCCCATCCCAGGCACCGAATGAGGCAGGGATCCTGTGACAAAAACACTTTATGATCATATCATTAAAGATTATAGCGTCATGCATATGCACAAAGGGGGCTGAATTAAATTTACACAAGAAACCTTAGTTCTGGCATCGCCTAACTTTTCAGTGCTTCACTTTTCAACTTAACGTCCTTTCAACCCAGTGTTTGCATGTGTGGAATTTCCAAGGATTTTTTTAAAAAAAAAACAGAACATCCATATAATGGCACCATACGGACACCCACATGGCTCATCCTGTTAACGTGATATCTTTTTACTGTTTTGAAGAGATTACACATTTGGTTGGTGAAGGTAATAGTGCTGACATAATAGATTTAGACATCTGTAAGGCCTTGGACTTGGCACCATACAGACTTCTGATTAAGAAACTAGAATGAAATAAAATTAATATGGCCCATATAACATGGGTGAAAAGTTGGCAACAGGTCTCAAAATAAAGAAAATGAGGAATACTTGTGGCACCTTAGAGACTAGCCAATTTATTTCAATTTATTTATTTTGGTTAGTCTCTATGGTGCCACAAGTATTCCTCATTTTCTTTACGGATACAGACTAACACGGCTGCTAATCTTAAACAGGTCTCAAAATGTAATAGCAAATGAAACCAACATGGAGCAAGTGTGTTTCCCTCAGGGATCGGTTGCTGGCCCTACACTATTTAACATTTTTATCGGTGACCTGGAAAAAAATGAAATCATCTCTAATAAATTTGCAGATGACACAAAAATTGGGAGAGAGGTAAATAGTGAGGAGGACAGGTCGCTGACACAGAATAATCTGAATCGCTTGGTAAACTGGACAGACACAAACAATATACATTTTAATATGGCTAAATGTAAATGTATATATCTAGGAACCAGGAATGTAGACCATGCTTACAGGATGGGGGACCCTATCCTGTTAAGCAGGAACTGTGAAAAGATTTAGGGGTCGTGGCAAATAATCAACTAAATGTGAGCTCCTAAAGCAATGCTGTGGCCAGAAGCGCTATTGCAATCTGGAAGCATAACCAGAGAAATCTCAAGTAGGAGTAGACAGGTTATTTTATCTCTGTATTTGGCACTGGTGTGATCGCTACTGGAATAGTGTGTCCAGGTCTGCTGGCCACAATTCCAGAGGGAGGATGATAAATTGGAGAGGGCTCATAGAAGAACCATGAGAATGATTAAAGGATTAGAAAACCTGCCTTAGAGTGACCGACTCAAAGATCTCAATCTATTTAGGTTAAGAGGTGACTTGATTACAGTCAAAGTACCTACATAGGGAACAAGTAGTTAATAAAGAGCTCTTCAATCTGTCAGAGAAAAGCTTAACACAGCCCAGTAGCTGGAAATTGAAGAACACAAAATCAGATGGGAAATAAGACATACATTGTAAACAGTGAGCGCAAGCAACAATTTTTGAATCAAGACAGGATATTTTTCTAAAGGTGCTGCTCTAGGAATTAATTTGGGGATGTTCTCTGGTCTGTGTTACACAGGAGGTCACACTAGATGATCACAGTGGTCCTGGAACGGAAGAATCAGCAAGCCTAGAACCTTTAGGTCCACCACACTGATCTCTGCCACTTAAGCTAATGGAATAATAGAGACCAGCAACAGGCTGTCATTGCCTCTGTGAAACAGCATTATAGGGAAAAAGACACACCCTTTGCCCCAAACCTGACCTCTTCTGACCCTTTCTCCTCCAGTCTGTCCCTGCCCCAGTCTTAACTCTCCATTTCTTGGTCCCAGTCCCCTCCCCACTGGGCTCCTCATCCCAATCTCATTCTACTTGCTCAGCCAAGCCCAGTCCTCGCTCTGCTCCTTGGCCCATCTCAGCCTCACTGACTCCATGTCTCCCCCTGCCCCTAGCCCTTTACCTTGTTCCAAGACCCAGTCTGCTCGTCCAGTCTATCCTAGAATTCTCCACCAGCTCCTTATTCCAATCTACTCCCTCCATCTCTAAAAAGTTCTACTTAGCATGTGTGAACAGATTTTTCAAAGCCTTATAACTTGACCAAAATTGGGGTTAGGGGTATGGGAATAGTGAAAAGCACATTTCTGACACCAGTGCAATCTCCCTGCCAAATTTCAAGCCCCTGCTCCAAGCATGGAGCCAGTAGACCTTCTCAATGAAACAGTTGTAAGAATTTTTTTTAACTTGAGTAAAAGAATATATTTCCCTCTAATCTCATTCTTGTAAATGGCTGTGCCATTTCTACTGTATCATTTCAGTAGCTGCTGGATCAAGCCTCAGTTGCAAACAGATCATTGTGTTTTTTTCTCAAATGAGTTATTTCTTCAAAATTATTCAGTCCAGTTTTTCCTGAATTTCATTTACTCAGTTGTTTGGTCTATGAAATTGAACTCTATTCCTTACCCTGTGACTCTGTTCTCTCATTAAACTGGTGTAACCCTCACAATCTGGTTTTGAATTTCGTCTCGGTGGGCCTGGAACATCCAAGTTGCGACATTTTGTGTATTTAAAACTTGATCATCCAAAATGTAGTGGACAGTGAAAGTAAAAGAGCTGTGATCACAGCCAAAACAAATTCCATTACAAATTGGAGTGAATATCTGCAACATTTATTTTGCAGTATACCCTGGCTCTCATATGTGCTCAAATGCTTTGAGAGAACAGTAGAAAATTGCTGTAACATGACAGACTGACAGATCAGTTTAAGCAAATGAAACCACAGCCCAACACTTTGCCCATTTCCTGAAACAAATCTAAACTCATATTGAAGATTAGGAACCCATCAAATGTGGCAGGCTCTCTACAGGACCTATTACTGCTCCTTTCCATTTCCTGGCACCTTCTTATGACTGGCTCATTGGACACTACCCATATATGCACAAATATTGAGCGAATTGTAGCAGGAAAGAGTTAAGCTGATCCAGCCCATATAAGTGGTCCAAAGAAGAAAGGATAAAATATGCCCTAAGCCTGTGGTTCCCAATCTTTCTGGAGCGCCACCCCATGTTACCACAGAATGGTTCTCAGGATGCCCCCTGCTGTGTAGCCATAACAAAAGCAAGGGTGGTCATGACCCCCCTAGGACCTGATCAAAACCTGCAGGTGCAGACCCCTCCTAAAACACTTCACTAATACAGAAATTGGCCTATTTCCTCCCCAAACACAACCTGCCTTTCCCTGGAATCACAACCTGAGCAACTCAACCACTACCTCCTCGTCACAGATACCAAGCACCTGGGTTTGCTTGTTAAAGAAAAGAGCACTTCAGAACAGCCAGGAAAGAAAAGAAAAGAAAATGTTTTAACCCTCCCTGGTGCAGGGAAAGGAACCACACAGCCAAGATGGGCAAAAGTTACCATTATAAACTCAAAGGGCCTGAGCCTCAGCCTTATATCTGGCTTGTGAGCCCTCTCTCCAGAGCTTCCAAGGCTGGACTAATCTCCGGAGGTTTCCTGTTCTATTACTGCTTCCTCAAGTTCTGGGAGAGCCTCAAAATCAAGCAATGCCCAAAGCACTTTGAGCTGCACAAAGTCAACACGTGGGCGGAAAGAGAAAGGGGATTCTCTACCCGCTTCCATTACAACACACCTAGATGCCATTTGTAATGACAGCAGGGAAACAATTTTCAGACAGATGCATGATTTTCAAGTTACTGGGTTCATTGCTCTCAGTGGCGTGAACATCAATGCTCCTTGATCCTGCAATATGTAAAGCTAAGTCAGTTTGCTCAGCAACTGTGGAGATTTGCCATTGAAGGCAGTGCTGTTTCATGGGTAAGGCTAGGACACAGGGACTTCAATAGTAGTGTTCCTCTTGAGCTGTTTATGTAACCCACTGATGAGCGTGTCACAGGTCCCCCTCTCCTTCATAGATTCCAAGGCCAGAAGGGACCACGGTGATCATCTAGTCAGGTCTACTGCATAACACTGGCCACAGGACTTTCATGTGTTAGTTCCCGCTTCCAGTCCTATCGCTGTGCTTGAACTAATAATCTTGATTTTAAAATTGCCAGTGATGGAGAGAATCTACCACCCACCCTGGGTGATTTGTTGCAGTAGTAAAATGTTTCACTGTGAAAAATTTGCACCTTATTTCTAGTTTGAATGTGTTTAGCTTCAACGTCCAGCCATTTGTTCCTATTATCCCTTTGTCTGCTAGATGAAGAACTCTCTATTATCAAATTTCTGTTCCCATTTAGATGATTATGGGGTATGTCTACATTTCAAAACAAGACCCATCCAGCGAGTCTCACAGCTAGGTTACTGGCCTAAAAATAAATTCAGGCTGAAAACCAGGATCTGAAACCTTCCCACCTTGATTGGTCTCAAAGTCCAGACTCCAGTCAAATGGGAGCATCCATACTTATTTTTAGCCCTCTTTCAAGCCCCATGAACCCCAATCCATTGATCTGGGCTCTGAGACTTGCTACCATGGCTCTTTTTTGCAATGTAGATGCACCCACAGACAATAATCAAGTCACCCCTTGCCCTCCTCTTTGCTAAGCTAAATAGACTGAGTCTATCACACTCAGGCATATTTCCCAATCCTTTAATCATTTTCGTGGCTCTTCTTTGAACCCTCTCCTAATTATCAACACCAGACCTGGCCTCAGGATTCCAGCAGCAGTTGTACCAATGCTAAATACAGAGGTAAAACAAACTTTCTATGCTTGCTCAAGTTTCCCCTTTTATCCATTAGGATCACAATAGCCCTTTTGGCCACAGCATCTCACTGGGAGTTCACATTCAGCTGACCATCCACCCTGACTCCTCCTAAATCTTTTTCAGTTCTTCTGTGCCAATCAACAGAGGATATGAGTTGTTAGCGCTCCCACCTGCAGAGGATTGGTTCTTTCCATCAATCCCTGGTGTGTCGACCAAGATGGCAGCTGTCACATTTACACACTAGGGAGGGATTTGCCTAGGCTCAGATGTTCACTTTGAAGCAGCTCTGACAGCAAATACAAGTCTTAACAGCAGCCCTGCATGTGGTCTGCAGGAAGATCAGAAGTGGGGAAGTAGCACTTTGGGGGCACTCTGTCTACAGGGATCTCAGTGGCCAACTCTTGGATTCTGCTAAGAAGCCTGGGTTCACACACATAATCACACAGATTTGAAAATGTGTCCAGAGTGACCTAGGGAAACTGGAGGATTGGGCCAAAAGAAATCTGATGAGGTTCCACAAGGACAAGTGCAGAGTCCTACACTTTAGACGGAAGAATCCCATGCACTGCTACAGACTAGGGACCAAATGGCTAGGCAGCAGTTTTGCAGAAAAGGACCTAGGGATTCCAGTGGACGAGAAACTCGATATGAGTCAGTAGTGTGCCCTTGTTGCCAAGAAGGCTAATGGCATATTGGGCTGCATTAGTAGGAGCTTTGCCTGAAGATCAAGGGAAGTGATTATTCCCCTCTATTCGATACTGGTATGGCCACATCTGGAGTATTGCGTCCAGTTTTTGGGGGGGGAGCACTACAGAAAGGATGTGGACATATTGGAGAGAGTCCAGAAGAGACCAGCAAAAATGACCAGGGGAATGGGGTGCATGACTTACGAGGAGAGGCTAAGGGAACTGGGCTTGTTTAGTCTGCAGAAGAGAAGAGTGAGGGGGATTTGATAGCTGCTGTCAACTACCTGAAGGGGGGGTTCCAAAGAAGATGGATCTAGGCTGTTCTCAGTGGTGGCAGATGACAGAACAAAGATCAATGGTCTAAAGTTGCGGTGGGGGAGGTTTGGGTTGGATATTAGGAAATACTGTTTCACTAGGAGGGTGGTGAAGCACTGGAATGGGTGACCTAGGGAGGTGGTGGAAGCTCCTTCCTTAGAGGTTTTTAAGATCAGGCTTGACAAAGCCCTATCTGGGATGATTTAGCTGAGGACTGGTTCTGCTTTGAGCAGGGGGTTGGACTAGATGACCTCCTGAGGTCTCTTCCAACCCTGATATTCTATGATCCTATGACTTAAGTGCTCACTGCAGCTTCAGGTTTTCACCCCATAAAAGAGTGAAATTTGCGCTGATTGCTTGCAAAAATACATTCTGAGACCACAAGTTACAAGCATCCTCTAGGAAACTTGAACTCGTATTCAATCCACTGCAAGTGTCCTAGACCCAACAACTCCACATTGTCTCTGTCCAGGGGAGCCAAAATAGCAGCCATACCTCCACAACTGCAGCCTCTGGCACAGCTCATGGGCACCATGGCAAAGGAGGCTCTAGTATATGACACACTGAATTAGGCACTCTTTCCCAACTGAGCAACCAGGAATAGCACATTTCCACTCAGCAGCCTCCCTGGTAGCAGAGCAGAGCAAGGGGCCTGACTGCAAAATACTCACTGGACTATTGAAGTACCTGTGCAGTTCTGATAAGGTGAAAGATGCTAACACCATGCAGGACTTCTGAGCACCTGCAGGATCGGGGCCATGGAACTGACATAAAAAATGACTCATATGCCAATCTGGCTCATGTTTGTGTTTTTAAAACCACAAAAGAGCTTTAATCATTCTCACCAGCACCAGATGTAAACAGCTGGGACTCTATCGTAGCCAGTTGTTAATGAGTTCCATCGCCATGACGCCGAATTAAAACATACTCACAGAATATCATGCCGACAAGGTGATAGCTGAGTGTCCTCTGGCAATGGGGGTCCCTCCGGTGAAAAGTGGGAAGTGATCAAGGCTGGAATGTCAAGCTTTTCCTCAACAGAACTCAAAATAATTATGCTGTTGTTTGACAGGCAGTAAAATTCATGGCGGACTATTACATCAATGGCAATATAATGGGGAACACTGCAGATTTTTTTTAAAAAGCCAGCCAGTTCACAAAGAGAGGCCATTGGCAAGGATCCCTGTGGAGTTCTTAATGGGTTTGATTTGTGGCAAGAAAGCCTGACACCTGCCAGAAAGAACAGATAGAAGGGAAAACAAGAGTGAAAGGAGGAGAGAAAGAAAGGGAGGAAAAGAGAAATGTAGAAGAGGGGGAAGACAAAAGGAAGACTTGGAGAGAAAAGAAGAAAGCAACTGCCCATGGATTGATGTGTGTATTTAGATACCCACGTTTCATTATTTCTGGTCTGTTTATTTCTACACTAACGAAAGCTCCTGAAATCACCTGGAGGCATAGCCACTTCTGTCAAGCCAGAAGGTTATGTTAAGAGAGTGGAATCTCTCTGCATTCATTTATCAGCCCAAGCAAGAGGCAAGGAGGACCCCAAATTTAGGAAATGGCTTCCGTTTTCAATCTTTTAGAAGCTGAGCTGCTATTTGTGAGAGTATCTCCAGGGAGGTGTGGAAGCCTGAGAATCAAGGTGGTTGAGCAGATCATTCCATCACTGCTGGAAACCAAGTGTTAACTCCAGATAAGGACTCCAAGCAATTTGGTGATTGCACCCATGAGCAATACACCACCACTGGATTCCCATGTAGGTCCTACTTTCAGAACTTAAGTGGGGCATCAATGGAATGTCTTTCACACTGGTATTCTAAGTACTATGATGGATATTGCTAGAGCAGGATATCTGATTTCTAAATCTCTATTAAACACTCGACCTTTATGTGATTGCTGTATGACTAGCTTCTACTATAGTGCCAGGGAAACATGCCCAGCTGTTCAGTGCCAAAGGCATATCTGGAGATGTATCTAAGGGAAACAAAGGCTTGTCTCAAAAATTAACTAAAAACTAATCATTCACACCAATAGGTTCTAAGGCCAGCCAAGACGAGCTGGGTCACATAGTCTAACCTCCCGCATAATACAGGCCAGAAAGTTTGCTGCCCTGTCCCCATGATTCCTGAAGTAGAGGGGATTATTCTGCGCAACCTATATGTGTCACTATGGAGCCCAGTGAGTTATGGTTGAAGTAGAATGTACCTTTAGAAAGGCATTCCAGTTTTGAATTAAAGTGACATGGGATTTACCACTTTCCATGCAAAAGCTCTTCCAATGGTTAATTATCCCAACTGTTTAAAAGTTGTATCTTATTCCTTTTGAAATGTATCAGGTTTCATTCCCTCCATGAGATCTTGATGTGTCTTTGTCTACTAGATCAAGGATCCCTCTTGTCTCAGATATCTTCTCCACATATACGCACTGATAGGGCCACAAACACATCACCTCTGAAACTTCTCTTTGAGAAAACCTAAATAAATTGTCAAGAATCAGAGAGGTAGCCATGTTAGTCTGGAATTGCAGAAGTGACAAAGAGTCCTGTGGCTCCTTAAAGATTAACTAAAGTATTGAAGCATAAGCTTTCGTGGGCTAATACCCACTTCATTGGATGCCTGCATTGGAAATACTTCTACTGCATGCATCCATAAATTGAGCTCCTTACGTCTCCTTGTAAGGTGTGTTTTCTAGACCTCAGGTAGCTCTTCTTTGAGCGCTCTTCAGTTTGTCAATATTCATCTTAAAGGGTGGACACCAGAACTGTATGTGAAAGTAATATCACCTCCTTGGTCTTATTCAGTATTGCCTGTTTAAGCACACAAACAACATGCTATTTCTTTTTGCCACAGCCTTACAACGGTGAGCACATGTGAAGTTGATTATATACAATGATCCCTAAAGCATTTTCAGATTCACTGCTTTCCAGGAATTTTCAGATTCACTGCTTTCCCCAGCCCACAAGCATGTCCAGTCTTTGTTCCTAAACATTTGACCTTCCATTTGATGAAATTAAAGCACATGTTGTTTGGTCACATCTGGATTACGAAGTGATCCAGGTTGCTCTGTATCAGCGATCTGTCCTCATTACTTTGTCTACAAACTTTATAGGTCTTATAAGTCACGGATGGCCAACCTGTGGCTCCGGAGTCACATGCAGCTCTTCAGAAGTTAATACGCGGCTCCTTGTATAGGCACCAACTCCGGGGCTGAAGCTACAGGCGCCAACTTTCCAATGTGCCTGGGGGTGCTCGCTGCTCAATCCTTGGTTCTGCTACAGGCCCTGCCCCCACTCCACCCCTTCCCTCCCCTGAGCCTGCTATGCCCTCACTCCTCCCCCAGCAAAGCCTCCTGCACACCATGAAACAGCTGATTGGGAGGTGAGGTGAGGGAGCAGGAGGCACTGATTGGTGGGGCTGCTGGTGCGTGGGAGGCATGGAGAGCCAGGGCGGGAGGTGATGGGGGCTGATGACTTATTATTGTGGCTCTTTGGCAATGTATATTGGTAAACTGGCTCCTTCTCAGGCTCAGCTTGTCCACCCCCGTTATACGTCACTAGCGAAAATACCCGGCGTTGCTCGGGTCAGTCGGAGGTGGGGAGGGGGCAGAGAGCTGAACGAATACGGGGTCGGTTGGAGGGGGCAGAGAGCAAACCTGACACCCCCACCTCACCACCCCGACCAAACCTGATACCCCCACCTCACTTACCCCTCGACCAACCCCGACTCACATTTTCACCACCCCCCACCCAAACCCAACACCCCCACGTCTCCCCCCTACCAACCCCAACACCCCCTGACCAACACCCACACCTCACCCCCCCGTAGACCAAACCTGACACACCCACCTCACTTCCCCCCCAACCAAACCCGACACCCCTACCTACCACCACAAACAAACCCGACACCCACACCTCACTTACCCCTCGACCAACCCCGACCCCCCTCCTCACCCCCCCCAACCAAACCCAATACCACCTTACTCCCCCACCAAACCCAACACCCCCTGACCAACCCCAACTCCAACCCCCACACCTCACCCCTCACCCACCCAGACACCTTCCCACACCCCCAGACCAAACCCAACATCCCCGGCTCACTTACCCCCCTGACCAAACCCGACACCCCCACCTCACCCCCCCCGACCAAATCCGACACCCCATCTCACTTACCCTCCGACCAAACCCAACTCGGGTCCGTCGGAGTGGGGAGGGGGCAGAGAGCTGAGGGATTCCGGGGTCTGTCGGAGGGGGGAGGGGGCAGACAGCTGAGGGATTCCAGGGTTCCGTTGGAGGGGGGAGGCGGCAGAGAGCTGAGCGAGTGCGGTGTCTGTTGGACCGGGTATTATGACATCATAACTGCCCAGCTGATGTGATTGGCCTTTAAATAATTTCACCCCTGGGGGGCGTCAGAGGTGAGATTTGAAAAATTTTCGACTCTTACGGTCATTAAGACCCCAAGACCTCTAACTGTACCAAATTTCAAGTCTCTAGCTCAAACGGTGTGGAAGGAGTAAGCTTACATACATACATACATACACCATTTGACTTTTATATATATAGATTGAAGAGTTACACCAAGAACTAGAGGGGTTCCACTAGAAACAGCCCCCACTCACTGATGATTCCCTATTAACAATTCTGTTTTGAGATCAGTTAGACAGTTTTCAATCTATTTCATATGAGCCAGATTAATTTTACATCACTGCTCCTTTTTTAATCAGGATGCTGTGTGGTACTAAATAGCTGGTCAAAAAATTCCATCAAAACCATTTCTCTCTGGAAAATTAGGTTTGAGGTTTTTTGCCCCCACGCCCCCAAAAAAGTAACTCCTTATTGATGAAAATTTCAACTTTTCATTTTAAAAGAAAATGCCCTAAAACAAAAAAATAATCTGGTTTTGGCCAAAATCAGAAATATTTCATCTGAAAACCGAAATATTTTTATTCTGAAATGCTGTTGTGGTGCTTCAAGAGAGCTGAAGTTCAGAGGCCTCATACCTTCATTTTTATCTGTGGGCCAGACTCCCCAGCTGGACTTTATCTCCCATGAAGCATCGTGGCCACGCAACTGTACTGCCAGGATGTTCTGCCTCCCTTCACCAAGAGGGGACACTGTGGTGCATCATGGGAAGTGTAGTCCAACCCGGAAGCCTGGCCTATAGGGGAGAATGGGAGCATGAGACACACAAGCTACAACACCCAGTAGAACACAGCAGAATTTCTAAATATTTCAGTTTTCAAGTTTTTGTTGAAAACAAAATTTTATATAGAGGAAAAAAAACATTTGTTGACCAGCTGTAGTCCAGCATCTCACAGAACTCTAAGCAGATTACATCAACACAGTTACCTTTATCATCCAGGCTTGTAAAATTCTTAGAGAAGCATATAACATTTGACAGGATTTATTTTCCATGAAACCATACTAATTGGCATTAATTATATTTCCATCCTCTAATATTGTAAAGATAAGTTTGTAACAGCCATTTCATTATTTTACCTGGAATTGATTTCAGATTAACTGATTTATAAATATATGGCTCTTCCCATTTGACTAAACTTTGACTTTCATCCAATCCTCTGGAATTTCATCACTTTTCCAAGAGTTATTAAAACCATCAGGCCAGAGAGCTTCTTGATAAAGTTTTTAAAAGTTTATGAATGGAAATTATTCAAACCTGTTTTCTAATTTAAATTGTTTTAACTTTACTAGCTGAACTACTAGTAGTAGAACAAACATCATTAATGTTGGAATAGAAAATATTTCATCATCATTATGTGACACTAATATATTCTCTAGCTAGGTTCCACTTACAGAACAGAAATATATATGGAACACTTCTTTTTCTGCATCATTATTGACAATTTTAATATCTCCATTTGGTAATATCTCCATTTGGATTTATACATGCTTAGATTCATTTTGTTCTTAATTAGAGCTGTGCCGAGAATATTTAGAACAAAACTCAATAATTTCAGAGGGCTACATGAAAGAATATTTCAGGAAAACAATTCTCAAACTGATCAAAACATTTCAATTTTTGACTTTATTTTATAGTATACTATCTAATATATATTAGAACTTTTCCCCTTTTTCCATGAGGAATTTTGATTTTCATGGAACTGCATTTTCCAACAGAAAACTGTTCCATCAAAGTTTTTCTAATCAGCGCTATTCCTGATACATTTAAAAAAATCAATTTTATTTTCCTTAATCCTGTTTGCCATAGATAGTTCATGGCTATCTTTAGCTTCCCTTATCAATGTCATACATCCCTTAACTTCTAATTATATTCCTTACCATCATTCTCTTTTTTTCCATAGGTATGCATGCTGGCCAGGAAAAAAGTAATCACAGGATTTTCTTAATTTCCATGTCATATTTTAATAGCCAAAGAATGACAATTTAATTTCAATCCAAATTACTTGTATTCAGTACAATCAAACTGAAGTCTCCATGAAAGAGCACAGTGCATGTCTCATCTTTAACATGCTGCAGCAACTTTGCCTAACAAAATGGCATCTGCTCCTGCATACTAGCAGACACCATAGAAACTTAAAACTGTGAGAAAACAAAATCATACCTACATAAATCACCTCCTTGCTGATTTTTATTTTGTTTATTACACTTAATCTTTTGGGAGGTCTGAGGCGGACACCACCTATCACCTAGGGCTTTGGCACTAGCTCTTCTGCCAGTTCCTCATCTCCATTTTGAGATGCACATTTTGTGGTAACATTTACACTTCCATCATCTTCAGATCAACAGAAAACTCCATTGTTTTCTTTTTCAGTAAGTGAAACTCATACTCTTCAATCGTAAATTATGTAGATGGGGGGGAGAAAATCATGGAACTGAGGTTATATAAAGAGTTATTTTCATTGAAGGGATGAATCCAACTTTAAATACATAGATTCCAAGGCCAAAAGGAACCACAGTGATCATCTAGTCTCAGTGGCGTCGCTAGGGTTGGTGTCACCCAGTGCGGAGGCAGCAGCCAGGGCGCCCCCTCCCCCCCCCCGGGGCTCCCCGCACGGCTCCGGCCGGGACCCTGCAGCCCCCCACGGCCGGCCCGGGGTCAGAGGCAGCGCGGGGTGGGCCCGGGGGCGCCCGGCGCCGACAGCCCGAGCCGGGTGTCACCCCTCTGAGAGGGTGTCACCCGGTGCGGTCCGCACCCCCCGCACCCGCCTAGCTACGCCAGTGTCTAGTCTGACCTCCTGCATAACACAGGCCAGAGAACTTCCCCAAAATTATTGCTAGAGCAGATGCTTTAGAAAAATATCCAATTTTGATTTAAAAATTGCCAGTGATGGAGAATCCACCATTACCCTAGGTAAATTGTTCCTATGGTTAATTACCCTCACCGTTAAAAATATGTGCTGTTATCATTGTTTGGGAATTTGTGTATTCAAATTTCAGAACATGAATTTATTTAACAGAACCATTTAGCATGCAGTTAGTCATCACTCTAGAACTTGGTAAATTTATGCTACTCCTCTCTCCATTAAGAAACAGTTATTAACAGCCACTCTCATTACGCTAAGTCAGATTGACAGAGATGCCCAGTTTTAAACAGCTGTTGCGACCTAGAATATGCTTTACTTTAATTTGCTTGTATATATATTTATATAGCACATCTCATCCCAAAGCATACTTTACATTATATACATCAAAACAGCAAGCTCTGAAGTTCAAGGCAGCCACAAATACAAACATGTGATGCTACATATAATAGGTGAGGGGAAATTTGGTACAATATTAGCAGGGCATACCAGGGCCGGCGACAGGGTGGTACAATGGGTACAGCTGTACCGGGCCCCGGACTTAAGGGGGGGTCCCCCTGTCATGTTACTGAAAGAATTTGGGACCCTAGAAATCATTGCTGAAACCAGGGTCCTATAGTGGCACCAAATCTTATGTACAGGGGGTCATAACAGGTGTCTGTGACCAGATTATGGAGGGCTAATTATGAATATGCCATTAATGTGTGTATCTTTTTTTAAACTAAAGTTATGAATACTGGATATAAGGTGCCTGTGAAATCTCAGACAAGCTGTTGTTAACTTGGCTGGCCTGGCTGATGGGCCATTAAGGGACATCAACCACACAATGGACTTTGTATATGCCTGTCCACACCCGAGCTGCTCTAGGAATGTCAACTGCCTGGTCAGAAACTGAATCCTGGAGAGTCTGGTGATTTGACCTTGTGACTGTAAACCTCCATTTTGCAACCGGACTCTGCAAAAGAAGGAGGAGGGTCTTGGCCCAGAAGAGAGAGTCTATAAAAGCTGGAAGAAGCATTCAGCCTGCAGCCTGTCTTGCTTCCAGCTCTGAATGGACTTTGCTACACAGGTGAACTCTGAACTAAGGTGCTGACCCACCCCTAAATGGGGTGCTTTCTAAAAACTTTGATTTGAACCTGCAGCTTATTCTACCTTTGCTGCAAGCCTGAACCAAGAGATGTGCCATTACTGCATGTAATTGATTTCTTTTAACCATTCTTAACCCTCACCTATACCTTTTTCCTTTTATAATAAACCTTTAGATTTTAGATTCTAAAGGATTGGCAACAGCGTGATTTGTGGGAAGATCTGATTGGCATATTGACCTGGGTCTGGGGCCTGATTCTTTGGAATTGGGGAGAACCGTTTTCTTTATTTGGGGGATTGGTTTTCATAACCATTGGTCCCCAGGACAGGTGGCTGCTGGTGGTGATACTGGGAATCTGGAGTGTCTTAAGGGGATTGCTTGTGTGACTTGTGGTTAGCCAGTGGGGTGAAACCAAAGTCTTTTCTGTTTAGTTGGTTTGGTTTGCCTTAGTGTGGAAAACCCCCAGCTTTGGGCTGTAGTTGCCCCTTTGGAAGCAATCTGTCCTGATCTGACACTCACAGTTGGATCCCACCAGGAACAGCACCGTCACACCCCCTTAAATCCGGGGCGGGCCCGGTACGCAGCTGTACCCCCTTGTCGCCGGGCCTGTGAGCAAGGCGCGGCTCCGGGCAGCCTCTGCAGCGCTCGTCAGCCCCCTCCCCCGGCACCCAGCAGCCTCTTCCCAACCCCCTTTGCTTCTCCCGGCCGGGCCACGCGGCCAGAGCGCATGTGGGAGTTGGGGCCCGCAGGCGGCAGGAGACCAGCTGGGGGGGGCCCGCGGGCGGCGGGAGACCGTCCGGGGTGGGCCCCGCGGGCGGCGGGAAACCGGCCGGTGGGGGGCCGCGGGCAGCAGGAGATCGGCCGGGGGAGGCCCCGTGGGCGGCGGGAGACCGGGGGGGGGCCCCGCACGATCTGCGTACAGGGCCCCAAAATTCCTGTCGCCGGCCCAGGGGCAAACCACTGTTCTTACAAAATGCCTCATGGGTGTGGAGGTATGTGCACCGTCTCTTTAAATCTGTACCCATAAGATGGGCAGAAGGGGCCTTGAAGGTTCGAAGAAGGAACTCTGCGGTGAAGAAGAGAAGGAGAGAGAAAGTAAATTTAGGGCCAGTACTGTTTTACTTATTCTAAGAAAGTTCCTTTTTCAGTGTGACAGTGTCAACAAGTCTGGTGATTTTATCACAAGTTTGGCAATATTTGCTGGTTTTTCTTAAAGCCCTAGCTTCTGGAGTCCTGTGATGATGTGAGAATCTCAGCTTCCCTTTTTAAAACATCTGTTGAAAAGCTTGAACAAATGACCTGGGAACTCCCTAAAAATACAGAAGGAAATACGAAGTACTCCATTTTATTTTCAAAATATCTCATGATTTTTTAAACCAAGCTCATTGTTTTTAGGATCTGACTCATGCTTTTTTAGTGCTTGGGGTTGGCGACTCCGGGGAGTAACAATGGAGATAGCTAATGGCCACAAAGATCAGGAGGGCGATGTCAGGACCCTGATTAAACTCCTCTGCAATTCAATTTGGCTGTCACAGGTTAACTGGAATTACTACTCTGCTCCGGGCCTGTAGCTTCGTTGAAACGATAACAAAAGCATTTTGGCTTTCACAAATGAGGTATTTTTCTGGTAGCCTTATGAACATGTGGGTGTTTCTCTGTAGGTAGCAAACTTTCAGTAGCTAGCAAACACTGCTCAGTATTTTCCCTTCAGGGGACCTACAGAGTAGAGAAGTGAAATTCAAGATAAAAAGGGGATGCCCAGCCCAGATGAGGCTGGGCTTGCTGCTTTCCTGAGCATTTGGCTCTGCTCAGACCCCAAGACACAGCCCCCCATTAAGGTAACAGGGTTTTGGCACAGAGGTTCCCCAAAATGAACGAGTCTTGCGCTCTGCCCGTCCTTACTCTGGTAGGGCACTTAGGAAGGAGGGACAAATACATAAGGCACTGGAAAGTACCATCTGAGTCTGACGGCTCCCAAGCTCAGGGGGCTACTGGGATCAAACAGCTGTGCTTGGCTCTGCCACAGCTTTCCCCGAGAGAGACTCATCCATGTCACCCCTTGCAACTTACCCATGCAAACGGAAAGAAAAATAAACAGACACTAACGTGGGAGAACAAATTGTTTTACACAATGATGACCGACGGCATCAGCCATTGCTAAAGCAGATAAAAGCCAGCTCCGTTCAGTGTCTTGGAGATGAGCCTACAATGCTATTCCCCCAGGTGTTGCTCTTTTCCAATTACTTTCGCAAACACGTGTCATTGATTATTAAAACTGCCACCTGAGGCAGGCATCAGGTTGTGGCCCCTGCTGTGGTGCGAGTACAAATGACACGTGCATTACCCTAGATTTGTTACTTCGTCTTGCCAGCCCAGACTGTTGGTTTGTCTCATCCAAGTGTTTATGTCTTGACTTTTAAACTGCCGGTTCTGCAGGCCAGGGACCGTCATTTACTCTACGTTTGTACAGCAATGAGTACAACAGGACCCAAACTGGTTGACGCCTTTAGATGGTATAAAAGTTAAACAACTCCTCCCTCCTGACCCTAACAATCCTGGTGAAATGCAAATTTCTCTCACACACACACATACACACACACCAAAATTACCTGTATTATCCCAGGAGCTAGCATATGGTCGGTTTCACAGAAACACATTCTTTCAGTAGGAGAGGAGCACAATTGTGAGGTCTTCTGCCAGATTTTCAGAATATCTCAGTTCCCCAGACCAGATCTACACTTTGAATCCTATTATCTGGCTAGAGACCAGATGCCGCTGATTCCAAAACCCATACTCAGCACATTAATAGCCGAAGCAGTATCCAGTGTGTCTCCTCTTCCTGAGAGCTTTGAACTCTGTCTAGGGCAGCGCTTCTCAACTTATTGACAGGTGTGGGCCGCATATGCAGCTCTCTGTGTGTTATGTGGGCTGCATCCACACAATATATATACAACCTTTATGCCCTGAGGATGTTACATGGGCCACAGCTGTGTGTTGATTAGACCAGTGGTTCTCAACCTGTGGCCCAGAGTCTATATGGCCCCCATTTCCATAGCATGGAGAAGACCAAGACGAGCAGAAAGGTGGGAAAGGGATGGATACCAGGGCTGAGCACAGGATACAGATTTAGGTTTGGCCCCATATTTCAATGCCCATAGTGGGGAAAGTCTCCAAGTTGCGGAAGCATCTGCCATGCTGCCTTTCCCAGCTTCCTAGAGCAGAAGAACGTATACAACCCCAGCACCCACAAGATTTCTACCGACCCTTTGTAGGCAAAACAGAGTGCTTTGAAAACAGCCACTTTCCCAGATCACTTGTGGCAAGTATGGCATGAGCCACAACACAATGCAACACATGGGGCAAACATGATGGCTCCCTCCCCAGAGCCATGAAAGAGAATCAGCATGGTCACCCCCTCTGGGAGCTGAGGCCTGGAGTGCCTGCAGAGGCACTTAGCACATACAGAGGGTGTGTGATTGCCATCTAGTGACTACTGACATATTCCAGCCTGTGATGCATTTGCTCGGGTGATGAATCCCTAGATCCCGAGATATTTGACAGCTTTCCAGTGCAATAACCACCGAGCCTAATGGCAGACATTGATGTAATTACCCTCCTTCCCATCTGCCTATTAGGAGTTGCCAGTTTAAATGTCTCGCTCTTTTGGAGCAGCTAGGGGATGTGAGGATCAACGCTTCTCACTCCACCAACACCGCCCAGTTACTGGGAGATGAGCTGTAGCGACCCTCCAACCCCGGAGACACACAAACGGCTATGGATCTTTTTAACCCTTACAGAACATATTAGGTGTTCCCAAGCTCCTGCCTCTGTTCCTGTATTGGAAATGGGTCCCAAAGGCCAGGGTCAGCTCCTGCATTTTTGCTGCCCCAAGTAAAAAAAACAAAAACAAAAAACCTGCTGGAGCACCGGCTGAGAAAAAACATGGCGGCCGGAGTGGAGAGTGCCACCCTAATATTGGCCTTAGTGCTGCCCCTTCCAAAGGGCCACCCCAAGCACGTGCTTCCCAGGCTCGTGCCTGGAGCTGGCCCTGCCAAAGGCTTCACTCTGATGAGATCAGTGGCAGAATGTATGAGGGAGACACTGAATCTGGCATCAGATCTCTGTTCCTGGGAAGAGAAATCACCGCGGGCCCATGCAAGCTTTACAACGCGCACAGTCAAACAGCAGCCCTGTGTTCATCTGTAAGCAGGTGAAAATTTGTAAATTCCAAGGCCGGCAGGGCCCACGGTGGTCGTCTAATCTAATCCCCTGTATATCCCGGCCAGGGAACTGCAGATTAATCTCTACAACATTCTGCACCCAATTCCCTTCCCTTCCTCCCCACCCCCCCACCCCCCAACAAAAATGAGAAAGACGTCAGTCTGTGCCATTTGCCAGTGGAATAAACAGATGTGAAGCTTCAGCCAAGCCATGCTGACGCATCAGAGACTTGTCAGAGAGTCAAAGCGTGGGACCAGCTTCTGCTGAAGAAGAGCGTGGTGTAGCTGGAAAGCTTGTCTCGCTCACCACCAAAAGTTCATTCAGTAACAGATGTTACCTCATACACCTTGCGTCTCTAATATCCTGGGACCGACATGGCTACACCACCACTGCGTATCTGCAAGTTATTCCATTCAATAAAAGGCTGGAAGATTTTTGAAAGAGTGAGAAAAAATCCTCTCTTTTCTCTAGCTCCGGCACCTTAAAAACACGCTGTCAGGTTAATTTGAAATTTGATCCCAAATTCTCCAATCAATTTTAGGTGGATAGATTTAGTTCTGGCAAAGCTAGAGGAGGATCAAAGTCAGCATATTGTTTCCCGGGTGGCCCAGCAGTACATAGGGCATTTGCATGTCAGTTTCCATTTGGATGAGAAATCAGGGACATTGAGTAAGGGCATTTTCCTAGCATAATCTTTTAATTTACTATAATAGACGGCAGTCCTCTTTGCCTGAACACCTGCGAGAACAAACCAGCATGCAGGCAGCTTTCCTTTTGCAGAAGCTTTGGGTATTTCTACTTTATCCCGAGAAACAATTCTTTGCCTCCTTTTCTCCCCAGCAACTGACACAGACTCTAAGTAAAATGCAAAGTCACTCTCTCTCTCTCCTGACTTTGTCCAAGCCCACCAGCTCCTGAGTTTGAAACAAAGGAACCCTGATAGCGCCACACTCCTCTTCTTGCCAGGGGACTCCAAGATTCTGCCCCCTTCTTTGCCTGCCAATTGGGTTTTACAATACAAAGGAGCTTCTGGTTACAGCCACAGAATTTCTAAGAGCCTAGATCAAAATTGGGGTGCATATAAATTCCAGGGCTGGTGTCTGCAGAGTTTCATATTTCCTTGAACTCAACCTCTTGCCTTACAAAATTTCAAATTCTGTAAGACCTGCTTCATGAAGAGGTTCACAAACTCCTCATCGAACTCAAGGATTCCTCCAGAGTCAAGAAGTTTCAAATGAACAGCAGTGATATTAGCTATCCAACCTTCTCAAAAATATTCAGATGCGCTAGATCTCAGTGAGCTCAAAAGACTGAAATAAATCTGATTTTCTACCCCTAATAATTCTTGATACATTACATTTTTTTTTAAGTTACCTGACTACCAAAAGTGAATAAGGTTCCTTTTTTCACAAGCTCTCAAAAATTCCTGGCTTGAATTTTTACAAACTTTCCCCCCAAAATGATCTGATACCAAGAGATCAAAAATGAGACACTTCAGATGGAAAAGAGAGGGGCTTTTTTAGAAAATTAGAAGGGGAGTAAGAAACTCCTTCAAGTCAATGAAACTGCTCATATGAGTGAAGTTATGTGCATATAGAAGCATTTGTGGAATCAGTGCCTTAAAAGATAGGTAGATATGAGACAGGATATTTTTGTAAGGGTTGAATGAGTCATTTTGTATGAAGAATCCTTTTAAGATTACGCATTTAATAGGATTCTAAGGAGCCATCAGTGTTAAAACAGAAATGTAACTGTTCAAGGAAATTCAAAAGAAATTTTAGAACACACTGGATTATAAAGTCCTTCTACAGCTATTTGTCAGAGGTTTTTAAAAAACATGTTTTTAGGTATGTTTAATTATATCATATTTAGGAGGCAGTTGAGTCTGGAAATTACATTCTATAACAAAAATCAGGGATTTAGCAAATGAATGTGAATGCTGTCTTTGGAATCCTATCGCACCAAATTACTTTGGTTTAAGCATTGCAGTTGTCAGCTGAGAATTTGTCATCTACCAAATGGTGTCCTTTAACCACCTATAAAATATCACTCATATAATGAACCTAGGTATTTTACTGGTAATTAAAATCCAAAAGCAATTAGCTTTTTGTTCATTTCACTTGGGAATCTGACTCAAAGCTAAATGACTACCAAATATATTTTATATATACATACACACACACCCAAACTCAGGCAAAGGTCCAGATGTCTGAATGATGTCCTAATTAAGTTAAACAAAAACAATGCCATATACATACACACACACATTTTATTATGAGTTGTGCAGTCCTTGTAATTCATTTCCAAGATCTAAGAAGATGGCAATTAGGGATGAAAGAACTGGTTCGGTGAAAAACAACTGGCCTGAAACTTTGCCCAGAACTCACATTGGAACTAAGGTCCCTATTCTGGAACTGCTGCAGGACCAAGATATACCCATGTGGAAGCAGTTGCAGGATTGAAGCATAAGGCTGATTTTGAAGTTTAGCTGATTGGTTCCCATGTCCCAATCCCAAAGTCCCAGAGACTTTCCAAGTCCTGAGCTCTTCAGTCACTTTTTAAAATCCTGTGTAGCGTTTCTTCTCCTCATCTCCCACCCCACTCTCATGTCTGCATTTCCTAGTTACAGTGAGGACCAGAAGCAGCATGTTTAGGGAGAAAACACTAGGCACCTAAGGGCTTTTTCGTCTTGCAGAACAAGAACCAGTGGCTAGAAGTAAACACCAGACAAATTCAAAGCAGAAATAAGGCACAATTGTTTTTAACTTCTTTTTTCTATTTCACCTTGCAGGACTGAGCTCTTGTTGCTTTTTTGCGTCTCGCATGTTTCATTGTTTCCGATGGCTCTCCGTGCTCCTGAATCTTGGTCAGTTCACATCACCCGGATGCCTCTCCTGCTACAAGCATTTCCTCCCCTTTCACACCACTCCTGAGTCATTCTCCCTCACCCTGCCCACCACAAAGCTTTCCCTTCAAATCCCTCCTCAAAATTCATTCCTTTCAACTGTTGGAGCACTGCCCTGCACCTCACGCCACAGCTCTCCCCATGTTTGAATAAGCTAGATTCATTGATTCAAAAATACCAAAGGGCTCCTCATATGATGGGCACATAAGAAAAGGCATATTGTACCCCTTCGACGCTGCAACACACTTTCCCCTCTCCCAGCCGTTGTGCATCACCCGCCCTTGCTGAATTGTAAGGGTCCCCAAAGAGCTAGCTCCATGGGAGATGATCCCCACTGATAGCCCTAAGGTTCTGCGTGGGGTCACAGATCCACCAGCACAACACTCATTGCAGGAGTGAGGCCTTGAAGGGTGGGTCCTGCCAGGAGGTATCTAGTTGTAAAGAGCCATGCACACCCTGGGGTGCTGAACCAATCATAGCAATGTATTGAAACTGTTGCTCTCAGATTCTGAGTACATAACACCTGAATGCATATCGGAGCCGAATAATTCTGCACTAAATAGGCATGCACCTACCTTCCTAGATATGAAAGGATTACACAAGCTACTTTTGGACCTACCAGTTAATAGCTAGCTAGTACCAAATACCTGTGTAAGCCCTGGTGTATAGCAACAGTGCACCACATACAATACCTGTGAACATTCCTCGTACCTGTGTTCTTACCTGTACTGTACACACGAACCTGTAGAACTGTGTATTTTACCTGTGTAGTTAACTGCAAATTTGCCAATAAAAATCAAATGCCAATTTCAGCTACCCTGGTGCGACTCTGAATTGCACAGGTGCAGCTGGGAGTCTAATGCAAGACCGTATGAAAAAGGAAAGAAAACACTGGAGATTCTGAACCCAAATGTAAATGCTGTATAAGGCTGATGCTTCTGGTTTTCAGGGTGGTTTGTATTTATGGCAGATTTAAATTGCACCCTTCATAGCAAGGAAAGGCTTTCAGTTTTACACCAGTATTCAGGGACTTACTCGGATGCTGCACAAGGAGGCATGGTCAATGCAAAAGAGAGGATAGCTCCTATCAAACCCAACAAAACCATTTTCTGGCACAGAACAATGGCATCTCTCCTGAGCACCCAGCTAGAAGCCAAATCCCTCCCATCTGAGGCAGAACTGGGACTCAGAGGGTATGGCCACACTGCAATGTAACCCAGGGTTTGAACTCAGGCTCAAGGCTAAGTAACCTCCCTTCCGCCTATACACAAATCACTCTAGCCCATGGCTTGCACCCAGAGTCCCAGGGTCCCACAGGGATGGATTTCCCAAGCCTGAGCCATTCCAGCATCCAGTGTTCAAGCCCTATTGCTTTGCAGTGTAGATGCAGGTCCACTGGACTTGTGCTCTGTAAGTATGCCAAAAGTACCCCACAATTCCACAGGCCAACTTTCTTTGTCCTCTGGACAGTCAACTTTGGTGGGCAGTCAAGCTTTCCCACACTGCGTCATGAACAAAGGGCTAGAGCAGCCACATTTTGGGAGGGTGCTAAGAAGTCTGGGATAAGGGTGGTTGAACTTGGACCTGCGTGATGCAGTGTAGATGGTGCAGCCCCAGGTTGGGACCCAGGATTCAACAATTCCTAACCTCATTGAAGTGAGGCCTAAGGAGGGTACTGGAGGGTTAGGCAAAGGCAGCTGGTCCAACCCCCCCTTTCCTATGATAACTGGCTCCTACTCGTACACTGCAGTCTGCCCCAGGGTGCAGGGGCTTGATGATGACTGACAGTAGCCCAGACTGAGGCAAGGTGGGGATTAGAGGGTTGGGGGCTCCCCAGGAGGGGAGACCCAGAGACAGAGTGGGGGGGGTATTGCCAGGGGGCAACACCCCAGGAAAAAGGGCATTGGGGTCCAGGAGGGACACAGGAGGCCAGCGGACAGCAAGACACTGGCCTGTAGAGGGCCTGTAGAGGGCGGACCGAGCTAGAAGAGCTAATTCCCTGGAAAACCAGCAGGAGGGGCCACCGGGTGAGTCGTCGCATCACTACAGCAAGAAAAATAATTAGGAATATGGAATGGCTGCCATATGATGAAAGATTAATAAGACTGGGACTTTTCATCTTGGAAAAGAGACTACTAAGGGGGGATATGATAGAGGACTATAAAATCATGACTGGGGTGGAGAAAGTAAATAAGGAAGTGCTATTTACTCCTCATAACACAAGAACTAGGGATCACCAAATTCAATTAATAGGCAGCAGGTTTAAAACAAACAAAAGGAAATATTTCTTCACAGAACATACCGTCAATCTGTGGAACTCCTTGCCAGAGGATGTTGTAAAAGCCAAGACTATAACAAGATACAATCATGGAGCATAGGTCCATCAATGGCTATTAGCCAGGATAGGCAAGGATGGTGTCCCTAGCCTCTGTTTGCCAGAAGCTGGGAATGGGTGACAGGGGATGATCACTTGATGATTACCTGTTCTGTTCATTCCCTCTGGGTCACCTGGCATTGACCACTATCGGAAGACAGGATACTGGGCTAGATGGACCTTTATGTAGATATTTT
Source organism: Sternotherus odoratus (assembly GCA_032164245.1). NCBI lineage: Eukaryota > Metazoa > Chordata > Testudines > Kinosternidae > Sternotherus > Sternotherus odoratus. The sequence goes on along the minus strand of JAVMKO010000009.1, from coordinate 41,855,763 downwards.
GTTTTATCGGATGGGAAGTCGCCAGGTTCCAGTTTCACTGAATGCCCCCTAGTCCTTCTGTCACAAGAAAGGATAAAATGAATCAGCCTTTCATTATTGTGTACTCCTCCATCATGTTCCCTCTTATCTGTGGCCTCTCTAAGGTCAACAATCCCAGTCTTTGACATCTCTGTTCATATGAAATTTTTCCAGGCCCCTGAATCATTCGCCTCAGCAGCATCGGCAATCCCTCAATTTGGGGATGATCTCTAGCACAGATTTACATATGGGTCCAGAGATGAGTCAGGACTCCAATCCTGGCACAACAGGTCCATCTGCAGTAGCCTCTGAACCCTGAACACAATATCCCATGTGAAGGCATCACACAGAATCATTGTAACATTTTTAGATGGCAAATAGATTTTTAGATTTGCACCACGTAATACATTAATAGGAAAATGAACTCAATTTCCCCAGGTTTTCCCAGGTGTGATCTAGCCACTGTGGTGATCACAGCTTTTTTCTGCTTTCCTCTAAGTCATGTGCTTGCAGAAACTCTCCTAGCTATTCTTAGCATGCGCAAACCCATGCCCAGCCTTGTCATAGCAAAATCCAGTCTCATAGCTTAAAGAAGCCATTTTCATTCTCTGTTTTTCTTTTCTCCCTGGACTTTTAATTTCAGAATGGCCTCCCCTATTGTCAGAGATGCCACAATGCATCAGAACGGAGCATGGGATGAGACCACTTAAAAATTCAAGGCTTCTGTGCTTTGCCCCATTCTTTTCTAAAATGCCCATCAGTCCCATCTTTCTAATGTTGGGAATAAAGCAGTCATTCAAAGCACAGAGGTAAGAAGCAGAAAGCAACTGGCTGGAGTAAGAGCATTATGGGCGAACATCCCCCCTGTGCAGAGCCAGCATAAAGCCAATGCATTGCCTAAGCCCTATTTTGAAGGTTTAAGTGCAGTTTCAATGCCACATAGGCCCGGTGCTACCATTTGGATGAATTTTACCTTTAGAGAGGAAACTTAACCGCCGCTTACACCATCAAAGCACAGAGAGAGAATTCCTGTCTGCCTGGCTCCACAGGAATCCCGACAACGCCCATCCCAGCATGCCACAGGATATCCCTGTCCAAGCACTTTGCCAGCACACAACCCAACATCAGCCTTTAGCAGCTGTGCTCCTGCCTTTCTGCATTCTCCTTCCACTGGCCCCAGTGGGTTTATGGAGATTATCCAAATAAGAGACGCAGCCACACAAAAGAAATCAGTAATGGGCAAACCATACATAGGTCCTAGAGTCTGGTACCCCGTTTCTGTCATGTCGGGTCCTGTCCTCTTTTCTCTGGCTTCTGGCACCTCTGAAATGCTCCTTTTGCACTCTTCTGAGACGGAGCAGGCAGTAAAAGGAATCCAATCAAATAATCAAAAACTAAAGAAAATAAAAATACATGTGCAGAGACCCTCTTTCGAACACTCACCCTTTGAAAGGATTAAATCATTTCAATTTTGTTCTGTCTCATTCACTTCCCTGCCCCCTCCCGTTCTAGGCATACTATATAGATATCTGTATAGTTACAGAGGGCTTTTTTATTATTTAGTTAATATGAATTACAGGCCTCGAGCTTCCTCCCCTCTAAACCCAAAATGAGGAAGCTTTCTTTTTTCTCTCTCTCTTTTTTTCCCCCTCTTCTTTTCCCCTCACCAACACGATTTACATTCTCAATGTAATGTATTAAAAAGTTGACAGGGCCGAAAGGATTCACATGATGTCGCTAAGAAACCCAATTTCCATGATGAATTGCCCGGAGCCCCTGAATCACAAACCATTTTTTCCGCTGCTCAGAAGTTGATTTTTTTTTTTAAATCTTCTTAAAGCTTCTCTCCTAATCTTCGGCTAGAAGAGATGGGTGAAAGGATTTTTTTTTCTAAACTAAGGAAAGTATTAGCATCTTGGTTGTTGTGCAGCAAATTTGAAAATGCAAGGTTAGTAATATTTCAAATCGGCTACGGTCCAAGCCACTTGATAAGTATGCTCTCTCTCGCTCTCTAAGTTTCTGTTGGCAGAAGTGCGGAGCTACTGCAGCAGTTCTATGTGCGTGCATGGTTGAAGGGAGATTCAGCTATCCACACACCTACCCTTCCCCCACCTTCAGACACCGCTGGTTTCCAGTCTAAGAAACACATCAGTCTGCACTTGACTGGTCTCAGTTCAACAGCCCAGCCCTAACACCAGTCCATATTTCCATTTGGAACAATATTGGCCTAATTTGTAGGAGCTAGGTTTGCCCTAGAGGGACCCCCTCACCCATGGTTATTTCTCTTTAATGAACTCCCTTGCTACCAAACAATGCACAGGGTGAAAGCCAATCACTTTGAGCACTCCAAGGAGTGCCAATCCTAACTATAACTATCAATCCTAACAATCCTAATCACATCAACCACACCATCAGAGGCTCATTCACCTGCATATCGACCAATGTGATATATGCCATCATGTGCCAGCAATGCCCCTCTGCTATGGACATTGGCCAAAATGGCCAGTCTCTACGCAAAAGACTAAATAGAGACAAATCTGACATCAGGAATCATAACATTCAAAAACCCGTAGGAGAACACTTCAATCTTCCTGGCCATTCCATTAAAGACTTGATGGTGTCAGTTTTGAAACAGAAAAACTTTCAAAACAGACTCCAACGAGAAACTGAGAAACTGGAATTAATTTTCAAATTGGACACAATAAGCCAAGGGCTAAACAGAACTTGCGAATGGTTCTCTCATTACACTAATTGATTGCATTGATTGCCACCCACCATCTGGAAACCCTGCCCCCAACCCCACCCATCACCCCAAATGGACAATCCCCCAAGCTACAATGCGAACATCTGCCTTCCCTCTCCACTGATACTACCTTTGAAGATGCTCCCCCCTTTGAGTGCTGACTTTTGAATTAAAAAACCATCCTCTTCATCTCCCTCACTGCCTTCATCCCCACATCCAATGCACAAATCCAAAGTACAGGCCAAATAAATTGCATCTATTATGGCCTTGATCCACTGTTTTATTAAGAGGCACAAAGATTTCTAATAGATTAGTGAAGTGCAATTTTCCTTTGCAGGAGCCCAGCTGGTTCAACCCAGTCAGGATTATCCAGGTGATTTCAAATTCTGTATTTTAATGGTTGTTTCAACTGGGTTCCCTGATACTGAGAGCTCACTGGTCTGTAATTCCCGGCATCACCCGTAGGCCTTATCATAGTGAACTACATTAGCTACCTCCCGGAATAGCATCTGATTTCAATGAGAGATTGCATGGGAGCTATGTTGGACTGATGCTGGGGGAGCCCCTCAAGAGCATCCAGCTAAGCAGGTTTAGGAGCTCCCGAGGCTGAGCCTTACTCCTGCAATCGCAGCTCCAACCTTAGTTTATCCCCCAGGGAGCAGGACCCAGTGGAGAGGCAAGGCCTTTCCAAGTTTTATTATCCAAAACAAAGGAACAAATCCCAGCAATGGCTGGTTGGGCCAGCGCAGGGTCATGCCCGAGCAGGAGGATGTTCCAGTGGAGCCCCTGGCCATCACTGGACCTGGGTGGGCTCCTAACCTCAAACAGCAGCAGCTGCTGGGAAGACAACTCCCCGACCACCTCCCAAACTGGGGTATTATCATCCTGTAAAAGCACTTTCCCTGGCCAAACCCTTCCGCTTGCCCCGGGCAGAAGCAGCCAAGGGCTTGATGAGCACTCAGAGTGATGAGCTCGGCCTTCCCCAGCGGCGCAGCTAACGGCAGGGAGGGGCGTTCTTTCAGGGCGGATCCCAGTGCTTTGAATAACTCCCGCATGGCTCCATGCACTGTGCTGCTGAGAACACTCATACCAAACTGCTGTCTTGCAGACAGGGCCGGCGACAGGGGGGTACAACGGGTAGAGCTGTACCGGGCCCCGGACTTCAGGGGGGCCCCCTGAAGTCCGGGGACCGGTACACAGCTCTACTCGTAGTCGTCCCCCCTGGGCACCGCACCGCATTTCCCCGGCTGTGTCCGGCGCCGCGGCCGGCTGCCTCCCGAGCCCTTCAGCCGCTGCTCGTCCCGCACCCCAGGAGCCGCCCCGAGGCACCACCGGCTCCATCGCCTCCCCCGCCCCGGCGGCTGCAGAGGACGGCAGGGCGCGCCACTCCCGAGGCACCCCCGCCTGCAGCGCTTCCCCCGCCCACCTGCAAGAGCCGGGCCAGCCCTTGGCGGAGGGGGGTGGGGGGGGGCCCCAAACGCTCAGAGTAGGGAGCCCCAAAATTTCTGTCGCCGGCCCTGCTTGCAGAAGGCACCTCCCTCTGCTAAACACTAACAGCTGTGCCAGGGAATCCTTCGGGCTCTTACAGCCCTGCAACAGCTTCCTTCCTCACCCCATATACCAGCTGTGCCCTAAGAAGCTTGAGAGTGATAAACACCACCCCATCCACATGGCCTGGCTTCCCACTGGAATCACAGTATGTTCCAGGACATCCCCTGTGCAGAGGGGAGGCCTTGAGGGCTAGACTGGACCCGCTCCAGATTATCACTAGTCTTTATCCCAGTAGTACTCCAAGAATCAGGATCAAGGCCCCCTTGTGCTAGGTGCTGCACGTACACAGTAATGGACAGTCCCTGTGCTGAGCAGGACACAGGTTAAAATAAGCCAAGAAGAGACTTGTTTAGCAGAATGCCGCTGTGAGGGGGAGAGGCAGCCATTGCCCTGCGGGGGTAGATGAATTCAGGGAAGGCCTGTGGTGTATAAAGAGTGCCATGCTGAGGGCTCAAAGCTGGGAATCCGTGAGCACAGTGGGCTGGACCACCTCTCTCTGGTCATTCATGAGGGACAAGTCTGGGTCTTGTTACTTCCCCCCAGCCCTCCTTTTGTGATCGAAGGGAGCATGGCATTCTGGGAAATGCAGTCCAGGACCACCTCTCTCTGGTCATTCATGAGGGACAAGTCTGGGTCTTGTTACTTCCCCCCAGCCCTCCTTTTGTGATCGAAGGGAGCATGGCATTCTGGGAAATGCAGTCCATCCTAGGAGCCATAGTTGAAGTCCTAGGTTTGGGGGCTATATATAACCAGCACCTTCCAAAGGAACTTGGTATGTTTTATTCTCTAATGGTTTCTCTGCATAATGATATTGAGATCACTGAGCATCTGTGGGTGGGTTTGGGTGACACACTGGGACAGGTTACCCATTCCAAGGACTTATTCACTGATCACACTACATCAGTCTGCAATAGCTGGAGTATTTGCTTAGAGATGAACATTTGGGAATAAGTGGAATTTAGTTATAACATTTAGGAATTGTGTAAATTCTTCCCTTGGACTGACCAGACACCGATCTCTTACAAGAAGTCTGTAATCCCTGATCAGTTACAAGAAGACAGCTTCTGTAATTGCTGGAAAGCTTGAATGTTATATGTTCCTTTAGACAATGCCTATTGTTCTCTTTACTATTTGTCCTGGCAAACACACCTTCAGGGTCTGATCCTCCTCCATGAGACAGAGTTTTGTCATTGATTTCAGCGTGCATCCTGTAACTGAGTGGCAACTCACCCTGCAGCGCCTCCTGCTGGTTGTCCGAGGAAATAGCTCACCAGCCTCTGGAGTGCCTTCTGCAGACTAATATCCCGCTCAGTGCCAGCCCTGTGTCCCTCCCAGACCCCAGTGCCCTCTTCCACTGGGGTGCTGTGTCCCTGCAGTACCCCCCACAGATCTCAGGGTTTCTCCTCCCCAGGGAATCCCCACCCCCTATCCCCACCTTGCCTCAGTCTAGGCAACTGCCAGTCACCACTTACCCCCATTCACTGGGGCAGACTGAAGTATCATTGCCACTCATCATGGGCAAGGCAGGTTGGATCTGCTGTCTCCTCCTACCCTCGGGGCTGCCCCCCCCCCTGCACCCTCAGTACCTATTTGGACATAGACTAGGCCCCTCAGCCTGGGGGGTTTCGAGGCCAGAGCTCCACAGCTCCTCTATCCTTCCTCCAGTCCTGCCCTACTCCCAGTACTCTTCTTAGCTCCAGCAGTCAGGTCCTCCCTCTGCAAAGGCTAGAGAGAGACTAATTGCCTCGGCCACAGCTGTGGTCAGCTACCCAGGCAACTTCCCCAGCTGTCCTTAATCCCTTTCCCTGCTTCAGCCTTCCCCCAGGGCTGTTGTAAGCCCTTCTGAGCAGGAGCAGGTAGTCACCATGCTACACATCAGATAAGTCCTTAAGAGCCAGAGCCGCAAAGTTATTTAGGCACCTACATCCTATTGAAACCAGTGGAATTGAGGCACCTAAATCCTTTTGAGGCCCTGGGCCTAAATACTGCAGGATAAAATTTTCAAAAGCCCCTAAGTGACTTAGATGCTTGAGTTCCAGTTATTTTCAGTGCGACTTGGGGGTCTAAGTCACTTAGGGACTTTTGGAAACATTCCCCTAATTGTCAAACAGACACATTTGAAATATTGGAGTCCTATCTCCAGGATTCATGCTCTTGGTAGCATCAACAGCTAAATCATTTACTGGACCAGCAGTTTAATCTTAATGCTTGGTTGTTCTGGAATTACCATATCTGTGAAAACTCCTGGAAAGCACTGGTGAATCTGACAGGCACTCTCTTAGACGTCACCAGTGAGGACAACAGCCTGCATAACTTGCATTCCTCGTGGAAAACTGAATGGGGAACACTCTTCCTGTATCCCAGTGGAATTACCATTGGCCATAATATTAAACTATCCTCCACCAACCTATAGTTATGGGTGACTCATTAGAGAAAAAAACCCTGTAAAATGCAATAGATTCCCAACATGTTTATTTAAGGCAAGCATAAAAGAAGGCGAGGACCACTGGTGGTATAGCAAAGTCCCTGATTCATTGATACACGTGCTCTGGGACTACTCTACTGAGAATGGTTTCAGGGAGATGTGTGTGGTTTTCACTGTGACTATTCCTTTACTACCTAGTTCGGGCTGGCAGAGGTAAAATTAGGCCTTTCCAAAGGATTTCCTCTGTATTGAGCTGGGAGTCAAATGGCTTTCCTTGCCTGTATGGCAGCCTTCTTCATTTTGGAAGATCTGAGGCTGGAATAACGACTGCTCAGACATGGCAGCTCTTGAATGGCTGTTACGAAGACAACCGAGCGAACCTGTAAATGTCTGCGCCTTGCAGCCTTCATCCGCCCCGGGCACAGGTTAACGTCACCTTTCTCTGTTTGGAAGTCGCTTCCCAACCCCCAGTCCAAATCTGATCACCTTCAGGCCTTCCCCCACGGCTCATCTGCTCTGCCAGGCATTTGTAAATGGGGGGCCCGTAAAGGTGGGGAATTGCTGGAGGGGGGGTTGTTCCCCCTCCTTCCCCGCAGGGCATACTTCAGCACCCCCCAAGCTCCATCCTTCAAGGGAAGCTGCTTTATCTGCGTTGCTGCTGTCCCTGCTCTGGCAGAGATGAGGAGAGGGAGCTGGCACGTGGAGCCAGCCCAGCCCACCCAGTTCTCTCCCTGATACAGGTCCAGGGCTCTCCTGATGTGGGAGTGCAGAGCACAGGGATACAGGCAGTTGCTGGCCACTCTGCAAATGCAGCAGCAGCCCCTAGCGGGCATCAGGGAAACTGTAGCAACTCTGCTGGGTTTCCAGCATGTGGTAATAGCGTTGCTTGCAGCCATCCCAGCGGAGTTGTTACTGGGGATTGCATTCCACTAACAGGTTAAATGGAGGGTGCTGATGCAAAAACATGGACCCCTGGGCTTCCCTGGATGTTATTCAGTTTGCTCCCAGTGGTAGTGCGAGGATCGTTACTGTTTATGTTACGGGGACCTGAGACAAAAGTTTCCTCCTTGTTCTGTACCAGTGAAATTGCTCATCTAGTGGCTGCAAGTTGAAGCTTGACAACTTCAAACTGGAAATAAGGTGCCAATTTTAAACACTGAGGACGGAACAACTTTCCCAAAGATGTGACTTATTTTCCGGTGCCTGAAGCCTTTAAATCCAGACTGGATTTTGTTACAGCTCAAGGCAACTGCACCCATATTCTCCCATCCATGGTCCAGACAGGCCACCCAATCTAAGCTCCCGGCTCCCCAGCTGCCACTCTTTGGAGCAGTGACCCACATCTCCCTTCCTCCTGACCAGGGTTTTTCCAGGCTGCACAGTTCCCTGTCATCACTGAGTTCCCCAGCATATCAGATGCCTAAGCCAGCCTGCTTGGCTTCCTGGGGCTGGTCCCCACTACTGGGGGGGATCGACGGCAGATATGCAAACTTCAGCTACGTGAATCCTCATGGCGGCGGCAGGCGGCAGCGCGCTCCCCCGTCAATTCCAGCTTGCGCCTCCCGGCGAGCTGGAGTTCCGGAGTCGACGGGGGAGCCGCGGGCGATCGATTTATCGCATCTTCACAAGACGCGAGAAATCGATCACCAAAAGATCAATTGCTACCCACCGATCCGGCGGGTAGTGAAGACCAGCCCCTCCTCAGAGGTGATACAGAGCCTAACTGCCTATGCTAAGAAGTCATGGTACCGCTCTTTCTAAGCAAGTCCATTGGTTCTTAAGGTGAAAGCTTTACAGAGAAAACATTAAAAATAAGAAAGGATCCTACATGTGCCCTATGAAGCTTCCCACAGATCACCTGTCCCAACCCATCTCCACAAGGGCTCTGGTTGGTGTCCGTCTTCCAACCCTTCCTAGGAAGGATTGGGCCCACCTGGGACAGAAGGCTCTGTCTCTTTACTGGGTCACAAAGCAAGCAAGCCCTAAGTCAGTTTAAACTCAGGCTATTTACCCAGAGGTCCTTGCTGTGTTTGTTGATGGCTAGAGACTCCAGCATGAACCAGTATATGTGAATCTTCCCAGGAGATGGTGCCTCTTTGCAGGAGATACAACTTGAGTGAATTTGCCCCAGTGTTGTTAGTTCCTGGCCCGGGAGGGCTGCAGTCACCCTCCCCCATAGAATTACATACAATCCTTGGCCCACATCCCTGATACATGCATTTAGTACAGTAAGATCTTCCAAAGACATTGCAGGAAATTGCCAGATCTGTCAGATGTCTTTGTACAAGAAAGGCTGCTGCGATGGAGGAGGTCAGACTAGGTGATCCTCGTGGTCCCGTCTGGCTTAAATCTATGACTCAGAGACCGGAAATCCATGAAAGCTGGGGTTTGTCTGATACAGCCTTGCTGGAAGTGTCCTGGGGTAACTGCTAGAAGGTAAATAACACAGGTTAATGGCGGCATGGTTTGGGTACAATTGTGGGTTCCTCGTATGGCCTTAGTGCTCAGCCTAAGGCTCCTATGGGAAATCCCTATTGTGTCTCTCTAAACTCACTGAAGGCTCCTCTTTTCTCCTCCACCCCATCCAAGTGTTTTCTTCCTGGGCCACTGAATCAGAACCTGCTCCATGTAACAGCGGCTTGTGTTTTTCTAGGCCAAACTAACTCCTTGATGGGCGCTCAGAATCAGGGGCTGAGCTGTTCTCCTGGTTCCACACAGACCCAGTGTAACGCACCGTGTTTGCACCTCAGAAAGGGATGTTTCTCTCCTATAACCAGATGAGCAGAGAGGTTTGCCCGGCTCTCTAAAGTGCCACCCCAAACACTGGCAAGATTTTCAAAAGTGACTCATGGGTCAGGCAGGAGGGGCACCATTTTTGGGTGCCCAATCAGAGCCAACATAAAAGGGCCTGATGAACAGACAGCGCTGACACCAGCCTTCTGAGAATCAGGACCTGTTAGAGCGCCTCGGTTTGAGCACCCAAAAATAGAGGGGCTCGCCTCCAGGAACGTCTGCTGTGAAGAAGACAGAGGAAAAGGTTCAGCAGACAGAAAATACCAGGGGTATGGTTGAACATATGGACTTATCTCTGCCATGTGACGCCAAGTTCCCTCCTCTGCCCCAGCCAGACAGCCTCCCTCACCGCTAGCTTCCTGGGCCTCTGGGATCTCCCACACCAATTTTCTGCCCGCAGCTTAGTGGAACTTGAGTTATTATGTGTTTACCAGACCCCTGGACATCCCAGCCAGCCCTCCACAAGGGAGATGAGCATCCAGCAGGTGCTGTAATTCTGCTGTATATCCAGCTACGAGAATGTAAGTACATTTTAATCTGACTTTTTGTGTAGGAAGATGTTGTCAGGTACGAGCTTAAAACAGATTCTGTTATAGCCACTCCCCTACCAATCATATCATCTCATTTACATAGCCACTCCCATACTGGCATCAACTGATCTCATTTGCATAGCCCATAGCAACATTACATCAGTTCATTTACATAAATATGCTCATCCCGCATCATCTCATTACATTGCCACATGTACACCTTTACCCAAACTCATTTACATAGCTACTCCCATGCTAACATTACACCAACTCATTTACATAGTCACACCCATGCCGGTAACTTGACATCTGATTGTACAAGGAACACTCCCACTGCAAATGCAGATCTAATTAGCTGGACAAGGCACTGATACTCTAGCCTTGTCTCTGCTGAGGATTTACCCTGGGTACAGCCATCAGTTTCAAAACATTTTGCAGCAGTGGAGTTTACCCCTGGTTGACGCCAGGGCGGGCTGCAGTGAGGCAGATTGTATTTATAGAGGTTTAGCCTGTGTACATTAGAGATTTGTGCCATGCAGCTACACTGATGGTCAAAAGCCAGGCAAACAAGACCATACGCTCTCTGACTTAGTTTCCCATCTGTGAAATGGGGCTAATATGCCTTTTTTCCCCTCACCCAGTTGTCTGTAATAGTCTTTTCAGACTGTAAGCAATTTGGGGCAGGGACTGTCTCTTGCCATGTGTCTGTACAGTTGGGGCCTTTAGGCGATAGTGCAATACATAATATACTAATCTAGAAAACCCTAAGATAGACAGACAAATAGATACATATTCCAATACTTTCTTCCTCTTGTTCAGTCTTGATTTCCTCACTTTCCTTTTGAATGTAGGAGCAGAAGTGGGCTTGGTGTGCTAACTTTGACCCTCTAAATGCATCTTACCCTGTAATGCAATGGGGCCCTAAAATGTTAATAAAAAGTTTAAAAAACCAAATCTTAAATGAGAACCCAGGCTTGAAATATGGGCTTGTTTGTATCCCTCTGCTGCTCTGCATGAATAGCCCTGCTAATTTTTTTTAAAGCTGCCATAGAGTACAGAAGAATTGCTGATGACACATTTTCTTAACACACACATTACACCAAAGGAGATTATATTTTAGTCTCTTTTAGAGACTATAAAATCAGATTCAACCTAATGAAACAACAAATAAAAAGGGTTTTTCCTTTTCTTTTTCAATCTCTTGGCATTTTTCCTCTCGTGGTTTTATTATCTTTCCTCCCCCTCTTTCTTATATTATCTGGGTTTCCTGCTCATTTCAACTCAACGACATGTTGCTGGGACAACTAAGTCTTCTAACCTTCTTAGCTCTGCCATTGTTACTGCCTGGCGCGTATTTAGGAGGAGTGTTTTAATTTCTTTTAGACTACACAGCGCCTGCCCCTTGGAAAGATATTAGAAATGAAGAAGTGGGGAGGGGAATCTTTTATTCTAGAAATGTATGCTATTCAAATCGTCTTTTTTATTTCCTTTAAACCCATCATTTGTATGCAGTAGGTCGCCACTTTAAAAACCCAGTTGTCTGTTCTTGAAAGGCTGGCTCTATGTAATGATGTCATCCATATTCAGCTGGATTCACTGCAGAGGAATGCTTACCCGCATGTGGGAAAACATGAGTTGGAGGCTCAGATGCCATTTATGACTTGCAGTTTTCCCTAAAAATGTCCCTAATTAAAAAAAAAACAGACTACCCTTCCCAACATCTTCTAGGTTTACAAGAATTATTGAGCTAGACCTGGGAGCTGGTTTTCAGCTTGAGGGTTGATATAAATACGGGGCTCACATAGGAATAAATGCTACCCTGTGTGGGTGTGTTATAATACATAACATACCATGCAATTTATTAAGTTGATTTCCCACACCCTCAGCAATTTTACCTACAGAGAGCACAGACATTTCCTGTAGATTTGTGCCATGCTAGGTTAAAATTGTACTCAGATGTGTGAATGATCAATGAAATCTATAAATGATATTTAAAATGTTACAAAATTATCTGTTTTTTATGACATTTCACATTTATGCTTCAGCAAAATATAGGGCCAGGTCCTCAGCTGGTATAATGCAGTGCAGCTCCATAAGAGTATAGAAATTACCATATTAGATCAGACCATAGCTCCCATTTAGACCCGTCTCTAAGAATTCCAGTTTCAGCTGCTTCAGGTAAAGAAGGTTCAGGAATCTCAGAGGAAGGCTGCTATGGGACCCCTGGGAAAATTTCTTTAGGTCAATGGAACTATGCTGATTTACACCTGCTGATATCATTCATTTCAAAGCGAATTCTGATTAGGGCCATCGCATATCTTTGATATATAATGAAAGCTGGTCACGTTTTATCATTACAAACGTTTTAAGTTCTGTGGCATACATTTGCCAAGACTTCACCAAAATATGTCTGCAAGAAGATCTATCGCTTTCCAAGTGGGAAGACTTGAATCCACCTCAGAAATGTGGACTGTTATGTGGAAATGTTGTGTGAGACATCACAGCTTTCCTACACTCTCCAGTTAATGTGAGTAAAATGTGTCAGCATTCATTACAGTTTTACTATATTAAAAACCTAATTGTACATGTGTTGTTCATGCAATCTCCAGTTACTTTAATGTCTACTTGATGTCTCTCTGATGTATTTATTGTACCTGGATCAATGCTCTTTCAACAACTAATTGATCTTTTATTAACATATTATAACTCACTTATTAAATCTAAATTAAAAACTTAATTGAGACACTTACTCTAGAGTGTCTCTGTATTTCATCCTCATAAGCATAATGTATCATTTAATTAATTGACAGAGCTAATAATAGCATGTCATCTGTCACCATGTTCACTGACCTGGGAGCTGGTTTTCAGCTTGAGGGTTGATATAAATACAGGGCTCACATAGGAATAAATGCTACCCTGTGTGGGTGTGTTATAATACATAACATACCATGCACATTTATTAAGTTGATTTCCCACACCCTCAGCAATAAATTAACAAGCTGTTTAAATCTCAAATCAATAACAGAGCCTATTAATGACTTCAAAGTACAAAATGGCTGAAAAATATGCCATGATAAAGAATCACATAAAGATGCTTTCTACTAACACTGAACAAGGGACTTCATTAGGATAAGGAAACAGCTTCCTCACTAAAGTAACTCTGTCCCTCCCTCCCTGAAGACTTTCCAGGGGCTTTTCTCATCTCACTTAGAATCATAGAATCTCAGAGTTGGAATAACCTCAAGAGATCATCTAGTCCAACCCCCTACTCAAAGCAGGACCAATCCCTATTTTCACCCCATATCCCTAATTGACCCCCTCAAGGATTGAACTCACAACCCTGGGTTTAAGCAGACCAATGCACAAACCACTAAGCTATTCACTTCCCACTGCTAATTTAAAGAAACAACATATGAATCCTCATTATACGTTCCTCCTTTATTTGCCTATCAGGATCTGAGGCCAGACTTCTATTTCTGTTGCAGTAACTAATGGCATAGTCTTAACCAGCACCTAGATAAGTGAATTCATGGTACTGCAGTATGTGTGAGGAATGCCAAGCCATTGCAGGAGAGAAACAAAACGATGAAGCTAGGTCTCGGGAGATGAAAAAAGTACTGATAGGTAAACGTCAAAGGCTCCTGGCTTAGTGGAAGCTCACCTAGCCCCAGGAGGTCGGAGTGAAAAGCTCAGAAAATCACTCACAAAATGGACACAGTTTTCTGACTTGGTCGGTTTCATAAATACTTGGAACACAGTGTGACATTGCACTCCATACATTTTATGAAAATATGCTTGGAATGTGAATATAATGCAACTGGAATATGCTTTATGCAAAAGGTCTCCTGTAAGATATCATTACAAAGCTTACAATCTACTGAGTGTGTTCATCCTATTTGTATGCATGTATCATTCTTGTATCTAAAACTAGAAATATGATGTTAACTCTGAAGTCCTATTGTAATTAAGCAAAGTGTGGGCCATTAATGGTGGTTTAGAATCTTGATGGCTCCCATTGACTAGGACAATTGGCTGTAGATGATTCATTTACCTGCAAGCCTTCCTCTGAACGTGGGGGCCAGACAGTGGGTAATGAAGAATGAGGTCTTACAGTGACATGTGACCATGTCACCTGATATTGGAATCCATCTTAAATCTGGTGCTTTTCCATTTAGAAAGAGGGGTGGAAACCTAGAGAGACAAAAGAGTCCTGCTTTGGGGCAAAGCTATAAAAGGGGGTGAAACTGAACAAAGGAAGCCAGTCATGAGAGATCCCCTTGTTACCATCTGAGCTGGAACTTACAAGAATTGTACCGGGAGAAAGATTTGGGCCCAGACTAAGAAGGAGTCCAGTCTATGAAAGAAGCTTATTGGAACATCTCTGAGGATGAGATTTGTCTGTATGCCGTTTCTTAATGTATTTGGCTTAGACTTGCGTGTTTTGTTTTATTTTGCTTGGTAACTTACTTTGTTCTGTCTGTTATTACTTGAAACCACGTAAATCCTACTTTTTATTCTTAATAAAATCACTTTTGTTTATTATTAAACCTAGAGTAAGTGATTAATATCTGGGGGCGCATATCTCTCTATCAGTGTTATAAAGGGCTAACGGCAGTTTGGGTTTTATAAGTAGGGGCATTTCCAGCAGATCATCAGACATGATCATTCCCCACTGGAATGGGTTACCTAGGGAGGTGGTGGAGTCTCTTTCCTTAGAAGTTTTCAAGGTCAGGCTTGACAAAGCCCTGGCTGGGATGATTTAATTTGGGGTTGGTCCTGCTTTGAGCAGCAGGTTGGACTAGATGATCTCCTGAGGTCCCTTCTAACCCTGAGATTCTGTGATTCTATGAATGTATGCAGCAGAGTCTGAATGTTGCTTCTGGAGCACTGTCAGGGTAAGTTCAGTAGTTCAGGTGCAGCGGGTTAGAGCCAGTGCTGGTCTCATGGCGGATTCTGGGAAACAGAATTAAAGGTATGTTGCATACGGGTTTTGTCTTTTATAATGACCATGAACAGTAAGAATGTATCCATGCCAAAAGGGGAAGGAATGTCTATTAAACCCACCATCTTTGTTCCCCTGTTCGCACGCCAAGGTAACCCGTTTGCAAAGGAGAGGAACCTTTCTCGTTAACTCCCAAAGCACAGCGCAAAATGCTCCATTGATGGGGGGGGGGGGGAGGGATACAATTACTCTCAGGTTCCCAACTTCCAGAATGCCACATTTGCTCCGCATACTCCTGTGCCCCCTCTGTCAGGCAGCATTCCCCAGTGGAGTTGTCATAGCTTGCAACCAAAACAGTTCTGTTCTTCTTGCACCCCCGCACAAATACTGCCTCAATAATTTCCCCAACCACCCCTAACTGAGGGGTTTGCATATGTACAGCCCCGTGATTTATACCCAGTTTGGCTACAGGGGGAGGGGTGTTCCTTGGATTTTTTCCACACTATTGCAAAGTGTGGTTACAGATTGGCTTTGCTCGGTGTGGGTCTGTTCCCAGGCACCGGCCCTGCCCGCAGCAGCATTACCACCGGTCACAGCTCTACACCTCTTCTCAAATTGCAAAGCTGGTTCATTTACTGCAGCTGGCGAGACATTGTCCTTAACAACCAGCTCTGCAGTTACATGCCATCCAATCTGCCAGTGCTGCTGTAACCTACCAGCCAGCATAGGTTACAGGCTCAGCGGGTCACATAGGATGTGACTGTGACAGTTCCCAGCTAGAACACCTGGCTTTGTAGCGACTCTTGCTCTCAGCTCTGGAGGTCCCTGTTTCAGCCCCTGCTGTTGGACAAGTCCCTGCTGTGGAATTCCCATCATCACCGGCCGGGGCTGGTCTAGGTTTACTTGGTCCTTCTTCCATGCCGGGGGCTGGGGCTGGATGACCTCTTGAAGCCCCTTCCAGCCTGACGTGATGATGATTCTATAAGATGGTGACAGTTCCACCTCCAAGCCCCATTGTTCCCTATTTTGGCTGTTTGTCACCCAGTGGCAAGGCAGCCAATGAAGAGAAGAGCTGGACGCTTAGGAGGGCATCTCTGGGCATGCTCCCGGGCAGCCTGTCCCATGGGAGAGGGGGCGCAGTGGGGGGCGTTGTTGCTTTGGCTGTGCAGGAACAGCCTGGATGCTCCCCACAGGGGAGCCCCTGACACTGAAGGGTCCCCGGCAGTCTCTGTTTCTCTCCCATGTCCCAGTGGGAGGGAAGCAGCTGATCGGCTCCAGTTTCAGTTGCCCACCTTTTCTCCCCACCCTCCACAACTTGCTGTTGTGATCCAGGCACTTGCCCCACCCACAGCAGCCTGACCCGTCAGCCCCTGAGCCCCACCGGCCTCTGCCCAGCATGGCCTTTTGGCCGTAACGTCCATCCTATGCTCAGCCGCCCCACAATTCACAGTCCTAGGGCTCTGTCCTACCTAGCCAGGTGCTGGAGCAATGTCAGCTATTCCCAGGGGGTTCATCCTGGTGTTTAAACAAGCTGGGGGACAGCTATGCCCCCTTCACTAGGCCACTGCCCTTCTGTGTATGGCAGTGCCGTTAGAGCAGCAGGGGATTTCACTCAGCATCTCCACTCATGCCACTCACGGGCTAAGTGAAGGTGTCAGTAAGCAGTCACCGGTGGCTCAGGTGTGCACAGGGTTCCTGGCAGCTTGACTCTGATCTGAAAGGATGATCAGAAGGAAAGAAAAATGCAGTGTACGGGCCCGTCGGTGGACAGTGTGCCATGTCCCCCAGCTTGATAACTGGGGGTGGTGATGCTGGCGGTTGGACTGAGGTGGCATGTTTTAATGGCTTTGGGCCAAAGCTGGCTGGTCAGGTCTTGACAGACAGCCTGGTGAGGTTGGTTCCTGGAACAGATTGGGTGGACCTTGATATGTCCAGCTTGCCATTTGCATCACTGTTGGTCTATGCTCAGAAGACAGGCTGGGGTAGCCCCTGGAGGCTGGAATTATTCTTTGTTTCCCCATGTTACCCATTACTTCTGTGCTAGCTGAAGTTCCGACCCGGGTGCTGTTCTTCCCACCCCCGGTGCCTGCCACCCCTCGCAGTCCCACAGCAACAAAGAATTTCATTTTTAAAACGGAAAGATTTAATTTAAAAATATAATTTGGCAAAGGGAGGGTTTTTGAAATAAAAAAAAAGTCACGTCAAAGAGATGATGTTTGGAACAAAATGTTCTAGAGGAAAGTTGTTCCCTTGGGGTTTCTTTTCTTTAAGCTTTGCATATTACAATTTGAAATTTTTGTAAAGAGTTCCACATTTGATATTCTCACTGGTTGCCTGAATTTAAATATCTCTCTCACCTGAGATTAATACAGGCTTCACCCTGAATTACTTTCTAGCTCTGAAGTATAGCTCAACTCCCGACAAATTCACTTCTCTTTTAGAGGCATAAAAGCTTATGAAATATATAAAATATTAAAATCGCATGTGTGCCTGAGTGGGGAGAGGGGAGATTGGGTTTGGGGGATTTTTCTTTGAGATAAAAACATACTTTTCCTTAAATGCAATCACACATCGGTTAGCACGGGACGAGGAGACCCATTAAAGCCCATAGGCAGATTTCAGCCTGAAAAACTAGAATCTCATTTCAATTGTCCAGTGCAGAGGACAGAGCAGAATGCAATCCAAGGAAATTATTCTTTCTCTGGGTAACAGAAAATATCAGATGTCTCAGGAGCAAAACAAAGTACCCACAGCAAATTAGGTTATAAACAAAGATGAGAATGCTAGCTCCTTATTATGCTAAATCAGCATTAACCAAATCCACCTGCTGGGGGAAAAGTACCTTGTTTTGCATCTTGAGGACCCATTAGTTAATTGCTATTTAAACCCCATCACTTTTTATGTAAGACCCGTTTAACCCTTTAAAAGCCATCACATTTTTTAAAACCAAGTAATTAGTCCAGAGTGACTGCTCTCCCCTTGTTCCTATAGAGAGTTGGAATGGAGGCAACTGGGTTTCTTGGCATTCCCTGCTGAAGGAACCACTGACCCCTTTCAAAGTGAATGGCTTCCATTTTGTTTACTCCTGGGTGTGCTTTTAGCTAGGAGGAGACTCGTTGCCATGAAGACTACTCTGGGCTCACCATCCATGTTTGTTTTAATTCCATCTTGCCTATGTAACCCTTCTGCCCGTCAGAGTTGGCAGCAACAAGGGCCGGGTTCAGTACATAGGGGTTCCCTCTCAACAATGCAATGCAAAACCGGCTCGAGCCCCCTCCCAGTGACCTGGTAAAATCCTACACACACTCCTTGGCACCTCAAAGAGGCAATACTTCCCCTCTTGCAAGCAGGGCCGGCGACAGGAATTTTGGGGCCCCGTACAGCAGATCGTACGAGCCCCCCCCCCCGGTCTCCCACTGCCCGCGGGCCCCCCCCCCCCGTCTCCCGCCGCCCGCGGGCCCCCCCCGCCAGTCTCTCGCCGCCCGCGGCCCCCCGCCAGTCTCTCGCTGCCCGCGGCCCCCCCCGCCCGATCTCCCGCCGCCCGCGGGCCCCCCCCCCACCGATCTCCCGCCGCCCGTGCCCCCTCCCCCCCCCCGGCCGGTCTCCTACCTTCCGCGGGCCCCAAACCCCGCATGTGCTGCGGCCGCGTGGCCCGGCCGGGAGAAGCAAAGGGAGGCGGAGGGAGGCTGCTGGGTGCCGGGGGAGGGGGCTGGTGAGCGTTGCAGCGGCTGCCCGGAGATTCAGGAGTCCAGCAACCCAGAAATCACCCAAAGTCCCAAAAGTCCAACAGCCCAAAGATCTCTGTCCCTGGTCAAAAGTTAATCTGCAGAGGCTTCCCTTCCAGGCTGGGTGGAAATGGAGGGCAGGTTGAGGGGTACCTTACATGGTCCAAGACCGACTGCCCCACCTCTCTGTGGGGTGCTACTGCTCCGCTGCTTCGCCAGCTGTCCCACGAACTGCTCTGCTCTGCTGGCCGCTGGGCTCTCTCTACAACAGGGGTGGGGAACCTTTTTCCTGCCAAGGGCCATTTGGAGATTTACAATGTCATTTGGGGGCCGCTCCTCCCCCCCCCCCCCGCAGGAAGCCCATTTCTCCCCTCCCCCCCCCCCCCCCCGCCTGGCGGCCCACGCACGTCCCTGGCCGGCGGCTACCCGAGGCGCTTCCCAGCCTGAGCGCGGAGCTGCCCCGGGCCGCCAGACGGGGGCGGCTCCGCATTCGGCGCGGGGGCGGCTCCGCATTCAGCGAAGGGGCCGGGAAGCGCCTTGGAGAGCCGCCCCCGCGTGTCCCTGGCCGGCGGTTCCCCGGGGCGCTTTCCGGCCTCTTCGCCGAGCGCGGAGCCGCCCCGGGCCGCCAGGCGGGAGCAGCTCCGTGTTCGGCGAAGGGGCCGGGTAGCGCCTCGCGGAGCCGCCCCCGCCTGGCGGCCCGCGCGCATCCCTGGCCGGCAGCTCCCCGAGGTGCTTCCCGGCCTCTTCGCCGAGCTGCCCCGGGCAGGGGCGGCTCGGTGAAGGGGCTGGGAAGCGCCTCGGGGAGACGCCGGCCAGGGACCTGCGCGGGCCGGATGGAATGCTTTGGCGGGCTGTATAAGGCCCCCAGGCCGGAGGTTCCCCACCGCTGCTCTACAAGCTACTCTGCCAGCAGCTCAACTCCGCTCTGCCAGCCGTCACATGAACTGCTCTGCTTCACCGGCTGCTGCCTCTGCCAGCAGGTCAACACTGCTCCACCAGCTGCTCTGCCAGCAGCTCAACTCCACTCTGCAAGCTGTCTCACAAACTGCTCCACCGGTCACTCCGCTAGCCGACACACAAAACTGCTCTGCTCTACAATATAGTTTGAGGGGCCCCCCCACTTAAGATAGTGCTTAGTCATTTTCATCTCTTAGCAGATTTCAGCTCATAGGAGGGGAGCCTTAGTGCAGGTGCACCACTGAGCCCAAAATGATTTCAGCTCAGCACACAGAAACTAGACTCCTAATAAAAGCAAAAATCAGCCTTAATATTCCACAGTGAAGAGAGACCAAGTGTAATAGGCCTATGAGGCCCTCAGACAAAACACGAGTGAGTGTGTGTCATCAGTGGGTTTGGAACCCCTGTCCCTTGGCCAGTGAGTGCTACCTAGATGATGGCAAGTCATGACAAAGGCCAAATACATGTCCCAGTCCCTCATTCACACAAACAGGTTAATCAACAATTTTTCAACAATTTTTCATTCCTGCCCCAATAACAGAGAAACTGGGGATCCCACAGCAGCCAAAGTGACCATTTGGGCTGTTGTGAGCACAGGATAGGTGCGGTGGGTGTGTCTATGCAAATAAGATCAGTTATTTTCCAAACTCACTGCAATTCCCACAATTCACCGCCAGATGAAAGTGCAGCTCATCCTGACACTGCTTACACCTACAAAGAGAATTAAGCCTCCATGAACTGTAAGTTGTTTACTTTAGACCGATAGTGCCTAGAGATCCCGTGAGAAGCTCACAGTTATGGTGGCTGTGGCACTAACACTGCCCAGTCCTGCTTTACTTCCTGCTCCTTTCTTCCCTCTTGGACCGCCCTAGCTTTTCTTTGATCTCTGTGTATTCCTCCTAGACACAGATTCTGTTACTGTTCAAAGGGTTGGAGAAACAGTCCAGATCCCAAATAGACAAGATAAACAAGATAAACAAGATAAACAAAGGGAGGAAGCAACTTGCAGAAGATCTCACAGCAAGCAGGAAGAGCTGGGACTAGAGCCAATATCCTTCAAGTCCTGGGCCCTAGTCACTAGATCACATGTTGTGTTTTGGCGTTTGCACCAGTTCTAACCAGGGTCAGATCGAAGGAACGTGGGAAATGGTATGTGTGTGGGTATATGCAGGAAAACTACATGAAATCTATGATGAAGAGGATTTCTGAATAGGGCAAAATGAGACAAACGGGGTGTTAGCTGCTTGGTCTTTCACAGCAAATTCCAAAAAAGATTGCCTGATTTCAAGGTAAGTCTGCAATTGGACTCTTTTAATATCAACTTTTCCTTTATGGGAATGTTCCATATTTTCTGGAATTAACTTTTTGGTTTTTTTGTTGTTGTTTTTTGCTTTGTGTATAGAACTGCCAATGAGTTATTAGTACTAGTCTAAGAACTGAGTTTGAAGGAGTACAGATCTTTCTTTGTTCAAGCAATTAAATTTGTTTTGTGACTGAATGAAATTTGACTGAAGTAGAATTTATAGAAAGACTGGGTCATCCAATCAGAGACTAGACACGATTAATTCTATGTGAATTAGTTGACCAATCTTGCTACTCAAACTGCAAATTCTGAAATATCAAATACTCAAATTAATATTTGTGACAGTTTGTAAAAAACTCAAAATGCTGGCATAGGTTGGTACAAATTAGTCAAACAATTCTGAATAAAATATCTGTAGTGGGCACAGTCATCTGAGGATGACTATTATGAAGGCTCCTAAATGGTGTTGAAATTTAAGATGTGTAGAGATTTGAAATCACAGTAATCCTTGGATTTTACACTCATTTTACATTCAGAATGGAAGCTCCAGTTTTAGCATATTTACTATTCTTTGGACTGACTGAATTTTCTATACGATTGTGCTGATTAAAACAATATTTTTGCAAAAAAAAACCAAAACATTTTTTGAATAACTCCTTTTTTGAAATGGATTCAACCTGAGATTATAACAGTTCAGGGGACCTTTTAGCTACCTATCCAAAATTCCTAGAGCCAAAAATTCTCTCACATACCTTCTCATTGCTACTTGTACAAAAGCTACATTTGAAGAAATGAGATTTGTAATTAAGCAAAATTAGTAGTGACTGTTGCATCTCATTGATATAACCATAATCAGAATCAGGACATTCTGAAGCACTGTAGTGTCTAAGTGACATTGATGGTAATTCAACTAATCATCTCTGTTCTTCTTCAGTTGATTAGTGTGCTGCAATTCTAAAGATTGAAATGTGTGAGTGGAGCAAAGGAGACCACTTACGGATCAAGACTTTCTCATTATTAGATGACTTGTAAACAAACAGAACAGTGGGATCGGCTGCTTAAACGGGGGAGGCTGAGTCAGCAGGCTTCACACTCCTCTCAGCTTCAGCTGTGTTCTAGTGATGTCCTTCTCTCAAAGACTGCAGAATGTGGAGGCTGTAGTAGTACTTACAAGACAGAGTCCTCCATCAACCTCATCTCTGTAAGCCCCATTGCAATGTGCCATGACGCATACAGGGGAATTCATATCATGTGCCACTTGACCTTCCATAGGATGCTACCCTATACAGTAGGTAGAACATCCACAGTGCATACAAGGAGTTAATGAAATATGCCATTCCCCTAGAAATGAATCTATTAGGTTGAATTCATCCTTGATGTCAGTCTAATGAAATCAGTGGAGTTACATCTGGGCTAATTTTTCTGTTTCCTCCTAGTCTTCCAGTCTGTCGCAGCCTAGTTAGTTGGAAGTCAGGTCTGCTTCTAGATCTCCCTGTTGCAGTGCTATTTCAGACTCCCCAGCCAAGCAGAGTCATATCTCATTGTGGTTTTTATTTTTCACATGCTTCGTTGGACTCAAGTGGTTGGTGGAATTAACTGGACAGTCACATCTTGTAATATTTAGTTTATGATCAATGCTGAACTTGGTCACGGTCCTTTTCTTTTTGCAATTGTATTTTATATGCAAAATTATATATATATATATTATGTTTAAAAAATATCCACTGCTGAGAAAGAAGGACTTCTGTTTAGCTGCTCAATTCTGCTAGCTGCAATAAATTTCTCTGCTAGCAATGCTTGTCTGAATCGAATATAGTTTATTTCGTTTTAAGAAGTCTTTTTTTTTTCATTTCAGGAAAATGAATGTTAGCGCCAGATAAGAAACTATAGTCTGCTTTCAAGAAGGTTACAAGAAAACTGCATCTTGCATTACTAATCCTTTATCTTTCATGTTAACAAAAAGATTACTGACATATTTTTGAATGAAAGAAAATAAAATAGCAAATGCATCTAAAGAACTGTGTAACTTTCATGCAACACACAAATCAGTTGTTAAACGTAGAGAAAAAAAGGAGAGGAATGAAGGGAAAATTCATAATACATTTTCCTTTGTAAAGTGAGCAAACCAACTTTCTGCAATAGAAGAAACTACGGCAGGACTAGAAGATTGCCCCCTTCATAGACTAAGAACAATTATATTTTTAACTAAAAACCCAATTCTGACTGCTTGTGAGTTCAGGATAAGACCTGATAGCAATATAGTGTTTTCTTGGGGCAATATTTTGCACAAATCTGTATGACTATTCCAGTGGCAGATGGCAGAAGAAGCCAGGCACAATGCTGGCTACGCAAAGCTAAAGCAAGTGGGCCTGATTCTCCATTGCCCTGAATCTCTGGGATCATTGATTTCAGAGAGGCTATTCCTGTACTTAAGGACTTTGCTGGATCCTGGCCAGACTGCTCTGCACCTTGAAGGAGCAATTAGAGCAGAGGTAACAACATAAAAAGATCTGTATCAGATAGTGGGTGTCATGAGCATTAAATTAATGCAAGACGGACTGAAGGAGTGTCAAATATTACAAGATGGGCTGAGGTGGGTAGAAGACAATGGTATGATGTACTATTTGAGAAATATATGTGATCATGTAATTAGAGTAAACCATAATCAAGACCTTAACTTGGGCATCTCCTGACTTTTATGCACAATCTTAATATTCTATTCATGTAGTTCTTTTAATAACAAATCTATATCACCGCCAGGAACGAATGGGAATGCAACAGAAATTCCACCTCCGAAGGTCACGCAATTCAAATACTTACCCCATAATAACATCACCCAGGGACGCATTCCACATCCTCCATATTGTGTATACCAGCACAGAGTGAATGGTGATGTGGTGTATTAACATATAAATGGGGCTAGTAGAGATATGTAACAAGGCAGAGTTACCTGATGGGTCTGAACTACTGGCCTTTTACTCCCTGTGTTCTGAGGCAGCCAAGGACCTGGCCAGCCCCCAATGTAAGAAAAGCTAATACACTGAGGGTATGGCTAGACTACAGATCATAGTGCGTTTCAGTATAGCGCTTCCCAATTTAGCACAATAGGTATAGCGCTACAGCGTGTTTAGATCAAGACCCTGCAGCGCTGAAGAATAGACACATTTGCAGCGCTTCTAGCGTCAGTGACAGTACCGCAATAGGGCAGGTATCCCACAGAGCACCTCTTCTCAATCTGGCTCAGTGCCTTGTAGGGAAGGGGGCGTTTTTTGCGGCCATTCTGCATCCGGTTAGAACTCCCGTGATGCTTTCCTTTATAACCCAGCAATCCTTTCATTTTCTGGCCAACTCTGGCGCGCTTTCTCAACGGGTTCTGCATTTCTCAAGGCTCCGTTGCCCGTTTTCCCTGTGCTGTAATGGATCGCAAAGTGCTGCGGAGCATGCTGGCAAGTGTTGCCAGC
Organism: Sternotherus odoratus; assembly: GCA_032164245.1. NCBI lineage: Eukaryota > Metazoa > Chordata > Testudines > Kinosternidae > Sternotherus > Sternotherus odoratus. The sequence goes on along the minus strand of JAVMKO010000009.1, from coordinate 41,831,315 downwards.
ACAACTCTCTGCATGGCAGAGTATATTCTTGAAATGGAAATGGACAGTAGTGATGGGTCTGAACAGGAACTAGAAATAGAGCCGAGGAACAAATTGGACAGTAACCTGCTCATTGCTGTAATTGACATGCTCACGACAGTGCAACGCCACTTCTGGGCACGGGAAACGAGCACTGAATGGTGGGATCGCATCATCTTGCAAGTGTGGGACGATGAGCAGTGGCTGCAAAACCTTCGCATGAGAAAAGCCATTTTCATGGGACTGTGTACTGAACTCGCCCCCGTCCTGCAGCGCCAGGACACCAGACTGAGAGCTGCCATCCCGGTGGAGAAGTGGGTGGCTATAGCAATCTGGAAGCTGGCCACCCCAGAGAACTACCGATCGGTGGCCAACCACTTTGGGGTGGGGAAGTCGACCGTTGGAGTCGTGTTGATGGAAGTGTGCAAGGCCATTAATCGCCGTCTGCTACAGAAAATCATGACCCTTGGTGACGTGTGTGACATCGTGGCTGGCTTTGAGCAGATGGGGTTCCCTAACTGTGGAGGGGCGATCGATGGGACCCATATCCCTATTCTGGCCCCCGAACACCTAGCAGAACAGTACATTAACCGAAAGGGGTACTTCTCCATGGTTCTTCAGGCACTTGTGGATCACCGTGGGCGTTTCACTGACATTCATGCAGGCTGGTCGGGAAAGGTGCATGACGCACGCATCTTCCGCAACACCGGCCTGTTCAGGAAGCTGCAAGAAGGCACTTTTTTCCCAGACCACAGGATCCCCGTGGGGGAAGTGGAAATGCCCATTGTGATGCTTGGGGACCCCGCTTACCCTCTAATGCCCTGGCTCATGAAACCCTACACAGGGAGCCTGGACAACAGCCAGGAAAGGTTCAACTACAGGCTGAGCCACTGTCAAATGACTGTGGAAAGGGCCTTTGGCCGTCTTAAAGCCAGGTGGAGATGCCTTTATGGCAAGATAGACTTGGCAGAGACAAGTATATCCGCGGTTATTTCCGCGTGCTGTGCCCTACACAATCTCTGTGAGCGGAAGGGCGAAGCCTTTGCTGTGGCATGGACCTCAGAGGTTCATCAACTGGAGGCCGCTTATGCACAGCCAGAGAGCAGGGCTATTAGAGAGGCACAGCGTGAGGGTACAAGGATCAGGGAAGCCTTGAGGGAGCATTTTCTGGCTGAAAGTGAGTTCTAATGGGAATTGCAGAGGGAGGGAGGGAGGGAGGTTGCGGGCTAGCAGTCTGTTAATCAGATAAGGCGGCCTTTATGTACCTATTACACACATGTGTGCACCGAATACAGAAACCAATTTATTAAAAAGAATTCATTTATTGAACTGCTTTCTAATATTCTCCAATAAAAGTTGAAAAACAATACATTTTGTGGTGTGTGAAGAAGGGGTGTGAAACTGGTTTGGGGGGGCAAGGGTGTGAAATATGTTTGGGGGTGCAAGGGGTGTGAACTTGGGGTTGGAAAGGGGACATTTTACAGAGTGTTGTATGTCCTGGACTCATAATCTCCACTGCCCTCCGAATTGGTGTACTCACCCAACCCATTCTGGGGAGTGTGGTGCTGCCTGTTAGTAGGGGTTGGGTGCAGTGGGTAAGGGTGCTGGATCAGTGGGATGGTCAGTGAGGGGATGGGGGTTGGTGGCAACTGTGGGTGGTAATAAGCAGCCAGATGCTGATACTGGCCTGGAGGGGACAGAGGGCCAGGAGGGCAATGGATGGGGGGCAAGTGTTGGGGGGGGGTGGCCTTCAAGGGTCTGAAGCACCTGAACAGCAGCCATCTGCTGCAGAGTCTGTAATTGCAGCTCCAGCATTTTAAGCAGCTTGTCAGTGCGGTTATCAGCACGGTCCTGGCGAGCGCTCTCTCTCTCCTTCCTTTTCTGTTCCCTCCGAACTTCCAAACGGCTCATCTGCTCCTCCCTACGTTGGCTCTCAACGCGGTTGTCCATTGAAGCCTGTTCCAGAACTTGCCTCAGAAGCTCCGCTTTGTTCTTCCTCAGCTTGGTTCTCAGGTTGCTCAGTTTTCGACCCACAGATGCAGCTGGTGAGGTTCTCAAGGGCAGAGCTGGGAATAGTAACAATTTCAGAGTTAAAACACAAGATCCCATTGCTGGCCACAGATTGGGGAGTCCCACGCATTCCTTGGATTGTTTTTGCAGTTCCCCTGTCCAAACAAGCCATTTCACCCACAGAAGTAACCAGGGATCCCTGGCCATGCCGAGGCTCTTGGACAAACACTGTTTCCCTGCCTTTCCATAGCACTGTGTCGGGGGAGCTGTGGGCGATACCGGGAACTGCGTTCTGATAAGCAGTATCCCAACATTATTGATAGATTTTCATTCTGGAAGATATCTCTCTGTTGCGTGTGACGGGGCAAGAGAGGGTGGGGATTCTAAGGAGATGTGGCTTCCGACCAGGCCCATTCGTGGCTTGCATCTGTGCGGCACTTTTCCGCCCCACCCCCTCTTAGAACAGTGGCGTGGACTCAGGGCCGGCGACAGGGGGTACAACGGGTACAGCTGTACCGGGCCCCGGACTTAAGGCGGGGCCCCCTTAAATCCGGGGTGGGCCCGGTACGCTGCTGTACCCCCTTGTCGCCGGCCGGGGGGGGGGGGTGCAGGCAGCGGGAGACCGGCCGGGGGGGGGCCTCCCGCGGGCGGCGGGAGACCGACCGGGGGGGTGCCCCCGCGGGCGGTGGGAGACCGACCGGGGGGGGCCCCCTGCGGGCGGCGGGAGACCAGCCGGGGGGGCCTCCCCACAGGCGGAGGGAGACCGGGGGGGCCCCCGTGGGTAGCGGGAGACGGGGGGGCCGCGGGCGGCAGGAGACCGGCCGGGGGGGGGGGGGGCCGCACGATCTGCGTACGGGGCCCTCAAATTCCTGTCGCCGGCCCTGCGTGGACTGGTGATATTGCAGGAGCTCTTTTATTGAGACCTTTGCAGAACTCACTGATGACAATTATCGCGAGGTGATAGAGTACATCAATGCACTACTCCTTATGCAGCCAACCATGGATGTATTATTATCCACCCTCCTCAAAACTGTCTTCCCTCCCCCGTAGAAAAGTTAGCTGTACCTGTGCAAATTGGTGTTGGGAACACAGCACCTGCAGTCTCCAGACGCTGTGGCTCGCCCTGGGTGCACTCTGGGCTTGAGAGCAGGTCCTTGGTGCATGTATCCAGTGGTTCCACTACACTGCCCAGGCTCCCTACTGGTGACGTCTGTGAGTCATCCCCCTCCTCCTTGTCTGGGTCCTGCTGCGAATCGCCGTGCTGGTACTCTCCATCATCCATTCCCCCACACACACACTTTCAGTAAGTGGCTGGGAAGAAGTATCCTGTGAGTTCGCAGGAACGCACGTTGCATCCCTACCCAGGATCGCATCCACAGCGTGGTAGAACCTGAAAAACACAGGAGCTGCCCCAGAGCGGCTGTTCGCATCACGGGCTTTGCGATATGCGATCCTAAGCTCCTTAACTTTTGCACGGCACTGGAGAGTGTCCCGTTCACGCCCTCTGTCCCTCATGGCAGCTGATATCAGGGCATAGGTATCATAATTTCGGCGGCTAGACCGCAACTGTGACTGAACAGCTGATTCCCCCCAACAGCTGATGAGGTCCATGACCTCAGGATCGGACCACGCTAGAGATCGCTTATTGCGAGGAGGCAGGGCACGGGGAGTCATGGGTGAAGCGAAATGGTCACCTGAGGAGCACTCCACGCCTGGCTGCAGTAAACAGGAAAAGGCTTTTCAAATTTCCCAGGGAATGTAGGGGAGGGTCTGACATGTAGTCACTTGAACACGAGCCAGAAGAGTTTTAAATGCTGGCCAGAGAGGCTCTGATGGGAATTCTGGGCCAGGATGCCGGAGGCTGGAGGCTCATTAACGCGCAATGGGTGTTCACATTCCCACCCTTGCGCTACAGCGCTAGCGCTAAAAGCCTTCTGACTCTGGAAAAGGAGGTTTAATAGTAGCGCTTTAAACAGTGAGTAAATGTGCAAAATCTCACTTTGAAGTGTGTACGGTACGATAATTATAGCGCTACTGGAGGGTTTTAGCGCTGCAAAGCGCCAGTCTAACCATACCCTGTGTCTCCACATCCTCTCATCTCTGGGACCATCCTAGCAGCGTGGCAGTGCTGTGAGCAAGGGGAATTACAAGGGAAGGGAGGTATTTTCGTTCAAGACTTTCCTCCCCATATAACAAAAGGCAAAGATGTGGAGGCAGAGGGTCTGTTCCTGGTTCTGCCTCAGTCCGGTTGGGCTTTGAACAAGTCATACAAATGTAGAATATCAGGGTTGGAAGGGACCTCAGGAGGTCATCTAGTCCAACCCCCTGCTCAAAGCAGGACCAACCCCAACTAAATCATCCCAGCCAGGGCTTTGTCAAGACTGACCTCTAAGGATGGAGATTCCACCACCTCCCTAGGTAACCCATTCCAGTGCTTCACCACCCTCCTAGTGAAATAGTGTTTCCTAATATCCAACCTAGACCTCCCCCACTGCAACTGGAGACCATGACTCCTTCTTCTGTCATCTGCCACCACTGAGAACAGCCAAGCTTCATCGTCTCTGGAACCCCCTTCAGGTAGTTGAAAACTGCTATCAAATCCCCCCTCACTCTTCTTTTCTGCAGACTAAACAATCCCAGTTCCCTCAGCCTCTCCTCATAAGTCATGTGTCCCAGCCCCCTGATCATTTTTGTTACCCTCCGCTGGACTCTCTCCAATTTGTCCACATCTTTTCTGTAGTGGGGGGCCCAAATTGGATGCAATACTCCACATGTGGCCTCACCAGTGCTGAATAGAGGGGAATAATCACTTCCCTTGATCTGCTGGCAATGCTTCTACTTATACAGCCCAAAATGCCATTAGCCCTCTTGACAAAAAGGGCACACTGCTGACTCATATCCAGCTTCTCGTCCACTGTAATCCCTAGGTCCCTTTTCTGCAGAACTGCTGCTTAGCCAGTCTGTCCCCAACCTGTAGCAGTGCATGGGATTCTCCAGTCCTAAGTGCAGGACTCTGCACTTGTCCATGTTGAACCTCATCTGATTTCTTTTGGCCCAGTCCTCCAAGTTACCTCACCTCATGCCTGCATCCACTCCCGCCCCATGTACCTGTAGACTGCGAGTTCTTTAAAGTAGTGTAGACTGGCCCTGGTGGCTTCTGCTGTTAGTTAAACCTGCCGTATTCAGGAGGACACACTTCAGGCCTTTCCCCCTCAGACTCCATGATCTCAGCCCACGTGCTCTCTTCGACTGTTCGTATTGCACTTGGAATTATACCAGCGCCTTAAGAGACAGCTGCTTGGTGGAGGATTTGACACACAGGTAATCAAGACTGACATGGTACAGGATGCTATCACAACCTTCCCAACAACCTTTGCCGCATGCTACCTAACGCCAATGGGAACAGTTGTATGTAAGCAGAAATCACCTGCTGTGACCCCATCTCTACCGTAGGCTGACGCGCATGAGGTAGCTTGAACCAGAAATACAGATAAGGCTACATGTCTCACCAAGATCAGGCCCCCTCTCTCTAGGGCTGAAAGTAAAATTTGTCTCTTACCGGTATGTGGGGATCAGCTTTGCCCCTCCCCCGATGGGGCGGGGCCTTAGGCAGAAGGGGAGGGGCTGGGGATCAGCATCCCTCTGCCAGCCTGCCTGCGCTGCCCCGGGGCTGGGTAGCTGCTCCTTTTGCCCCCGCCTCCCCAGTCAGCGGATGGTGGGGGGAAGGGGCAGGGACGTTAAAGTGCTGCCATGGCAGCGCTTTAAAGTAAGGTGGTAGGGGGCGGGACAGGCAGCCACTTTTTACTGGTATGCTGTACCGGCCCATACCGCCTTACTTTCACCTCTGCCTCTCTCCCAAACAGCATGCGGCTCCGTGCTTCCAGAGGGCCACGTTCTGTTGGGATGCTCTCTCCCTAGGCTCCTTACACCTCCCTAGAAACTACAGGCCAGATCCGTTGCTCTGTTTTCCCATAAGAAAATATGCCCAAGAGCTCGGGCATTTCGTTAGGAAATCCACAATTGAATTCCCTGACCATTCCGTTCTTAAACCCCTTTGATCAAGAATTAGTTAATTACACTGAACCCAGTCTATTCCTCGTTACAAATTTTGCCATGTCCCCCAGATATACCATTGCAGGCGCTATGTGTATTGTGTCCTTTGAAATGCATTTATGAGCCTTTGAAGCTCTCCCCCCTTAATGACACATTATTCGTTAATAAGTTGCCTGTAACGGTTCCCCATTAGGCACTAGCTGGCCGCGTCGCTCTATGGGTTGGGTAAGTAATAATAATCCAAATGTAATTGATAATGTTATAGAATAAATGGGAATGTGGGCTGCATTAAGAGCACGTTTCCTTTTGCTTCTTTTCATTCCATTATTCCCGTTCCCTCCGGAGCCCCCTCAATGATCCGTCTGCTTCCTTGGCGCTCACGCCCCCCCATGCCCAGCAGAGAGCTGTCACGTGGCCTGCACTCGGCGGTTAACCGGGCCAAAGATATTTTGTTCTTTTCCTTTTCCTCTTCAATGAGTCTCACCAGCCCTTCATCTTCTCTGAACGCCTCCCTCCCGTCTGCTGCCATCCTGCTGGCATGGAGGGCCCTGAAGCAGAATGCCATCCCCAAGAGTACTTGGAAAGGGCCCTGTCCCACGGTGGGGGGTCTCCATACAGAGTCCAGAACTGCACTGGCCATTTTGACTGTCTCCCCCGCCCACCCCGTATACTACTGACCACTCCTACTAATGTGACCCTTAGATAAATAAGGGACTCTGAAGTAGGACTAGAGCGGTTATTTTACCTGTATGATTGGCCCTGGCACTACAGTTGCTGGAATCCTGGGTCCAGTTCTGGTGCCCACAGTTCAGGCAGGATGCTGATAAATCAGAGCAGGTTCAGAGGAGAGCCAGGAGAATGGCTAAAGGATGGGAATACATGTCCTCTAATGATAAGGCCCAAAGAGCACAATCCATTCCACTGAATAAAGAGCAGGTCAAGGAGTGATGTTTATGATGGTCTATCAGTATCTACATGGGGAACACATGTTTGATAATGGGTCCTTCAAGCTAGCAGAAAAGGGTGTAAGATACAATGGCTAGAAGGTGAATTTAGACAGATTCGCCTGGAAAAATGGTGTACGTTTTGAACGGTGACAGGAATGAACCACTGGAATAATTTACCGAAGGTCACAGGGTTGGGGGGGGGGGGGGGAGAGGGAGATTCTCCATCACTGGCAATTTGTAAATCCTGATCAGCTGTTTTTCTAAGAGATCTGCTCTAGGTCAAAAAGAGAAGAAAGGGGACTCCCGGGGGGATCTCCGCCCACCCAGCATCCCTGGGGTGATGCTGGAGACAGCCGCCTGTGCTAGATTCGGGGGGAAGAGCAGACATAGGGGGTGTTTGGGCTCTGCCACGGACATCAAGCTCTCAGGGCGTGCTTATGAGGCCTAAGCCAGCTTCTGGATAGAATGAGCCAGCTTGTGATCAGCCCGTCGGGGCGCCTCTCAACTTCTCTAAGGCCTGCAGAGCCTGTAGCAGGCCGTGGTCCTTTCCCTAGTCATGCCCCTCCATGTGCTCCTCTTGTCCTTCCGTCCCCTGCAGCGTCCCTGCCTCCAGTCTCTCATATTCCCTCCATGCCCTCCTGCTCACTTGGACCCCATCTTGTCTCCCCCTCAGGGCTTAGCCTTCACCACGCTCCGGTGGTCATCCTGCCGTCATGGGATTTGCTCCTACCTGCCGGGAAGGATTTGCGCTGCCTGGGAGGGGTTGCCAGGGGGACGATGGCACACAGGCAGGAGGACATCCGACAGCTCCATCCCTGGGGCAGGGACGGCTGAAGATGCAGCAGGGTGGGACCATGGCTCCAGTGTTACTGCCACTGTCCTAATGCTCTCCCTGGGCAAGGTGATTCTGGCCCTATGAAGGGGCAGGATGGTGGCTGGGGTGGCTCAGAAAGGTGCAGTGAAAGACACACAGCCAGCAATGAACTGCCAGCTGCACACACTGAAAATCCTGCCCACATTTGCAGTAAGCACGGCAGGGTGGGGGCAGCTAAGGGGGCATTCCAGCCTCTGCACACGCATTGGGGGTGCACTGCTAGCTGTGTGCTTTGCAAGACGGGCAGACTGGTGTGTTAGCGTGTTTTGACTTACTTGGACATCCATCTGCTCAGCTGCACTGTGTCCTCTGCTTGCAACGGTTGGGTCTGGACCTGCTACTTATCTCCACAAGCATGTTCCTATGCTAAGGCTCACTGCAGCCCATGCCCTGCCAGTACCAATGTACACCAACCCACCCACCACCCAGCCTCCACAGCGACCCCGCCAAACTCTCGGTTCTTGGAAATCCATCTAGTGTAGACAAGAAAAGGTACCAGTAGCACTTAGCCTTGCTTGACACCAAGTCCTATTGCATATGTGCTAATCACAGCTCATGTCAGATTGGCTTGTCTACCCTGGGGGTGTCCCCAGGCACAGCTAGTCCAAAGGCTGGCTGCCAGCGGCAGTGACCATAGCATCTCCCCACTGTAAAGCTTCTAGGCATGACTCAGCTGTGGAGAACCAGGCAAGTGGAGAGGGGGACGGATGCTCTGTGGAGATCTGCCACGTGAGACAGGAATTCGGTTGCCAGATGCAGCATCTCACTACCACCTACCTGCCAGACTGCACTGGAAACCCGCACTGCAGTTGCCCTCATGCTCACCCTGGCACTGTCTCCACCAGCACAGCCAAGCTTTGCCAGTCCAGGCAAGAAGAGAGTTTTAAATCTAAGTGATCTGATATTATTCAAACTAATGTTCTTACCAATTTAATTATGGTCCATAATTTAGCTTTACTGTTCTCCAAACATATGACCTGTTCTGGCTGCATCTTTGCCGGGGGAGGAGAAGGGCAGCAGTGCCACCAAGTGGAGCCCTTCTGAATAACACCATGACATACAGCTACAGCCCAGCAGGATGCAACGGGAGCAGTCAAAAAATGTCTCCTCTGTAGAGTTGCAACAAAACCAAAGTGCCTGGCTGGTCCTTCCTTTCTGACTTTCCCTCACTGCTTCCTGGCTCATCCCAGACTGATTTAATACAGGACAGTTTCCCAAGTTGCTCCATCACCTCTTCTTTTGGTAACTGCCTGATAACACCCCAGTTTTACTCCCTGTAAAGGTTAACTCTGGAGAAATAGATCTCCGACATCTTCTGGGCTGGTGAGCAATTCCATGGCCCAGAGCTCGCCATGGAAAAGCAGGCCGGCTCTGGGGACCCGAGGAGATGAATTTACAAGACAACTGGTGATTCACGGATCCTGCTGTGGATAGCGTCAAAAGCCAGAAGCCTTTTTGATTATTTTAAGCCATTTGGAATTCTATGCAAAGACAGAGTAAGAGCCTGCCTTGAAGTTATTTGGATTCCTGGACTGAAATTCAATCACTGATCAGTGTTGAATTATGTTTGATTAAAATCCCATCAAACTCCCCCCGCCCCAGTGTAAATAATTGTCCCTCCAAGCTCCCCATGTTCCCTGATCTTTAGTTGGTCTCCTAAGTCACATGGTGTGACGGTGCTGTTCCTGGTGGGATCCAACTGTGAGTGTCAGATCAGGACAGATTGCTTCCAAAGGGGCAACTACAGCCCAAAGCTGGGGTTTTTCCACACTAAGGCAAACCAAACCAGCCAAACAGAAAAGACTTTGGTTTCACCCCACTGGCTAACCACAAGTCACACAAGCAATTCCCTTAGACACTCCAGCTTCCCAGTATCACCACCACCAGCCACCTGTCCTGGGGATCAATGGTTATGAAAACCAATACCCCAAATAAAGAAAACGGTTCTCCCCAATTCCAAAGAATCAGGCCCCAGACCCAGGTCAATATACAAATCAGATCTTCCCACAAATCACGCTGTTGCCAATCCTTTAGAATCTAAAATCTAAAGGTTTATTATACAAGGAAAAAGGTATAGGTGAGGGTTAAGAATGGTTAAAAGAAATCAATTACATGCAGTAATGGCACATCTCTTGGTTCAGGCTTGCAGCAAAGGTAAAATAAGCTGCAGGTTCAAATCAAAGTCTTTAGAAAGCATCCCATTTGGGGGATGGGTCAGCACCTTAGTTCAGAGTTCACCTGTGTAGCAAAGTCCATTCAGAGCTGGAAGCAAGACAGGCTGTATGCTGAAGGTAAAGACGAAAAATGGAGGGCTGTAGCAGCTTCCTTTATAGTTTTTTCTCTCCCTCTGTGAAAAGTCCAGCCCCATGGAGTTCTGGAGCCACATGGGCAGATCACATGACCATGCATGACTCATATTTGCAGGCAGCAGCCATTATGCCCAGGCTTTCTCTCGTAGACTTTTTGTCTGGATTGGAGCATTTCAAGCTCCCAGAGTCCATTGTGTTGCTGATAGTCCCTCAATGGGCCATCAGGCAGCCGAAGCCAAGCTGACACCCAGTATTCAGGAATCTTCTTCCCCAGCAGAGCACAATATTTGGAAAGACAGACAGTCCAGAGCCAATATTCATAACTTCAACTGCCAAATGGATACACACATACCAATGCCATATTTACAATTAGCAATCCATAACCTGGTCATAGACACCCATTATGACCCCCTGTACATAAGATTCGGTGCCACTATAGGACTCTGGTTGCTCCAATGATCTATATGATCCCAAATAATTCCTGTAACGTGACACATGGTTTCATTTCTGATTGATCACCCATCCCTTATGCCTGAGCAGAATTCTTTGGGGCCTTGAGTCTCCTGGGAGGAGTGCAGTGTCCCTCTCATTTTTTACATCCATGTGTGGAATGTATTTTGTTATGTGCACCAATATGGAAGTGATGTGTGGTGGGGGTGGAGCCAACGGGTTCGGTGGGTGAGAGGGGGCTCAGGGCTGGGTTGGAGGATTGGGGTACAGGGCGTGAGGGCTCCGGGTAGCATAGGCGCCAACTTCTCCTAGTGCTGGCGGATACTCTACCCCCTCCCCGCCCCCATTCCAACCCCTTCCCCAAATCCCCGCCCCAGCCCTACCAATTTTTCCCCGAGGGTGCTCCAGCCCCGGAGCACCCATGAAGTTGGTGCCTATGCCAGCTAGGGATGAAGGCTCTGGGATGTGGATGAGAGGTTCAGGGTGTGGAGGGGGGCTCAGGGCTGGAGCAGAGGGTTGGCGTGCTGGGGGTGCAAGCTCTGGGGTGGGGCTGGGGATGAGGGGTTTGGGGGTTCAGCCTGTCCCAGGGCTGTGATGGGGAGAGAGGACTCCCCCAGCCCTCTTTTGCCACAGCTCCTCTCTCCAGCTGCAGCTGCTCCAGTGGCCCTTGGCTGGGCCAAGGGAGGGGCTCTTCTCTCCCTGCTGCAGCAAGTCCAAGGCAGGTCCATGTTGGAGCCAGGGGAGGGGTGCCTCTGCCACAGCCACAGTGAGTCCAGGTGGGACAGGTTCACACTGGGGCCAATGTGAGGGGCACTTCTTCCCCGGCCATGGCACGTCTGCACTGGGGGAGAGGCACCTCTCCCCCCTCCAGCCCTGAGCTCCTGCATGGGGCTTAATAGGTAACTTTACGGCCACACGGCCGCACAGCTGACAGGGAACCTGGGTGGGGACTGAGATCTGTAGCCATTGCTCACAGCCTCACATTAGGCTACAAGGAAACCCCAGAAGCTTCAAGTCTGAGAAAACCCCAAGACTCATCCAACCAACTGAAGATTCACCACAGATCCCACAGAAATCTTCATCCGAGTCCTGGCTGGAGGGGGCCAGGTGTCCACAAGAACCTGGCCCCACAGATTCAATGGCTGATGGAGCAGCAATTGAAGGAGGAGGAGGACCAAGAGAGGCAGGAATGGCCATTGAAACAGGAGTTGGTGTCCAACCAACCCAGCTGCCCACTGAGTCTCATCTTTGAATGGAGCATACTACTGTGCTAGACTTTCTGAAGTGGGATCTGAGTTAGTGTGACATAGGGCTACTCACAAATCTTAGTCGAATGTGGTGGCAAATGTGATAAAAGGTAGCAGGACATGTGACATGCAGTCGCTAGGAGCAATTTCAACCTCTCATGCTGGGTCTTCTGTTATAAGCTTCGCTTTAAAAAAACAGGAGTGAAAGAATGAATGGAGCAGAAGAAGAGAGGGACTCTTCTTTCACTGCCACACAAAAGGACAGCAAGCAAAGAGGAACCACAGCTCACTTCAAACTTCAGGCAGCCTTCCTGGTTCTGTCTGCAGGCTGAGCGCTTTGTAAGGAATTGTGCAATAACTAGGGTTGCCAGGCCGCCAGGATTGTCCTACCATCTCCAGGAATGAAAGATTAATCATTAATTAAAGATTATGAAATCTCCAGGAATACCTCCAACCAAAATGGGCAAGCCTTGTAATAAAGGCCTACCAGCAGTCTGCAGAGAGCTAGCCTACAGTCAGGTAGAGTGAGTGGTGCCTATGACTTAGGGAGCAGCCTGCTTTGTCTCCCTCTGTTTTTGTTCTTGTGTGTTAGTCTGAATTCTAGAAATGAAAGGAGCTCCCGTGTGTACTCCAGGAAACAACATTTACCAAAGCACAATCTTAAACCCTCTTCACCCTAATGCTCCCCGTAATTTAGTTACTTCAGCAATTCTGGGCAAGCAGCAACATTCTTGAAAGGAAAGTTGGGTTTTGCCGGCTGTTCCCTGCTTGCAGGAGTCATTTCTATGCCGTATTCTTGTCTTAGCAATTTTGCTGAGTAGAAACGGTTCAAGCAAGATATGTGTTTTAATACACCTAAATGTTAATGTGTGCTTCTAGGAACAAAATTACTTATAGGATGGGGGACTGTCTTGGGAAGCAGTGACTGTGACAAAGATTTGGAGGTTGTGGTGGTTTGTCATAAGGTAGCACTCATTTTGAGTGCCTACTAGCAGCTGGGTGAGGTATTATAATCCTTTTCCTGCTCCTGGCTCCTCCTGTAGGTTTCCAGCCTCATTCGGCCAGTCTTCAGTAGCTCTGCCCTCCGACTGGGTCACTCAGTCAATATGGACCCCTGCCAGAGTAGCAAATCTGTCTGCCCTCACCACGGTCTTAAGCCCCAGCTCTGGGTCCTTTAAATCAAGCCCTTCTCTTAGATTTCTATAGGAGCCTTGTTGCCTTCTCAGGACTAAGGCCACTTCACTGCATCTTCTCCCCTTAGCTTAGGGTTAGAGCTCTCAGGGCCAGTAAACAAAACCCATCAGCCACACTCCTTTCCTCACCCCTCTAGTCCCAGCCAGAGACTGAACTGCTCACCCCCTGCAGCTCCTTTTAGCTGAGCCTGCTGGGCTCTGATTGGCTGCTTCCACAAGGGCTCTCTAGGCAGGCCTGGAAGGCCCACCTCCTCAGCTCCTCTCACAGGGTGAGTTTACTAGGACCAAGGACCAGGTGCATCCCATCACATGGATAATCAGCTGAACATGATCTTCCAGTATGGCATTGTGGGCAAAAGGCTAATGCAATCCTGGGATGAATAAACAGGGAGGCAGAGAAGTTATTATACCTCTACATTTGGCACTGGGGTGACCACTGCTGGAATAGTGTATCCATTTCTGGTGCCCACCGTTCGAGAAGGATGTTGATAAATTGGAAGAGGGGTTCAGAGAAGAGCCACGGGAATTATTAAAGGAATAGAAAACCTGCCCGACAGCGATAGACCCAAGAAACTCAGTCTATTCAGGGTTCCCCTACATCTAGGTTTTCCCAGACAGTGCTTCTTTTTTGATCCTTTGACCTCTGTCTGGGCAGATTTTTCAAATAACAGGCACTGTCTGGGATTTTTGTGGGGGTCGATACTCTCTTTGCAGGCTCCCGGCTTTACAGGAGTAGACAGGGGAGGGGGGGGAATAGCTCAGTGGTTTGCATATTGGCCTGCTAAACCCAGGGTTGTGAGCTCAGTCCTTGAAGGGGCCATTTAGGGATAGGTCCTGCTTTGAGCAGCGGGTTGGACAAGATGACCTCCTGAGGTCCCTTCCAATCCTGATATTCTAAGGGGGTTGCTCAAGCTCTTCTCTGGCCATTTAGAGGGAAACAAAATGAAACCAGTCTAGAGGCAAAGACCCAGCATTAACCCCTTGATGGCACAAGGCCTAGGGAGGTGATTCAAGATCCATAGACTGTGTACACAGGGTATTTTCTTCTGCTGTTGGCTGTTTTGTCCCATTCATCTCCTGGGATAATACCTCATGTGTTCCAGGATCCCACACAAACTAGGGGCACGCTGGCCTTGGGGCGTGATGGTAGTTTGGTGTGTGATGTGATTAATAACACTAATACGTGCTTACATTGGCCGCACTAATATGAGTGTCTTCTAAAGCCTGAGGCCCAAATTTTGAAAGGTACATAGGTGTTGTCTAACTCAGTCCCTAGCTGATTTAGGAGCCTAAAATGCCTGTTCAAAGGGGATTTAGGGATTTTGGAGACAATAGGATTTAGCCTCTTAAGTGCCTCTCCTCATAACTCATATGCCCCAGCCCCCTAATAATTTTCATTGCTCACTGCTGAACTCTCTCCAATTTCTCCACATCCTTTCTGTAATGGAGGCTCAAAACTAGATGCAATACTCCAGATGTGAGTAGTGCTGAATAGAGGGGAATAATCACTTCCTTCAATCTGCTGGCAGTGCGCCTACTAATGCAGCCCAATATGTTGTTAGCCTTCTTGGCAACAAGGGCACACTGTTGACTCATGTCCAGCTTCTTGTCTACTGTATCCCCAGGTTCTTTTCTACAGAACTGATGCTTGGCCAATTGGTCCCCAGTCTGTAGCAGTGCATAGGATTCTCCAGTCCTAAGTGCAGGCATTTGTCCATGTTGAACCTCATCAGATTTCTTTTGGCCTAGTCCTCCAATTTGTCTAGGTCACTCTGGACTTGTTGGGGGCCTCAGATAAGATCTAGATATGCCCACCACTGCTGCAGTGAAAAGTATTGAGAGTTTACCAAAGACTTCCTTTCTCCCATGTATTTATTAAGCATTGGAGTTAAATAGTGTAGCATTAGCAAATCTGTGGGGGGGGGGAGTGATACCACATTGTCTTCATTCCAAACAGCTTTTAATCCACAAAGCTGCCAAGTTTTTCACCATTTCTGGTACTGTCTGCTTAACAACACAGGCCACAGTTCCCCAGGGCTCTGCACTGGCTCCCACTGAAAAGAGAATCATCATCAAGGTCTCATTCTCCATGGGACTGGCCCAAGCTGCTGGAAAGATCATCCTCTCCCTCTCCCTCTCCCTCCCCAGTGGCCAGGACCTTCCACACCAGCTGAGGCTACAGAGGAACAATTAACCTATTTACTAGCAGGGGGAGACTCTTGCACATTGGAGACAGAACTCTTATCAGCCACTTGGCATTCCCACCAAAGTGCAGGTGGATTTCATAGCAAAGCACTGAACTTCCCCTGACAAAAACCGGGGGCAGAGAGAGAGACTCTGCCAGTTTGTCCATCCTAATACATTTGAAATGCTCAGATTATCTGGTGCTGGACAGACAGACTGACAGATGCAAACAGCTCGATCTGGCCACATGCACTCCCCATCACTGAGCCGCGGGCTACAAGAGCAGGGACACAAAGCTAGGGTCAGCGAACTGCTTGCTGCCCTTGCAGCCCTGTATGCATGAGTAGATAATCCTTGTGCCCATGTCTTCAGGACCAATGCCAGGAAAGGTGGGTTTCAAGAAGCAGGCCACCAGCTCACCCGCCCCAGCACATTTGCACCGAGAGTCAGACATTTAAATGCCGCGTTATGTGGTAGCACTTAACAGCACACCATGTAAAAGAAAAAGACCAAAGGGTCCATTACAGACAATACCCCTACTTCACAGCATACATTTCCAGGTTTCTGAAGGCCAACACCTGAAAACATACCCCAGAAAAATGGGCTTTGGAGGCAATAGCATACCAAAATAGCTGTTTATTCAGTGTCTGGGCTAGCAGTGAATTACAGCTCTCTCTCTCTCACACACACACAGAGGTACATCTGCCAGGGGCGAATAATAAAGATCTGTTTGCCTTCAGTGCCCTCTGCTGATAACTTTAAAAATATGGGCTGATTAGTCTAGAGCTCTTCTAGAGCACAAGCGGAAGGTTTTTTTGCATGGGCTTTGGAGGATAGGATTAAAATTCAATGTGATCTGGACAAACTGGAGAAATGGTCTGAAGGAAATAGGATGAAATTCAGTAAGGACAAATGCACAGTATGCCATTTAAGATGGAACAGTCAGTTGCATACATACAAAATGGAAAAATACTGCGTAGGAAGGAGTACAGCAGAAAGGGATCTGGGGGGCATAGTAGATCACAAGGTAACTATGAGTCAACAGTGGGACTGTTGGGAAAAAAGCAATCATCATGCTGGGATGTATTAGCCGGAGTGTTAAAAGCAAGACACGAGACGTAATTCTTCTGCTCCACTCCATGCTGATTAGGCCTCAACTGGGCACCACATTTCAGGAAGGATGTAGACAAATTGGAGCAAGTCCAGAGAAGAGCAACAAAAACGATTACAGGTCTAGAAAACATGACCTATGAGGAAAGATTGAAAAAACTGGGTTTGTTTAGACTGGAAAAGAGAAGTCTGAGAGGGGACATGAGTATATAAAAAGTAAATAAAAGTGTTACATGGTTGTAGTCAAGTAATCCTTGGCCAAGGGCCCTGGATACCAGCTGAAGGAGTTTAGTTAAACTCCTCCCCCACACACACACACCCAGACCTTAGGTGCACTGCCCCCCAGCGGAGGCCTGGGGACGGCCCCACTGCGGACGCCTGCAGCCAGTCCCCCTCCCATGGGCGGGGAGCTGAATAGGGCAATACAATGTCTAGAGATGGCCCTGTTCTGACCACATCACAGCCCTTCCCAAGTCCCTTCACCAACTCTGCACCCGAATCTGCATTGATTAAGGGTGTGTCTACACAGCAGAGAAAAACCCCGCAGCAGGCCCTTGCCAACAGACTTGGGCTTGCAGGGCCTCGGGCTGCAGGGCTGTTTCATTGCTGTGTACACTTCTGGGACTGGGGGAGCCCGGGCTCTGGGATCCTACGGGAAGCTGGGGCAAGTAACCAGGGAGCTTGCTATCTGCTTAATGTCTCTTATTAGCATCAGTTCTCAAGGCAGTGTGTGAGTGGAGATGTCACTGTCAGGGGCTTACCTGCATGCTGCTTGTGACCACCTCTGTTCAAGGACAGGTGTGTACAGTGACAAATATACAAGTTGCACAAAGTAAATACCGAGATTCCACATCAATGATTTCTTCTCCAACAAGGCCCTGCCTGGCAAGGCCCCCACATCTGCAACTGCCTGGCAGAGGGAGACAATAGAACAACAGCAAACCTGACTGTGCTATTGTTAACAGCATGCACCCTGAAAGGGTGAGGAGAAGGGAAAACGGGTTGAGAAAATCCTCTGCTTGCTTGTGCCACAAAGGAACTGAGCAGCCCCATCCAGCCAGGGGAAGGTTGGGGACAGACCCCTAAACGGGAGAGTTCTGTACTTCATCGCCTTAAATAGCTGAGGTCTCAAGGAGTCTAACCAAGTCTTTGCTGTGGCAAGATTCCCCCTCCCCAGAGATTTCAGAGGAATCTCACTAATAGGGCGACCCACTCCAGGGGTCAGAGAGCTACCCAGAGAGCAGACAATCCAGCCACTCACCCTCATGAGTGTGCCCATGTCCTGGCACTGTTGGCCAGGTGCTAACCTGTACCACACAGTATTGGCCAGGCCATTCTCACAAGCACCATGCTACTGACTGGTGCCATGTGGTAGCTGCCCCGTCGGAGCAGGCAGGCAGCTAGGACCTGCTAGCTGTTTAAAGGTTCTTAAGGAATAAGAAATTGTAAATGTCCCACTGGGGCCACGAAGCAATATCTGAGAGTCCAGGCAGAAACCCAGAGCTATGTTGCTCTGGCTCAGAGATAACCATGCCCCTTGCTGAGCTGCCACCAGCCATGAGAAGTAACAAATTGACAACATTCAGAGGAATATTCTTCATTTCCAACCGTATCACTCAGACCCTCTGGCATAAAGCGCCTGCTGTCTTATTAACGTATTTTACCGTTTTTTAGTGCTGAATCCAAGGTGAGATGGGGGTGGGGGGAGGAGGAGTGAGTGGAGACCAGTTTCCTTTAGGATCTGGGAGAACACAAAGGCAGCGATTTATTGTAGTCTCAGAAACAGGATGTCTTTGCTTCGTTATTTTTATTTTACGCGGGTAATCACAAGGGCTGATCATACCTATATACCATCCCACTCCCTCCTGCATGGGCCCCACCTCTTACAGGAAAACCCATTTACAAGGGTTCTAACAAAAATAGGCCAGGACAATGTTTGGGATCACCTTGCATTATAATGCCAGGAGCTTTCAGCCCCGAATTCTACGCGCTGTTCTGTATAGGCAGAACCCTGTGGTGCCTGGAGGCCCATAGATGTCATTCTGTGGGTCCCATCAGGAAGTTGGGACTCTTCTGAGTCCAGCAGCATGCAGCTGATGTTTCTAAACCTGACAGGTCACCAGTGAGATTCATAGTTGTTAAGGCTAGAACCACTCCAGGGGCCTAGTTTGACCTCCTGCCGACCACAAGCCTGTCCCTGGTCCAGGACTGAATATTGCCCCTGCTGGGACTCAGAGCAATGAGTGGTTTATAAGGAAATTCCAGATTTGGGAGTAAAAAGGAACTGTTTTGTGAGCCTACTTTGTTTAACCGGCACCTCTTTGTGGCTGTGAGATGTTTGGGAGGAGATCCCTAGTCCTGGTGGAGGCAGATGAGCAGGCAGGGCACATGAGGTGGCCAGAAGTCCAAATGCTCATTTATCCCATGGTGCTGCAGTTTGACACATGAGTGTCACCTCTGTGTTTATAACTACGAGAAGGGGAGGTGCGGGACAAACACTTTGTCCTGAGTCTGGGATTAGCCGTGTTCTCGGTTATGCTAATTGTCCCAAATGAGACTCCATCACCCTTCTACTCCACTCTCTCAGCACCCGATACACTGTATGTACTGCCTGTGGTGCACAAAAAAACTCACAGGGTTTCAGAGTTTTTAAAAGCGTTATTAAGACTATTTTTTGGATCCCACCACCAGGATAGTCAGGTTCCTTTCGTTACAACGAGTCCAACCGCACAGGGCTCGGACGGAACCATAACAATGTCTGAGAGTGATGTAAAATAGCTTTTCTCTGTTCTGAAAATGTCACACTTCTAAGGGCTGCTGTCTCCAACCTTTCAGAGCTAGAAGCAGTGCTATGTGTTCCAGGGCGAGATGGGAATTTGCTCTTTATGGCAGTATAAATTTCACACACATTAAACTGGCCTAAATTTTAGGACAGGCAATAGTCAGTCCTGGAGCAGTGACAGGTTTCAAGGCAGGGATCTCACAATCAGGACTAGAAACGGGACCTGGGAAGGCAGGAGCCCCCTGCATCCCTTTTAATGGGATGTTTTACATGTTTATAGTCCTGCTCGATTAAAAGACATCGCGGTGTTCTTAAGACTATAGGAGTTATCATAATGGACCGGACCTGAGGTTTATCTAACCCAATCTCCCATCTCTGAGAGCGGCCAGGACCAGATGTGTCCAAGGAAGGTACAGGAACCCTGCGATGGCAGAAATGAGACAGTCTGCCTCCCACATTAGGTCCCATCCTGATCTCAAATAGCTGGAGATATTGGCTAAAGCCATGAAGCTGAGGGTGGCATAGAACATCTTGTGTACGCAACAGCAATGTCAGGCCATCTGCAATGTAATTATAGTTGGTCCTTTTGGAGAACAGAGCAGTTAGACTCCAGGTAGGAAGGTAATCGGAGAGATGAGAAGTACCAGTATGCTATCCCATGTGAAGTTCATAAGGGCCCATTATAGCCATCCAGCCTGACTTCCTGCAAAGCACACGGCAAAGAACTTCACCCAGAGGTGGCTGCAATGGTGGGAATGATTCTTCTCTGCCATGTAAGTGAAGCAGTTTTAGAAAGAGGGCCAGTCTCAATTTAAAAATCCCCGTCACATCAAACGTACTGTAAAATGCATGGCCTGGACACAATGGTAGGATGATGGGGCGGGGCAGAAAGGTTTACTGACACCTATTTCACAAGATTTGATTGCGTGACTTTTGTCACGCGTACACAAGTCATGCAATTAATCCTGATCATGCCATGAAAACCTTCCTCGCCGCCAAATACACCAAAAAAGGCATATTATCGGCAGGTGCATAATTGACAAGTCTGTTATTGTTCTCCTAAATATCAGAGGGGCAGGTTCGGGTTGTGCTTTGGTGTGTGCTGCTGAGAAACCGGAGGTGTGTATTGTGCTGAATTGTCCAGTGGACTGACTACCTCTGCTTTCACACAGGTTAGACAAAATAACCAAATTAGTCACTGACCGGGGCACACCTACACTCCAATGTAAACTCAGGTTCAGGCCTAACCTACCTTCCATCTACACACAAATCACTCTAGCCCAGTGGTTAGACCAGGGTCACAGCACCCCACAAAGGTCTGAGCCTGAGTCAAGCCAGGCTCCAGGATTCAAGCCCTATTGCTTTGCAGTGTAGACACAGTCCCACTGGATTCATGTCTGGGAGTCCACCAAAAGTATCCCACAATCCCTCAGGCCGACTTTCTTTGTCTGCTGGACAGTCCAGTTCGGTGGTTAGTCAAGCTTTTCCACACTGCACCATGAACAAAGGGCTAGAGTGGCCAGTTTTGGGGAGGGCAATAGGGATGTGGGTAGCTGGACTCAAGCCCACATAATGCAATGTAGACACTGGAGCCCCAGGCTGGGACAGGAAATTTCCTTATAAACCACACATTGCTCCTATTCAGATGAGCAATGGAAACAAAGTCTACTCTCACTTCTCAAAGTTCTCTGCCCTCTATTGAGTGACAACCTACTCAGCAGATGGCATGCAAGATCAAACCATCAGAACAATTTTCACTGGCTGATCAGCAATCCTAAAGACAAGATGTTGTTTCCTAGCAACTCCTGAGATCAACTTAACCCTTTATGGATGTGATGGTGTAGTTCATTGGTTCTCAAACTGGGGGTCGGGACCCCTCTGGGGGTCGCGAGCTAGTTCTGTGGGGGTCGCGAGCCCCTCCTGCCAGCAGCTGGCCCCGAACATTGCAGCTGCCGTGGTGGGCTGCTGGTGGCCCCATAAGGACAGCCCCATCCGCGGCTCCTGCCGCGGCCCCACGAACCCGGTCCCAGCTCCCGCCACAGTGGACTGCCAGCGCCCCCATAAGGCTGGTCCCGGCCGCGGCTCCTGCGGCGACAGGCTGCTGGTAGCCCCGCAAGCCCGGTCCGGGCCCTGGCTCCTGCTGCGGTGGGCTGCCAGCACTGCCATGTGCCCAACCCAGCCCCGGCCCCTGCAGAGGTGGGCTTCCGGTGCCCCCGTGAGCCCAGCCCCTGCTGCGGTGGGCTGCCGGCGCCTCTGTGGGGCTGCTGGAACCCCGCCCTCACTGGCCTCGGGGGGCTGCTGGAACCCCCCCACCTCAATCCGGACCCCTGCCCTGGGGGGCTGCCGGAACCCCCCCATCCCAGCCCCTGCCGCAGTGGGCTGCAGGCACGCCCCCCCCACCTAACCCCTAGAGGGGGTCGCACTTAGAGGCCCGGTGTGTGAAAGGGGTCACCACTTCAAAAAGTTTGAGAACCACTGGGTAGCTGGAGATCATGAGCATCCTAGTGTGAATTTTAGCTGTGGTAATGTGCACACTGCACACACTCATGTGCTGCCTGAAGACTCCATGAAACGTCTTGGTTTGTTCTAGTATCTGTCTATTGCACATATGTAAAACCCGGAGCGGGTGGGGGCTTTCAAGCTGCGTTCCAAGGGGGAAAGAGTTGATGCCTGTGGCTGACATATACATGACCTAAGCCAATGAGAATGATCATTTAAGAACACACAAGAACAATCACTATTTAGACCAAACAGAGACAGCAGAGGTGCGTTATGATTTGTACCAGGCTATCAGAACTGCTCACATGCCCAGTGGATTAAGGATGATGGAAGAGAGAAATGCCTCACGCCAATTAATTCTCGAAGTGCAATTAACGCATGGGCCAGTTCTGGATAATCCCAAACTGTTCATGAGCCATGGTACCACTTTAATTTCTGCAATGTCGCACCATCTTATTATTAAAGCCAAGCATGGGTTCTGTCAAAAACATCCTTTAAAGGGGAAAAAAATGGAGAAAGAGATATGGGGAAGGATTCATCTCAATGAAATATGCTCGATTAGAGTTTGCAGGATAAAGAAAGTAGGAGAGGGGGAAGGTATGAAGTGTGTGTGTATGTGTGTGCATGCACAAGCACAGGCATACATATATATATATATATATTCTCTCTTGAAATGACCTCCTTTTGCCCCATCCATCAGCCTGGGGTTGGCTTATTCTAACTAGCAGATTCCTTTCTTCTGTATAACAGGCCCATCAGACACAATCTGCATGCCAATTATTAGAACAGACCCCCTGATACTGAAAAATGGAAATTAGCTGTCAAGTGAAGGCATCAGCAGCCCAGGTTTGGATTGCCTGCTCGCTTGCTTTCCCTCGGTCTGTGGCTCATATCCATATGCACTCTGTTCCGTGGGCAGCCTTGACAAGGGAGCCCCCAGTGGAAAAAGTAATCTAAACTAAAATAATAAAAAAAAAAATCTGAGCACGTTTTATTCTTCTTGGTATGAGTTGCCAACATTTGGGGCACAATGCAAAATTCACCAGAGGGCAAGAGCCGGCCGTTCAGGGGAGGGGGGGGTGGAACGTGTTCTGATAATTGCATTTTGGTGGTGGGCAGACCAAGCGCTCCAATAAAAGAACATGCAAAGGAAAGGTCAATGTACAGGCAAATGGATCAGGCAAGTAAATGGTTTGCACACAAGAATCAGACTCCCCACATTCCCATTCAGCGAGAACCTCAGATTGTTCGGTGTGCATGGTGGGGAGCAGCTCTAGGGTATTTCAGGGGTGGCTTGTTGCGGGCTGGCACTAGCCTGTTGGAACACATTGCCACAGTCCTGGCTGCTCTGCCCTGATCAGCAGAACCATGGAGTGGCTCAAGCTGACTTGTCGACATTGTAGAGCAACCCCTCTGGAACGTTCTCTCTCCTGAGCGTGGGATTGCATCGCGGGGCATTTAACATCCACCTCTCTGTTCCCAGCCTCTCGGGAGGGCTCCTAAACTTGGGGAAAAGATTAAATATCCCACTAGATTTGTATCAAGCCCTTCCCCCTCCCCTGCCTCCATCTGCGGCAATCCTCCAGCACAAGAAGGCCACCAACAGCTACTATGTTGATTCCTATCTTGGCCAGAAGGGGGTGTGCCTTCAAATGATGGGACGTCCACCCCCCACTGGCAGAGATGGAGTTAACAGAGCCTTAGGGAGGCTTTTGCAGAAAGCAGCCAATAGGAGAAGGGCTTTGAGGAGCAGCCAATCAGGACCCAGCAGGCCCGTATAAAAAGAGCTGCAGGATCAGATGCACTCAGTCTCTGCCAGAATTCAAGAAGTGAGGACTGTGTCTCTAGCAGGCTGAGAGACCTGCAGCACCATGGACAGAGCTATTGCAGGCAGAGACCAGGGGAACGAGATCCTGGCTGGCTGCTGGGAATGGGTAGTTGCAGGCCCATGGGGAAGTGGCCAGGGAGACATAGCAATGGTCAGAGGAAATTGAGGTGCAGCAGGAGGCTGCAATCCACAGGGTCCCTGGGCTGGGACCCAGAACAGTGGATGGGCTCAGGTCCCCCCACACTCACCACTGCAAAGTGGCATGAAAACTGACTAGTCACCACTGGGGAAGCGGCAGGACTAGGAGCTAAACTCCCCCAGAAGGGGAGGCAGGGACAGTGCCATGGTTCCTGAAGCTGGGAGAGGGGCTGCAGGTGGACAGTGGAGATGCAGTGATGGTGTGCGAACTACAGACAGGGGGCGTCAGCCTCTAGCTAAGCCCGAGAAGGAGCAGGAAGTGGTGCCAGTCCGGCACGTGACACTTCCCCTGCACGACCCCCACAGCACTCCTTACTGTCCTGAGAGCAGCGCAGTGCCACATTTACACTGGCACCGTGATGCCAGGCCCACACGCAGAAGGGACCCTGGCGCCTGGACCCTGGCCCTGTTCAGCCTCTTCCCACTGAGGCCCTGCCTGTCACTCACTACTCTCCGCCCCCTCCCCGCCTTGCACGCTGCTCACTCCTTTCTGCCCCCTCCCTGCACCCACCTGCGGCATGGTATGGATCCCAAATTTAAATATTTAAATTGAGATCCATGGCAATGCATCCCCTGCGTTAACACGTCCCCTGCGCTAATGCGGGACCATGCATGGATCCCAAACCCAGGGCTATAGTGAGAGTCCAGTGTATATTGACTTCAATTACAACACAGAATACAAAGTGTACAGTGATCACTTTATTTTTGATTAAAAGTATATGCACTGTAAAAAAAACAAGAAATAGTATTTTTCAATTCGTCTCATACAAGTACTGTAGTGCAATCTCTTTATCGTGACAGTTGACTTTACAAATGAAGAATTATGTACAAAAAAACTGCATTCAAAAATAAAAGAATGCAAAACTTTAGAGCCTACAAGTCCACTCAGTCCTACTTGTTCAGCCAATCGCTCAAACAAACAAGTTTGGTTACAATTTGCAGGAGATAATGCTGCCCACTTCTTGTTTACAATGTCACCTGAAACTGAGAACAGGCATTCACATTCACATGGCACTGTTTTAGCCAGCGTGACAAGATATTTATGTGCCAGATTCACTAAAGATTCATATATCTCTGCATGCTTCAACCACCACTCGAGAGGACATGCATCCATGCTGATAACAGGTTCTGCTCAATGACCATCCAAAGTAGTGTGGACCAAGGCATGTTCATTTTCATCTTCTGTCAGTCAGAGGCCACAAGCAGAAGGTTGCTTTTCTTTTTTGGTGATTCGGGTTTGGTAGTTTCCGCATCCTAGTGTTGCTCTTTTAAAAGTTCTGAAAAGATGCTCCACACCTCGTCCCTCTCAGATTTTGGACGGCACTTCAGACTCATAAACCTTGGGTTGAGTGCTGTAGCTATCTTTAGAAATTTCACATTGGTATCTTGCGTTTTGTCAAATCTGCAGTGAAAGTGTTCTTAAAATGAATAACATATGTGCTGGGCCATCATCCGAGACTGCTAGAATGTGAAATATATGACAGCATGTGGGTAAAACAGAGTTGGAGACTGTGGCGGGGTGACCACCCGCCCCCTACCGGAAGGGGCTTGGAAAAGCCCCAAAAGGGGTTTAAAACAGACAGAGAAGGGACTGTGGCTGCGAGCCTGCAAGCTCCCAGGCTGATTGGGAGTTTGGGCTCAGCTGTGTGGCCACGCCCCAAACACTCCCAGCCAGGATATAAGGGCTGGGAGACAGAGAGGAAGGGAAGCAGTCTCCTCTGCATTCAGAGGGAGACAGGCCTAGCTGCAGGAGCTGAGCCAGGTACCTGGGTTAGGGCAGAGCTGGGGCAGGGCAGAAGGAGCTGGGTGGGCTCTAGCCACGAGCCCCAGGCCTCCGGGCCTGATACAAGGCCCGACCCACAAGTACCAGGGTTGCAGGGAGCAGCCCAGGGCTGGAGATAGCGACAGCAGGCCAACCCTCCTTGCCTGTGATGAGAAGCCATGATACTGCAGTCCGCCCCAGTGAGCGGGGGCAAGTGGTGACTGACAGTGGCACACTCTGAGGCGAGGTGGGGATAGGGGGTAGAGGGCTCCCCTGGGGAGGGGAGACCCTCACACCAAGGGGGTACTGCAGGGGTGCAGCACCCTCAGCAAGGGGCACCGGGGTCCGGGAGGGACACGGGGCCAGCAAAGGCGCGGGGCATCAACCTGCGGAGGGCGCTCTGGACGCTGAAGGAGCTGATTCCCCAGACGACCAGTGGGAGGCGCCGCAGGGGTGAGTGGTGACCCCGTTACAGAGACATACAATGAGTGTGCATGGAGGGGTCAGCACATTGTTCCATTGCAGGGCCACGCTGCCAGTCTGGACCTGCAAACCACGGTTGTCCTGGGGTGTTGGTGAAGAGGAAGGTGTGTTTCCACCCAGGCACACAATGGTCCCCCTCTCTGCACAAGGCAGTGGTCCACCACCACCTGTAAAGAGCCATGAGAGTGGCTAGGCAGAGAAGCCAAGGGACTGGGGTTGCTCTAGCTGTGTTTCTTGCCCTGTGAAAGAGCTTGCCGGCCCCAAGGAAAGTATGTGCACTGCCTATGCCATGGCAGTGACCCAGGGGGACCTGGGGGCAGGCAGTGGTGACAGAGGAGGGTGAAAGTGAAGGAGTATAGGACAAGGGGGAGAATGAAAGGGGAGGGAAGAGGGAAGGTTGATGGACGAGAGTGGGCTGAAGGGCTGATGGCATGGAAGGAGGAGACAACACAGGGGGAGAAGGGGACAGAAATGAGTGACTAGGAACCCATTGGAAAAGCAGAGTGCAAAGGCGGAAAGCAGCAAAGGAACGTGCTGGAGCAACGGGGAATGTGCCCCCCTTCCCTGGGAGCGACCCGCAGGAATTGTCCATGCAGCTGCCAAGGTGCAGCCCACAGAGCTCAGGAGCCACGGGGTCCCCTCTGTGTCCGGTGCTCTGGGTTAAGGCTCAGGGTAGTGGACTGCGCTTGGGCCTAGCCAGGATGGGGAGGAGTTTCTTCGGCTCCCTTGCTGTCCAAGTGGGGGAAGAGACTGTAGCTGCTTTGGGCAGCCAATTGCTTTCCCAGGTGTAGCAGCTTCTCCCCACAGCCACCTCTCTAAACACAAGGGGCCGTGCCACAGGCCCCCTTCCTCAGTCGAACTTGCCCACCAGTCCCTTCCGCTTACATCCAGCTGGGAAAGAAATCGGATGCTACTGCCTGCCAATAACCAGGTCATGCAGGCCCGCCGCCTCCCCCTGCCCCCCCCC
Source organism: Sternotherus odoratus (assembly GCA_032164245.1). Lineage (NCBI taxonomy): Eukaryota > Metazoa > Chordata > Testudines > Kinosternidae > Sternotherus > Sternotherus odoratus. The sequence continues at coordinate 41,804,401 of JAVMKO010000009.1, read as the reverse complement.
CCCATCTGTGCTGCAGCAGAGCCCCTCTCCCCTGGAGCAGGACCCTTCTCCATGTGCTCCACCCCCAATTACTAATGTACTCACAGGGGGCCGTATCCCTGCAGCGCCTGACAAGCATCACTTAACCTGCCTCACTGCCACGTAATAACCTCATCTATCAACCTGGACGAGACTGCAGGGCCATTGCTGGGAGGGGCTCTCTTTAAGCAGTGAATGTCATTATCCAAAGTCCCCGGTCCCCTTGCTTGATATGCAAAAAGCTCGCCGGCTCCCCAGAGTCCCATGCAAAGAAAATGCCCCGCAAAATGGACATTTGTCATGTTCTGCTGCACACTGATGCATGGCCAGGAAACGTGAATGATTACACCAGCGGTGGTGGGCCCAGCAGAGTCAGCCTGACATCTGGTGGCACAGCAAGGAAACACACCTCTTCAGGAGAGAGCCCCAGACCAAGAACCAGGGCAGCTGGACCCGCTGGCTGGGGAAAACCTGCTGCATCTGAGAACAGTCCCTCAGGGGCTAGGAGGTTTATTTACCTTCCAAGGAACAGTTCACTCTTTCCCTCATGGAGGCATTCATCGGGGTCGGCCTTACCTGCACGGCTGCTCTAGAGGATATTTCTGTGCCTCCCCAAAGGGCGGAAAGACAAAATGCTGCCAAGCGAATGTGAGTGTCGCCGGCAGCTCCGGCCGCGGAGTCTGCAATGGAAGTACATGGCCTCGGGCCTACAGAGCCGGCCGGCACGTGCTCAGTTTTAATGATGCAAGCAGGCCCATCTGGTCCGGGGCACCCCTGGAGATCAGAGGTAGGCACCCCTGCAGTCGGCAGAGGCAGGGCCTCCACTGTACGCTTATTGGGGACAAGACCCTCATTGCGTGTACATGCAGCGCCCTGCACGGTGGGGCCCTGATTTTGTTTGGGGCCTCTCAACACCACTGGAACATGGACCATTAACCATGAGTCATACGAATGATTTCCCACCACAGGCTCTGCTTCCCCCTGACCTATGTCCTTCTCCTGCTGTCCCACCATTTCTTCCTTCCTTCCTTCCTTTTCCCAAGTTGTTTGTTTCTCTCACTCATTTGCTCTCTCGCCTTCATCTCCCTTTTCTTCCGCTTCCCCCCACCCCCGTGCCTGTTCCCCAACCCCGCCTATGTCTGGCTCTCCCTGGAGCCTGTCTCTCAGCTGAGTCTCTCGGTCAGCAGCAGCCACGGCTGCATGGAGCTGGGGGGTGTTCTGAAAAGCAGGCACAAGGTGTCTCTTGGTCACAAAGAGGCTGAGCTCCCTGGCCACCCCCGCAGAAAATGGGGTGGCAGCTCTCTATCCCTTATTGGGATCCTTCCCCTCTTTCTCGGGTTCGCCTCAACTTCCCCCTCCTAGTTCCTCCACACATCTCTGTCCCCATGGGCAGCTCTCTGCCTTAGCATGGCTGGCGCGGTGATGAGGGCCCAATCCCAGCAGGTACCTGCTGGTGGGACAGGTGCACAGCGCTGGAGGAGGTTGGCACGACAGACACAAGGACTCACATGCTATCACCTTTGGTAGATGGCCAGTCAGTTCATTAGTGTCAGCCCATTGGACTGCCCATAACACACCTCCATATCCCTGCCACTCCCAGCCTGATCCTTGGGCTGCATGTGCCCGCCTCCAGGTGAGGGACCAACTGTAGCCACAGCCCCTGGAGCGAGTGACAGAGGCCCCTCTTTGGAAGCAGGGCAAGTGACTGAGGCCAGGAACTGAATACACAGGCCCCCAAAGTTGCATGGCCATGGAGAATCAGACCTGGGGCACTGGGGCCAGGACTCCCAGCAGGGCTAGCAAGGCAGGGGCTGGCACAGGGCAGGGAGGGGAGCACTGGTATCCTGGGAGGGGAAGGGCTGGCACAGGGTCGACAACTTTCTAACTGCACAATACCCAGCACCCGTGCCCCGGCTCCTGTCCCGCAGCCCCTGCCCCGCCCCTTCTCGGAGGTCTCACTCCCTCCCTCCAGCCCCCCTTCCCTCCATCGCTTGCTCTCCCCCAGCCTCAATCACTTTCACTGGGCTGGGGCAGGAAGTTGGGGTGTGGACTCTGGCTGGCGTTGTAGGCTCTGGGGTGGGGCCACGGATGTGGGATTTGGGTTGCAGGAGTCTCCAGGCTTGGGAAGAGGAGTTTAGAGTGCAGGAGGGGGGTTAGGGCTAGGGCTGGGACTCAGCTGGGCAGGCAGGATCTGGAAGGAGTTAGGATTCAGGGGGGTTCCAATCTGGGGCAGGGGAATTGGGGTGAGGGCTCCGCCGGGCAGCACTTACCTCAGGCGGCTTCTGGTTGGCAGCCTAGTGGGGCTAAGGCAGATTCCTGCCTGCCCTGGTCCCAAGCTGCTTCTGGAAGTGGCTGACATGTCTGGCTCCAAGGCGGAGATGCGGCCAGGTGGCTCTGCACGGTGCCCGTGCCTGCAGGAACCATGACCACTGGCTGCGATTCTCGGCCAATGGGAGCTGTGGAGCTGGCGTTTGAGGTGGGCAGCATGTAGAGCTTCCCTGGCCGGGCCTCTGCCTAGGGCCCACAGGAACATGCCAGCCGTTTCCAGGAGCTGCACTGGACCAGAGCAGGCAGGAGCCTGCCTTAGTCCCGCTGTGTCGCCAATTGGACTTTTAACAGCTGAACGGAGCCGCCAGTGTCCCTTATAGACTGGGCATTCCATTCGAAAGCCGGACACCTGGCAACCCTAACAGGGCGGGGAGGGGCGCACTAGTGCCACGGGGAGGGAGGGGCTGGCACAGGGAGGGAATAGTAGCAAAGGTCTAGCTCCTAGTGTGAGGGAGGGGTGGCTGCAGGGTGCAGCCAGCCAGGGCCTGACCACCAGAGCCACACTGATTGGAAATAAGCAAGACGGAGCATTGCACCAGCCACTTGCTTTATTCACAGACTCCACTCCGTTTCCCTGGCAAAGCAGGGGTGTCAGCCCCCACCGGGAAGCTGCTCCACCCCTCACTCTACGATGCAGCGGAAGGACTGGACAGTGGGGGACACGGCCCCCCAGTCAACAGGCTTGCGGTACTCCCCCTTCTCCAAGAGGTACTGCCTGCCCCGGAAGTTGGGGTGCTCGTAGAATACCCAGGCCCCCTCCAGCACTTTGCAGGCGTGGATTTCCCGGATGTGGAACTCATCCATGACCGAAGGGCAGTCCTCCGTGGATTCATACATCTGGCCGCCAAAGTCCCCCTTCTCAAAGATCTGAATACGGTGCTGGCCTCCACTGGACTGGAACAGGAGACAGAGAGTCACACATTGCTGAGAACAGCAGCACAGTTCAAGCTCATTCTCCTCTCGCTATACACGGGGAGCATAGACACTGCCTGGCTGAATCAGACCAGAGTCCAGCATCCTGCCTCTGGCAATTGTCAGATGCTCCAGAGGAAGGTAAATGACCCCTCAATAGGCAGATGTAGGGTAATCTACCTCCCAAGATTTCATCCTAACCCCTGGTAGCTAGGGATTGATTGACACAGTGGAGCAGAAGGTTCTGTTTCCCTCCCAGAGCTCCAAGTAGGATCAGCTGTTATGCCACAAACCCCTCGTTCATTGCGCTCCTGTGCAAGCCCCTTCTTCGTGTCCCAGTAGCTTTGGAGGGAAGCTGCACGCGGCCGCTGGCCATGGAGACCCTGGGTTTGCATGGGACTGTGTGGTTTATGAGCATCAAAGGTGGACAGTTAAAGGGGCCTCATTACGCTTAAGAGGAAAGATACCTCCCTCTCCCCAACTCTGGGGGGTGCACTGATGGGAACATAGTGACTAGGAGAGGATTGGGGGAGGGGAGGAGAGGTATATAAAAAGACAGTCCCAACCAAAACAATTGACTGACTCCAGTTCACCTGAGTTTGTTTATTGCACCTCAAGGTGCCTGTGGACTCCCCCAACCCATCTGGGTTTTACTGTTGTGCCAGGACCGGCTCCTTCACTGCCCAGAGGTATGAACACTTGAACTCGGCCCTGCAGGCTCCGATTCCACTCTGCTTTACACCTCATGTAGTCACTGACCCATCTGCAGACAGTGCCAGTTGCTACCATCCTGCTATGGCAGCGTTAGGATCCCTGGGTGGAAAAGACGGGATGAGGGGCCAGGCAGGGCAGACCCAGGCTCAAGGGGGCAGAGGCCAGGGCACTGCTGGTGCTGGATAAGAGATGCACTTTGGTTGGCACCGGTTGTGCTTCAGGGTTTTAAACTGATTCCCTCTGGGGGAGGCTGACTGATCTAACCCTTTGGTTCTGCAGGTTTCCAAACTGGGGCTGCAGCATGCCCCAGGCAGTGAGGGGTCAATGAGATGGTGACAGCCTGTACTCGCATTTCACAAGGCATTAGACTAGCTGAGATTTCAAGCACTGAATAGCCTTAAGTGCTGCAAGGGTTCATCTGCAACTTCCTGTGCAGCCTGGCCCATCTCATCCCTCCCTCCCCGCCCCGATCTGTCACCACCACCAGCTCCAGGCTGAATGTCACCATTTCCCACAGGGGTGATGAACTGCCTCTCCTCAGGGCAGCCTGATCCTCTGGCCCTCCACCCCCAGAGGGGAGCACTTCCCTGCTGCCCTGAGTGCGCTGGAGTCCCATGCCCACAGCATGGGGAAGTTTCCCAAAGCTCACACTCATCTAATGACCCCTCCAGCAGGGTCCCACGGCGGCTGCGCTCCGAGGCGTTGGCACTAGTGAAGGTAGCACAGGAGGCCAAAGGGTCAACCAGGTCGTAACTGGCTGGGTTAACAGAATTACAAGTTAAATCTTCCACCCCGTGTTTAATTAGAGACTATCAGCAGGACTCCACCACTGTTAAAGCAATGGAAGGGGCTGTTCTTTGAGACCAGTGGTAGGGAGGTGGTGTCCTCAGGACCAACCAGCTGTTCCAGAGAAAAGTCCTGCTGTTCCAGAGCCCCCCATGGGAAGGGAGGCTCTGGCTGGAGGATGCTGGAGCAGCTGCTCATGCCCCAGCCCTGCCTCTGGAAGATTTAATGGGCTGGATTTCCCTCCTCGGGCAGGGACAACGCTCTGGGCACCAGCTAGCTAGACCCTGGTTTGTCATCTCTTAGTTTACACTCATTGGCTGCTACAGGGCATCACTGTTAAGCATACTTAGGGGTCCAGATGTCCCGATTTTATTGGGACAGGCCTGATTTTTGGGACTTTTTCTTATATGGGCTCCTATTACTCCCCACCACCTGTCCCGATTTTTCACTCTTCCTGTCTGGTCACCCTAAGCACACCGCTTGCCTCCAGCATTACACTGTGATATGCGTGACATGCACTTTTAGGGACGCCCTTTATTCCATACTTAATCGTTCATAGGGCAGCTGCACTACAGAGCTACAAAGAAGTATTTGATCAGATAAAAATATTTCCAACCCCAACACGAGGGACGATGCGACGAGTGCCGTGTACCAGCAGTGAAACACTGCAGAGCTACGCCCCTTTCCAAATCAGCTTTGGCCCATACTTTTGATGCACCTGGCTCTTATTCCCTGCCAGGGGAGAGGGTCACATGAATGCCAGCAGCAGATGAAAGCATCCCTGCTCTTCCCAGCCTAGTCATGGCAATGGATTCCTCACGCCGGCAGGCTGAACACCAGCGGCAAAGCCTCCCTTTAAAAGAGGGGCAAAAGACACCAGCCAAGCACTGGGCTCTCCTGTAATAGCCCTGGGAGCTCCCAGCATGGACTGAAGAAGGGGGAGGCCCTGGGAAAAATGCCTGCACTTTGCTCAGGGTCCCATTTGCCTGTACTGAGGGGTACACGCCTTGGTTACCCTGTCACACGCTGCCAGCCTCAATGCCAGGCTGCCCCCTCTTTCCTTCCTCTAAACTTCTGGAAGGGAACCAGCCTTCCTGTTGACCTTGTGTGTCGGCTGTTTCCTTCGCACCCTTGTTGAGCGTTCACTGCCCCCTTGCTGACTGGGCAGGTTGCTCACAGGGTGAGCTGGTGCCAGAGCAAGCTGCAGGCCCGAGTTCACTTCCCCTCCTGGGTAAGAGCAGGTAAGTGTGGATTCCTCGGTGATGCATCCTGCAGTTGGGGCAGATGCCTGAGGTGAGAGGGTGCTTAACATTCCCCTTTTGCACTCTGTAGTTTGGCCGCTGAGGGACCTATCTGGCTCCAGCCTGCTCCCCCTGCTCTGCTAAAGTTCCTGAGACTCCGTGAGCTGGAGTTGTTCTCAGGAGCTGTTTTCACCCCCTTCATTGCTCCTTTCTGCTGCCAGCATAGGGTGAAGGGACTCTGCCCTCTACTAAAAGCGCCTGGCTTTATTTAACATCCTCTCTGTCCTTCCCAGCCCCTGCTGCAGACAGCAAGCTCCTTCCACACAAACCGCACACGCGGCTGGAAGTTTGACTGAGTGAAAGGGATGGAGCCTGGGTCCGTTGAGTCAATGGGGAAAGCAGGCAGCACACTGTCTCGGGTCTCCAACCCTACTTTGAATCCCTGGGAAGAAGGCGATTAAGTGGTTTTGTTTTCAATTAACTTTAACTAAGCAGATGGGGTGTGGGATTTGTACACAGGCAGGCACCTGCAAGCCCTCACCTGCAGAGTGCTCCTTGGGGTACCACCCCCTTACCTACACCCCATCTCTGGGGGTGGGGAGCTGGGTTACTGCCTGCCAGCCAACTCCTCTCTCTAGGGCCAGTCGGTTCTAGCAGGGAGCAGAGGGGGAGCCTGGGTACAGAAGAGATTCCCCAAAGCAACTGAGAGGGGAGCATAAATCCCAGGGATGGAAATTCCCAGGGGGCTTGTGCCCTTAGCTGACATAGGCACTTAGGGAAATGTCATCCTGTGTACACACCAGCTGCGGCAAGCTGCCTCTGCAGGGAAGAAGAGCAAGGAGAGTAGAGGAACATATCAGGAAAGCAGGGTACAGAGTAACCACCACCCCTGTGTAAATTCCAAACCGCAGCTGCCTAGAAGCAAACTGCACCAATGTTATTTCCAAACAAAACTACATTGACACCCCAATTGTTGGAGGTATCCGCTGAAACTTACCTGCAACCTGCCCAAAGCAAACTGCTTTTCTCACTGAAATCAGTGCCGGAGTTTCCCTTTATTTGTTGACATCAAATTTCTTTGCCCCACTTCACAAGGCCATGGGGAAGCTCAGAGCATTTCCCTCTGTTGTGGGTTAGGCTGAGCTGCAGCAAGGTTTCGATAGAACCACAGCTGCGTTCTACAGGACAACACTGCGGCTTTCCTGGGAAGGTTTTCTCACTCTCCCGGCCTTCCCAGGGCTGTGGTTTGTTCACTTGCCCCTCCGGCTGCAACCTTCCGATGATGCAGAAAATTGTCCCATGGGACCTGTTGGGATTCTGTTACCTCGTTCTCAAGTGATCTGGGAATATCTCCTCCATTGTGTTACGGAGGAGGAGCAGCAACAAGTGTGCTTTGGGGGAGACTGTGGAGAGGAAGGGAAGGTCAGACTTACTAAGTGAAGGGCTTTGCATGAGCTGAGACGGTCATTAAGGCCCATCCAGCGCTGGTACTCGGGGTACTCGCCGTGGGTCAGAACGTACATATTCCCTGCAAAGTTAGGCCGCTCATAGATCACCCAGGCACCACCCTCCACTCGGATGGAGTTGCAGCGGCTTAGGTAGGTGTGAAAATCAGGGCAGTCACTGTCACACTCATAGCGCCGGCCCTGGAAATGCTTGTCTTCGTAGAAAGTGATCTGAAACACAAGCACAGCAGAGAGGGGAGGTTCCTTCTCCCAGCCAGATGGCGCCAGCTCAGTCAATGGCTCTTGGGCACAAGCCGCGAAGAGTCAGGCTGAGGGGGTGAGAACAGCAAGGGTTGTCACTGAAGCAAGTGTGGGTTAGTTGAAACCGCACCGTTTGAACAAGGCTGACTCCTTAGCTACTGCCTTTCTCATAACGGTGCATCATTAACAGTGAGCAGTAAAAGGGGAGTGCCCTGGGAAGAAACGACAAAACTTATGAGAATGGTTTGAATGTCATTCAAAGAAAGATGCAATTTAAAAAATTGGAGGGTGGGAAGGGAAGTGTTGCTTTGGTTTAAGTTGCTTGCAGTGGGCCCAATTCTGTGAAGCCTCATGCCCACCAATAGTCCCTAGAAGAGCAAGTAGCCCAAGGGAAGGCCAGCTTTTGTAACAAGTACTGCAGGGTTGGCACCGCTGTTTGCAACCCAAACAGCGCAGTTTGGTTCTAATTTTGAGGAATGAAACCGTCTGTTTTCATTGGCCACGCTAAGTAAACAAAACGTCGAGAGGGAAAAAGCTAGTTTGGGTCACAGCTCTTGTCATTTTAATTATTTCAGGGATAGTTAGAAACAGACGTAGAGACATTTAGGCTCCAGTCCCCCAAATACTGTGTGAGAGGGTTACCTACGTGCTTTAAAGCTAAGCACGTGCATGTTTGCATGATCGGGCCTTATCTATTAACTGCATGATTTTCCCTTTCATAGTTCTCAGAGTCTCTATGTATAACACACAGCAGCCTGTTTCCACTTCCTATGCTATGGTGCCATAACATGACCAGTTTGTTTTGCCCCTGGAAAAAGGGTTTCAAAAGTGAAATGTGTAAAATACATTTGACTTCCCAAATCAAAGTTTTGTGGTCAGAGAGAACAATTCACTGCCCGTTTGCAGGCTGTTTCCCACCCCCACCCCGCCCCCAAAGAGAACTGTGAATCCCTTTAGTTTATGTCCACAGAGCAAAGAATGGACTAACAATAAAGATCAGTATGTTTAGCCTTATTAGCTGGTCTCCACTGGGCGGGGGGGGGGGGGAGGGGGGGGGGGGAGGAGATTGACTGCAGATATGCAACTTCACGTAGCTGAAGTTTGCGTATCTGCAGCCAACTTACCGTCCGTCCTCATGGCGGCGGCGGTGCGCTCCCCAGTCTACTCCAGCTTGCGCCTCCCGGCAAGTTGGAGTTCCGGAGTCGATGGGGGAGCCGCGAGCGATCGATTTCTCATGTCTTCATAAGACGTGAGAAATCGATCGCCAGAAGATCGATGGCTACCCGCCGATTCGGACATACCCTTAGTGAGAAGAGCCCATGGGAATGTGTAAGGGACACGCTCCTCCTCACCATCCCTCCACTAAGCTCCTTTCACACACACACACTTCACTGTGTTCAAATGAGATATCTCAGCTCTAACCAGCAGGGAAGTGACAGGTGAATTGTGGATTGCGGGTCTAAACTCCCTGTAACGGCCTGACAACACACTGCTTGGAGCTCAGCAGCCTGAAATAGCTGGCACATGTGACATTCCAACCCCTCAGTCAAACAACCAACCTCCGAGTATAACTCTACCCCCATTAACTGCCAGAACACAGAGGTAGAGGCTCCACAGCACATAATGTATTTGAGGTAATAGGTGCTTGCATGGGCTCCTTACAATCAGTAACAGCAGCCCATGAGGCAGGACAGTGCTAACATCACTATTATAAAGGTGCCAAGTTGAGGCAGAGAGAGGTTAAGTGACTTGCCCAAGGTCACACAGCAAGTCTGTGGCACAGCAGGGAATTGAATAGGCTACTGTCCTAACCACTGTCCTACTCCCCACAGTTTAAATTATATTAGCAACCAGAAAAGAAGTTAGTGAAGCAGCGAGTGAACCTTGATCTTTAGTCAGCTACTGTCTGCCAGCAGGCTCGGTCCCAACACCACCAGCTGTCAGCCAAAGCACCTGTCCCCCCTGCTGAGAAGAGCTTAGGGCCCAAAGGTGAAGTAAGTTCAACATGAGCAGATCCTTTTGCCAACCTGACACTGGGACAGGTCTCTGCTGGCCTGCAGCGCCATTCTCAGCCTGTGATGGGACTTGGAGACAGGAGCAGATGACAAGACTATTTTGCACAGCATGCCTGTGCAGTGTCATGGTGCCCATTTCACATGCGGGCACATAGAGCAATGAAGGGTCACTCAAGTGTCCCCACCAGTGGGAAGAAGAAGTTCAGAATTTAGCTGTCTGTGCCCAGGATCACTCAGCGAGGTAGCACCCAACTGGGAACCAGCACCCAGGCTCTCACTCTCATGCACTTTGATCCCCAGGTAGAAGGTAGGATTGTGAGCGGTCTGGTTTAAAGCTGCTAGGAGTCCAAAGTGTAGGGCCTGCTCCCACCCCCCATGGAAGTCAGGGGGAAAGCTGCTCTCAACAGCCCTGGGTGCAGCACTGTAGTCTGAGGGTTTGTCTACCCAGCGTTTTGGAGCAACAGACCTGGGCTTGCGGGGCTCACGGTAGCATTCTAGAAATAGCGGTAGAGACAGCACTTTGAAGCTGCAGCTCAGTTCTGAAGGCTAGGGATGGGTGTGAGCTTCAGAGCCCTCGCTGCACCTTCAAAGCACTGTCTGCACAGGTATCTTTAGCGTGCTGGCACAAGCCCTGCTAACCCACGTCTGTCACCCTGGGCTGGGAGGCTCACTTCAAACACTGGGGTATCTGGGCAGTGCCCTCTTTGGCAGTATTACAAACTTAACACAACTGGTCTCCCCCCACCTGTGATCAGAGTCAGGCATCAGCATCCAAGCAGTCATGCCATAGTTTCTCCTCGACAACCCAACTATGGAGCATACAGTGGTGCTAGCTGCTAGCTCTGGAACTCAGATGCTTTGCAGATACACAGCGCGTCTTCCTGCAAGCTTGCCACGCTCCCCATGGCACGGCAGCCCTCCCCCATAAGACACCGAGGAGAGCATGAGACACCGGGGCACATTTGAAAGTCTCCCCCGCAGCCACAGCATCCGCCTCTCACCTCCGCTCTCCTGATGTACCGGAGCAAAAAAAGAAATATCCGGCGTGAAGAAAAAGGGAGGAGAGACCGTCTTTGTCATTCAAAATACAGCCCTGGATTTTAAATAGTTATTTTATCTGTCTAAGCCAGCTTTCGGTTTTAAAAGCTCCTGTCCCCAGTGGAAAAGCCACGTACGTTTTTGAAACACTTGCTTTTTATTCACTGATCTACTTCTTCTAACAGACTCTCCTACCACTGTGCTAAATTCTGCTTCATCACCGTAAGCTCTTTCTGCATTTCTGCCATTCTGGAAACAAGTTGTATCTCTCCTCCTTGGAAATATACACAAACTTACCCTGGTTCCTGTTTTGGACATTTTCCGTTCTGGGCACTACACCCCAGCTGCTGCAGGAATTCCACAAGCAACTGCAAAGAGCCAGAATCTAGGGGCCTCTTTTTATAAGGCTCCTTTTGTACCAGACATTCGCTTTGTCATGAGAACGGGATCCAAGAACTGAGTCAGTGATTCTAGGGCGAAGGATTGTTTCTAGAAAAGCCAACAGGATTAGGGAATAAAGGGAGGCTTCGCGGTACCCTTTATTTTTTTTGCTATTGCATCATCAGAGCTGAATGGTCTGCTGAGTCAGAACACCAAAATTGGGCCAAAAACATTCCAACCAAGAAGCCCCCTGCCGGGGGGGGGACGACACAGTTTGGCTGCTCTCTCCGCTTTGAACATGCTAAAAAAGATTGATCACCGACTAGAATCCAAGGTTCTTAGGTCCTACGCCCCTCTGTAAAAAGGGACCAAGCCTTGTGAGAGGACATTTTCCAACTGTTTCAAGGTGAAGCGGGGAGATCAGAAACATGCTCAGCAGAAGGGTGGGAAGAGAGCTAGAGAGAATGGCCTCTGCTTAGAGGCCACTACCTGAAAGCAAGTAACAGGAATGTCTGTGCAGCAGTGATAACACTGAACTGGGCAGTGTGGCCTAGTGGATAGAGCATTAGACTGGGACTCAGTAGACCTACATTCTATACCTGGCTCTGCCAGTAGTCTGCTGGTGACCTTGGGTCAGTCATGGTTCTTTGTGCCTCAGTTTCTCCGTCTATAAAATGGGAATAGTAATATTGACCTGTGTAGAGTGCTTTGAGATCTAGGGATCTCTAGATAAGACCCAGGTATTATTCTATAGCACCCTCCATCTGAGGAGCTCAAACTGCTGTTAAGAATATTAACAGCCATACCCAAGGGAGGGAGGGATTTTTATTCCCATTTTACAATGAGGAATGTGGAGCACAGAGGGATTAAGTGAGGTGCCCGCAGCTCTACAGGAAGTCCACGTCAGAACTAAGATCACCTGTGATTTAACCATAAGACCATCCTTCTTAGGGACACCCTTACACTGACTCGATGCACTGGGCTAGGTAAACACGTACCACAATCAAAGTGGGGCACAAAGCAGGAAACACAGGGGTATAGAAGTCACTCCGTTATAAACCTCTCCAGCTATTGCCAGCACCACTCCAAAGATTTAGCGAGACAAAGACAGCAGATGAATTTGGCAAGCGGTGCCTGAACCACTCGGCTGTTATTTCAAGTCTGTCAGAACGGATCCATTTCATCCCAACGAATCCACATGCTGCCGTCTACACCAGCACACCTTTAACCCTGCCCACTCCAGAGGCACTCTAAGGACAAGAGGTTAAATTAGGTATCTGCCCAATGGCATCTCATTCTCCTTCCCATCTAATCCTTTAAGTATCAGTGTCTGTGGCTCACACACACTGGTTTTCTGCTAGCATGTGAGGCCACTCACCACCATTAATCCAAAATCTGTTTATGAAATTTCCAGCTCCCACTAAAGGCTGCTATACAGTGGCTCGGTATATAATCCCAGAACTGGATTCCCTTTTGCTATCCCACATCCCCATTTAAATGCTGTGTAGGTGCATGTCAGAGCCAAAACCTCCATTTCTTCCCTGGGTCTAGGACAGACATCCACTTGGGGAGGGTGGAGGGGCAAGGGATGGGGGAAGAGAAGTTTGCTTGAGTAAATTGTCCTATCGAGGGCAAAATTGTGACATTACAAATCTATGAGGGTGTGTTGCCAAATTAGATTTTTATCGACAACCTGCAAACGTGCAAGACAGAATCATCACCACCCACTTTGGATTGGGCAGTAACGCAAGGGTGTAGCTGGGTTGGTCCCAACTCTAAGAGTCACATCCAACTCTTACCTTCACTTGTTACTCAGGCAAAACGAACGCCCACTGATGGCCAGGAGAGTTTTGGCTGAACACCAGAAGGCTACATCACCAGCTGCTGTCAATCAGACGTCACTCCTCCACTGAAGTCAATGGCACTATAGCAATTTGCACCAGCTGAACATGTGACCCCCACTGTCTCTCCTCAGCCCATACCTCAAGCCCCTTCTCCCGCCCACTTACTGGCTCCAGGAGCCCGTTGAAAATGCTGGCTCATGCATGCATAGTTCCAGAAGATGCTGAGGCTAGAGCATCAGATCCCGTTATTTTCCTTGTGCTCCACACATTTGGTTTCTCGGTTTCACACTTGTCAGTTGGGTGGTTCAGATAAACATCTTGCTATGTTGCATGTAATCAACCACGCAGCAGTGAACTCATCACTCAGACGTACCCCACCCTCACAGGGTCCCAGAACTCTGGCTTCAGCCCAAGCCCAAATGGCAGGCGGACTCCGGCCAGCCGTGGATTAATTTTTATCCCCATGTGAACATACACTTGGAGACTGGTGGTCTTGAGAGCAGGAAATGAGGGTGAGACCCACTCCTGCTGATTTTCAACTGCTGAAATATTGAAGACAGGAAACGTTGCTCAGATCAAACTACTGTCATGTCAGGGATGCCACGGCTGATGCTATACTCACTGACCTCCAGGACTTCCACCCCCTGCTGCTAAGGGAATTAATGTCTTCCCCCCCACACACACACGGAATATGACCACGTTTACGTGTCAGTAGAGCACTGCAGAAGCTACGACCGTAGGTGGTTTGTGAAAATATTCTTTGTGGTGGGAAGAAATGAGTCAGTCAGACGCTGGTCTCCAGTGCACATGTGCGGGTTGCTCTCTCCATCCCAGCCTGTGTGCAGGGGAGGGCTGAGGGGCAGAGAGTGAGCTCACCTCACTTGCACTGGGCTGAGCCCAGCTCTCCACACTGGCCTGTTGACTCCCAGGATTCTCAGATTTGCTGTGGCAGACTTTTCTAAATGGGAGGGGAATGAGTGGGGGCTGTAACAGGAGGTTTCGTGAGGCTTGGGTTTATTTGGAACAATAGGACGATACTGGGTGGGGGTTTATTTGGGGGATGGATGGCTGTGTCTGGCTCCTTTCTCTGTAGCCCCCTCCCTCCCTGCCTGGCACCAACCCCCGAGCCAGCTCTGCAGAACAGCAGAGTAGGCCTTGCCCCTACCACACCAGCACTGGGCATGGCTGCTCTCAAGAGGGGCCTGGCACACCCCTCTTGCTGCTGCCTCTGGCGATGCTCCCTGCTTGTCCTGCTACTTGGCAGCCAGGCAGCTCCGTGGAACTGCCAGAGGCAGAGCTTCACCCACTGAGCTGGGCTAGGGTTGCTCAGATCTGGAGGAGTGAGCCCCCTCAATCCTTGGCCACCTCATTACGGAGAAATCTTTTCCTAAGAAACATGCCTGACTTGGCTTAAAACTCCATTTATTGACATGTCACAGAAGAAGGAGGCGGCGAAGAAAAAGACCTAAGCAATTTCATGAAACTTCATCCTTTAAGTGCTAACGTCATCTCCACATAGAAAAATACCTTGAGTTCATTTTATACACTGGAGGGGGGGGGAAATAAATCAAACGCTTGCTTTTCATTTATGAAAGGGAGTAACAAGTTCTTCCCCAGACAGACACACACAACAGCCCCATGTCCCTGTGGCCAGTGTCACACCAGGGTGAGTGACTCCGCAGGATACGTACATGCCCAGAATTTTAACTAGGCACCCACCCTGCCGAAGAGGCCCACAGCAAAGTGCAGGCTTGTCTTTGCACCACCTTTCCTTACCACGCAATCCCTCGTCTGGTTTTCTCCTGAAGCCGGCTGGTGTTGATGTGCCCCAAGTCCTGGAAAGGAGCAAGGTGATGCAGTGCTGTGTTGAACAGGACCCCCCCCCCCCCCCCCCCCCCAAAAAAAAGTCCAGCTCGTGCTGAGGTCCAGATATCCTAATTAATTTGCAACACCACAGGAGTGTCTAACCAGCATGGCCCCAGAGTATTCACTGGAAACCACCATCAGCTTGTCACCATCTGTCTTCACAACGCTGTAACGAAATAGAACTTCACTTCAACCATGCACTCACCAACAATTCAGTGACTTCCCTCCCCGACCAACAGCTTGCTGGAAAAAAACCCAGAGCATGATCAGTTTGATTTAGCAAACTATTCCTCACCCTTTGAAATGTGTGGGGATTGTACCCATAGCATGGGCAAGTGTCTGGCTCCTTGTGCACCACCAGTAGGAAATTCAAGAGATTATATGGGAAAGAATTCTTCCAAGTATCAAGGAAGTGGATACCAAGGGCTAGTCTACAGAGGGATTAATCGGCGGAATTAACACACAGTATGCAAGCTGCACTAATAGTGTACACACAGGCTGGCTATACCTTCTTTTAGTTTCCATCTCTGTGTCCACACGGCAGGGGCTTGCTGTAAACTAAGCGCATGGCATTGGCAGAGGGTATTCCATGGTCCTTTGCTTCAACACTGAGCAGTGTGCATGCTGGGGATGTTCTCATTGCATGTGGCGGGATGCATAGAATAAGGCAGCAGAATCCCAGGACTTAGGGTAAATTCAAAAACACCCCATGCTTCCGCTCTCTCCAGCTCATCATTCCTCTCTGGAGAGGCGAGTGCCATTTGCAAATTGCTGTCACCCAGCCTGGCCTCAGCAGTGCTCCACACCACTAGGCTGTCTGGAATGTAGTTCAGCTCTCGAAGCTGAGCAACTTGGCTGCGTCTTTGGACTTCGTCCACCGCATTACCGAGTGGATGGAGCGGCTCCAGCAGCAGCTCCTTCGGCAGCAGGTTGGGTAGTGGTGGGGGAACAATGACTAGGATGAGGAAGACAAGGACAACACAGAGCAACTGCTACTACTGGAGCTGTTCCTGGAGCAGGGTCACACTGCAACAACTTCTCAGGGCTTGGGAAACGAGTGGGAATCGGTGGGAAAGGATCGTTCCATAGACCTGGAACGACCAGCAATGATGAGAGAATTTCAGGATAGCGGGGACTATTTTTTTTTTATATCTGCACTGAGCTTGCCGCAGAGCTGCAGTGGCAGAATATGCGATTCCCAAACCCATTGACATGCTGGTTGCCAATGCCCTGTGCAAGCTGGCCACCTCCAGATGGCTCAGAGTGTATAACCAGCCAATGGCTCAGAGTGTATAACCAGAGGGATATTTCTCCATGGTGTTCCAAGGGCTGGTTGATCACCATGGCAGGTTCACAAACATAGGGTGGTCTGGAAAGGCACACAATGCTAGGCTGTTTCAAAACTCAGCTTTAATTAGCTGAATGAATAAAGGAGAATTTGCTGCCAGCATCGTTCTGGACATTAGATGATTTGGCAATTGCTCCAGTTATCATGGGAGACTCTACTGCTGCTGCACTGGTTCATGATCCTATTATCTCAGTAGAATCATAGAAGATTAGGGTTGGAAGGGACCTCACAAGGTCATCTAGTCCAAGCCCCTGCTCAAAGCCGGACCAACCCCAACTAAACAGCTGCAGAATGACAGCAGAGTGAGCATTTGGCCATCTGCAAGCAAAGTGGCACTGTTTGTGAAATAGGTTAGAAGCTGGAGAGAAAAAACACTCATGCTGCGTTATATTTTGCACAATATTTGAGATAATAAGTGAGAAAGCCTTTTCAATGGGTGGGAGGCGGAGGCGTAGAGATTTGCTTAGGGGTTTAAGCAGCCCTCAAAATGTCCAATGGAAAATGGAAAGTCAGTGCAGTATTGTCAGGGATGTCGATGGCTTCTGGAGTTTCAGGCCTGAAAATGTGCAGTTATATATCCAGCTGTTATGCCAACAGTGAACTGTGCAGTCTCTTTCATAGGGGATAGATGGGGCAGTCCTTATTTTATCATGTCTGTGCCTTTACCCTTTTATAAAAACCTCTGACTTAGTCAAAATGAATGGACTGCCTGTATAAAATGCATCGCTGACTCTTTCTGAATGGATTTTTAAACCAGCAGAAATGAAGCTTTAATTAAACAATAAGGCAAAGCTTTAAAGTGACAGTGCAGTGGATGGCAGACTGCAACAAGGGGTGAGTACACGCCTCATTGTTCTTGGGGTGTCTGGTGTTGAGTGGCAGGGCTCGAAGCTATCAGGGGCGCTGGATGGCCCAAAAGAGCTGGTTTCCCTGGTGCAATTGCTCTCGCTGCCCTGACCTTGGGCCAGGGTGGGAAACGGCCTCTGAGAGAACAGCTGCAGGGGTACAGCGGGAAACATATGCTGGTGTTTCCAGTACCCAGTGTTGTCGAGGGCCTTGTCATAAGTGTGAAGTGCTTGAGAGTTGTTGTTTACCTGTAAGGGGTTAACTGAACCTGAGAGGGGGAGGTTTAGTTTCAGTTTCCTTCCGTCCCAGCTTGGGCAACACCCATCTTTCTTCTCTCTCTAGCTATGGAGAGAAAACTTCTACTTTTCCCTGTATATCTTCATAAGTAGCTAACAGTGAGTAAGATTGTACCTGCATGGACTTTGCATTCGATCTCTGGTGTCTCTATCTGTATGGTTAGCAGAGGGGGAGAGGGAGAAGTTGGTTTATGCAAGAAGATTGAGGTTAGAAAGCTCTATACCTGTGAAGTGTATTAATTGTATGCTTGTTCTTTTCTTTATTAAACTTTTTATACCTATAAGAATTGTCTGGTAATTCTAGTAAAGTAATCTGAGCTTTGAATCTGGTAAACTCACAGGGAGTGAGACCGGAGTGCTAGGTTTACCTAGCCTTAGGCTAATTAGGAAGAGTGAAGCAGCGTTAAGTGTCCCGATTTCTCAGGTAGAGAAAAAGGGGACTTGGGGGTGTCCGTGTGCCCCCCTCCAGGGTCTTGGAAATTCACACGGATGGTGGCAGCGATACCCCAATTTCTCAACTGGTAGAGTGTGGGTTTTGGGGGTGTAAAGACTTAACTTAGGCTGGGGGAGCAGCTTATAGTTAAGGGACCATAGGAGAGACCCCCTCTGTTACCCCAGGTTAGAGAGGGGGAGATTTGCTCTTCACAGGCCTGCAGGAAAAAAAACAGTTACCCCCTCTCGTAACTGTTGGAATGGATATGAGCAACACATCTCAAAGAACAACTAGGTGTGCGCGTGCACAGTTGTTGGAAAGCTTTTCCCATGACAGCACGTGTCAGATCAGCTGTGGAGCCCTCTGGAGTTTGGCCTTTGTGGTGCTTAATATATACGACGCTGCCGACATGGTGCCTCCTCATTTTCTTCTTGCCAGTTATTCCGACAGAGGGGAAGGCCAGTGGGTTTGGAATGGATCTGAGCAACATATCTTGAAGAACAACAGTTATGAGAGGTGAATAACCGTTTTTTCTTCTTCAAGTGATTGCTCATATCCATTAGGTGACTCCCAGGCCTTACCTAAACAGTGGGGTCGGACTTATGAAATTGCTGACTGGAGCACTGTTCTGCCAAAAGCCACGCTGTCTCTGACGTGCCGGACAATGTATAGTGCAGGGGTAGGCAACCTATGACACACATGCCAAAGGCAGCATGCGAGCTGATTTTCAGTGGCACTCATACTTCCTGATCCTGGCCACCCGTCCGGGGGGCTCTGCGTTTTAATTTAATTTTAAATGAAGCTTCTTAAACATTTTAAAAACCTTATTGATTTTATAAGTCTATAATATAACACTAAACTATTGTTGTATATAGAAAGAGACCGTCTAAAAACATTAAAATGTATTACTGGTATGCAATACCTTAAACTCGAGTGAATAAACGAAGACGTGGCACAGCACTTCTGAAAGGCTGCCGACCCCTGGTGTAGTGAGAGGTGAAGGTATGCACGGAGGACCAAGTAGCTGCTCTGCAGATTTCTTGGATCAGGACCTGGGCCAGGAACGCTGCTGACGTGGCCTGGGCCCTAGTGGAGTGTGTCGTAAGAGCCAGGGCTGGTACTTTAGCCAGCTCATAGCATGTGTGGATGCAGGACGTGATTTAGGAGGATATTCTTTGAGAGGAGACTGGGAGCCCTTTCATCCGGTCTGCAACCGCTATGAACAACTGGTTCAATTTTCTGAACAGCTTAGTGCACTCGATGTAGAAATCAAATGCCCCCCAAACATCGAGACAGTGCAGCCTCTGCTCCTGGTTACTGGCATGAGGCTTAGGGCAAAAGACGGGCAGGAAAATTTCCTTACTGGTGTGGAAGTCAACACCACCTTGGGGAGAAAGGTCAGGTGCGGCCTAAGTTGCACCTTATACTTGTGGAAAACTGCGTAAGGCTGTTCAGAGGTGAGGCCCTTTAGCTCAGACCCCTCCTTGCAGATGTAATGGCGACCAGGAAAGCTACCTTCCATGACAGATGGCACCAACGGTTAAAAAGGGGGCCCCATGAGCCTGAAGCGGACCAGGTTAAGGTCCCACGCAGGGACCGGCTGCCTGACGAAGGGCCTCCTGGCATAGGGGAGAGGACCGGGCTTCCCCTTGCTTGTTGAACATGGTAAAACATGGTGTGATGTTGTCCATTAGAACGGCTACGCACTGGCCTTGCAGTCGGGCCTGAAAGGCCTGGCAAGTGAGGTACACCACCCTCAGCTCCTTGACGTTGATATGTAGGGAGAGCTCATCCTTGACCACAGACCCTGTGTCTGGAGGTCCCCCAGATGCATACCTCCACACCAGAGCTGACACATCAGTGACCAGGGACAAGGAAGGTGGAGGGTTGTGGAAGGGGACTCCTTTGCACACTGCTTGAGGGTTGAGCCACCAAGGGAGGGATGCAAGGACCTGCTCTGGCACCGTAACCACTGAATTCAAGCTGTTGCACCCCGGACACTAGGCTGAAGCGACCCAGGCCTGCAATGGTCTGAGTCGCAGCCTAGCTTGCTGGGTCATGTAAGTGCAAGCCGCCATGTGGCCAAGGAGACTCAGGCACCCCCTTGCTGTTGTGGCTGGGAATTGCTGGAAGCTTTGAATTATGTCCATGACAGCTCAGAATTGGGACTCTGGAAGAAGAGGTGGGCAGGAAGTATGGTGAGCTGGGGGGGGGGGGGAGGGGGGGGGATTGCTGATGTATTACCGTGGCTCTTGGGCAATGTACATGGGTACAGTAATTCTGGCTCCTTCTCAGGCTCAGGTTGGCCGCCCCTGCTGTATGCGATCCGCAAGATTGACCTCTTTCGGCGTACAAAAAAGTGTGTTGATAGCTCAGCAGGGAGCTGTAGGCTTAGTGCTTTACAGACATGCAATACCCATGTCATCTGAGAATACAGTACTAACCAAACCCTTTACCCAGAGCCACTGTCCCAAACAGTTCAAAGTTGCACAATGGAGTGTTTTCATTATTCGAATATGCTGCAGGAGGGGAGTGAGAGATTGCAGCTGTGCCATGCTGCCAGCCACTATTTTGAGCAGATGGATAGAGGCTTTGGGGGGAGGAAGAATTCGTATTTGCCAGACAGGACTGACGCAGAAAGGAAAAAAGAAAATAAGGTAAATGGATATATGTCCTCCATGGCATGTGCTTCTAAAGAGTTGATGGTCCAGATTTTCACCTAAGACAGAATCCAGTTGCTTGGCTGGAGTAGAACCATTTTGAAAAGGTGGGCTAAGAAAGGGAGGCAGATGCTGGAGATTTGGAAAGGCTCCCAGCTCTCACCCACCAAAAAAGCCTGTGGCTATGGGGGACTTTGATCAGAAGCTAGCACAGTGGTATCCTATAACATAATACACTGTAAAGACAGATCCTATGGAGGGCATGTAATCTGCCTCTCAGTCTCAGCCTGGTTTCTGGCTCACTCATATAGTCAGAATTAGGGTCCTGACGAGATCCTGACTTTCTGGGGAGAGTCCCTCACTACCCTCCTCATGTCCCTCATCTAATGACTCCTGCCACTTGTCTGCAGTCTACAGGGGGAGCATGAGGATCCACAAGCTCTTTGGGCTTGGTAACGGTGTAATTGATCAAAAGCCCATCCAGCTCCTCAAGAAATAGGCAGGATACAATTCCACTGCTGGACCTTTTCCTGGCACCCGTGGCTTTAATTTAAGTTTTCCTGAGCTGTTTGCTCTTCATGCCACACTGGTCAGCATCCTGGTTGTGGCCCCTCATGGACCTCTACCTTCATCTGGTGGCTGGCCACAAGAACTTGCTGCACTGACCCCAATGTGGCGGTGAGATTTTGGGCACAGCAAAGCTCCAAGTAGGTGCTCAAAGCATGTTGTAAAGGCTGCTGGAGTGTGCAGGAATTTGGATATACAGTAAAACCTCCATTTAATGGACTAATTCGGGCGGGGGGGTGTCCGTTAAATGAAAAAGTCCGTTATTTAATAATAAAAAAAAACCACGAGCTGTCGGAGCAGCAGCCCGACCGCCACAAGGTCGGGGCAGCAGCTCCGCAGCCCGCCCGCTGCCGGGACCCGGATGGCAGCCGGGCAGCCGTCAGCCAGCCCGCTGGTGTCCCGGCTGCTGGGACCCGGGTGGCAGCCGAGACCCGTCAGCCAGCCCGCCCGGGTCCAACCCGGGTGGCAGCCGAGACCCGTCAGCCAGCCCGCCCGGGTCCAACCCAGGCGGCAGCCGGGACCCGTCAACCAGCCCGCCTGGGTCCCGGCTGCTGTGACCCGGGCGGCAGCCGGGAGCCGTCAACCAGCCCGCCTGGGTCCCGGCTGCTGTGACCCGGGCGGCAGCCGGGAGCCGGCAGCCAGCCCGCCCGCTGCCTGGACCCGGGCGGCAGCCGGGAGCCGGCAGCCAGCCCGCCCGCTGCCTGGACCCGGGCGGCAGCCGGGAGCCGGCAGCCAGCCCGCCCGCTGCCTGGACCCGGGCGGCAGCCGGGAGCCGGCAGCCAGCCCGCCCGCTGCCTGGACCCGGGCGGCAGCCGGGAGCCGGCAGCCAGCCCGCCCGCTGCCTGGACCCGGGCGGCAGCCGGGAGCCGGCAGCCAGCCCGCCCGCTGCCTGGACCCGGGCGGCAGCCGGGAGCCGGCAGCCAGCCCGCCCGCTGCCTGGACCCGGGCGGCAGCCGGGAGCCGGCAGCCAGCCCGCCCGCTGCCTGGACCCGGGCGGCAGCCGGGAGCCGGCAGCCAGCCCGCCCGCTGCCTGGACCCGGGCGGCAGCCGGGAGCCGGCAGCCAGCCCGCCCGCTGCCTGGACCCGGGCGGCAGCCGGGAGCCGGCAGCCAGCCCGCCCGCTGCCTGGACCCGGGCGGCAGCCGGGAGCCGGCAGCCAGCCCGCCCGCTGCCTGGACCCGGGCGGCAGCCGGGAGCCGGCACCCATCCCGCCCGCTGCCTGGACCCGGGCGGCAGCCGGGAGCCGGGAGCCGGCAGCCAGCCCGCGACAAATGGATTTCAGATGCATCAGACTTGCTTAGAAATTTTGTCCGTTGCATCCGAAGTCCGTTAAATCGAGGTCCGTTAAATCGAGGGTTTACTGTATTTGAATCCAGGAGCAAATGGGAAAACTCAGTTCCCATGACAATTTTTAAAGAGGGGAAGGAACAACCAGACCCCAGAGCAGTGGAGGGCGCACACGTAAACAGACAGTTCAATAGTGGACATATGCACAGCAATGTGGGATAGCAGTTGAATAACTGCCAAAGCAGTACATGGCAACAGTGTGTGCACAGAACCAACGGCACTAACTCAATTTGCATCTAACATAATACGTTCTGAAAGAGGGTTCCAGAGTTTGCGGTATAACTGCGCTCTAATTGCACTGTGTGTGCACAGGCATTTTCACACCAGTCTGACTCAAGCTACTGTGGATTAAACCCTCATGTAGACAAGCCCTCAGGTTCCTGGTGAGTAGCGGGAGATGAGGGCAAGTAAGGGCATCAGAACAATTGGGCTGCTCTAACTGATTTGGTTTCAGACTATACCTGAAGCACACATCTTGTCTATGCAGACACATGCAGGCTGGTTTATCAGAGACAGATACTACACACAGCACTTCAACCTCATTTCAAGATTATTCCATGAGAAACTGAAATCAGAGATACATAAAGAGCTCTTCAGCCAGAAAGACTATGGGGACGGAAGGAAGAATTGGAGTGCACAAGGGAGCAGATAGAAGCTCCGAGGTGGTTTTGGCTCTAAATTGAAAACCAAAGTCAGATCTGAGGCTGTTGGGAGGAGGCCCACAGACACAATTTCACACTTGTTGTTCCCATCTGGATACCATGTGTGCAAAAAAGTATGTAAAGTAATATGACAATTTCTCTATCATGTAACAACAGAGAAACTGTCCCAGTACTCACCCTTCCTTTCCTTCTTTTAAAGAGGAGCATCCTATCCTGCTGCTTGCTTGGAGCCTGCTGCAGGAGGCACGAGACTGTCCAGCTGCTGACGATGTCCTGTGTGAATTAGCCATTCATAGAATTTGTTCTCCACCAGCACCTGGAACTGCTTCCTCTGATCCCTGAAACCCACCAGAACATCAGCAATGTAGCAAGTGAAATACAGTCTTGTAAGCAAGTGAAATACACTACACTTCCAAATATCTCGCCTTGGCTACTCAAACGAGTACCCTATTCCATCCTCACTGAAAATAAGCAACAGATCTACACTTACTATGCCTAACAAAGTCATTGGATTTGCTTCCCATATTGCCCACACGGGGAAGATTGAATTCACCTAATAAAAACTATTCGTTGGAATACCCCTGACAGAGAGACTGCTGGTGTTGAAATAAGCCATGCAGAGTTCCCCACGCTACTGTTATTGTACTTCTGACCTGTAAGACTTTTGCCCTGGGATTCTCAGAGCACAAACAGGAAATTATACCTAAGGCCATGAGTCAGTCACGGAGGTCAGGGATTCAGCGATATTGTGTGACCTCTGTCACTTCAGCCCTGGTCAGCTGTTTCTGTGATTTATTGTTCATTGCCCACAACCTGTGACTTTTACTAAAAATACCTACATCACATAAAACTTAAGTCTATAAATATCTGCCATTTGTAACCCAGGCAAAATTTAAATAGTCCTCTCCAGAAGAGAGAGTGACACATTAACTCCTATGCTACTTACCCAACCCCTCACGTTAATGGTATTAAATCACTCATATCTGAAGTTCTGCCTTTACTCATCGACACACAGACACACACACAGACACACACACGGGCATTGGAGGAATCCGGATTCAAGATAGACAGATGTAATGCAGTGCAATAGAAATTCTGAACCAGAAGACTGTCAGATACCAAGGCCATTCTCCAATCTATGCAAGTCTTGAAAATTGCACTGAGTACAGAGAGTATCTTGATCAAATGTAATATTCATGACAAGGGACTCTTCAGACACTAAACAAAAGATGGTGGCCTAGAAAGACTTGACAAATGACAGACCAATACTACTTAGTCTCATTGGAACCTTGGTTTCATCTAACTAAATTCAGGACTGAGACCATCCAAAATTAAACCATTTAGAGAAGCTATGCACTTTCGTCATGACTTGGCTTACTGACCCCAAATATAGAAGCTACAGGTTGAGCCCAGAACAGGGAAACAAAAAACAGCTGAAACACAAGCGATTGTTGCTTCCTTCTTTTCTAGCCTTTAAATTGAAGATCCAGAGTTCTACTCCCATTGTGGGTTTGTGAAGGAGGTAATAACATAAAAACGGCCATACTGGGTCAGACCAAAGGTCCATCTAGCCCAGTATCCTGTCTACCGACAGTGGCCTATGCCAGGTGCCCCAGAGGGGATGAACAGAACAGGTAATCATCAAGTGACCCATCCCCCGTCACCCATTCCCAGCTTCTGGCAAACAAAGACTAGGGACATCATCCCTGTCCATCCTGACTAACAGCCATTAATGGACCTATTCTCCACAAACTTATTTAGTTCTTTTTTGAACCTTGTCATCCTCTTGGCCTTCACAGCATCCTCTGGCAAGGAGTTCCACACGTTGACTGTGCGTTGTGTGTTTGTTTTAAACCTGCTGCCTATTAATTTCATTTGGTGGCCCCTAGTTCCTGTATTATGAAGAGTAAATAATCCTTCCTTATTTACTTTCTCCACACCAGTTATGATTTTATAAACCTCTATCATATCCCCATATTAGTCATCTCTTTTCCAAGATGAAAAATCCCAGTCTTTTTAATCTCTCCTCATACGAAAGCTGTTCCATACCCCTAATTATTTTTGTTGCCCTTTTCTGAACCTTTTCCAAATCCAATACATCTTTTTTGAGATGGGGGAACCACATCTGCATGCAGTATTCAAGATGTGGGCATACCATTAATTTATATAGAGGCAATATGATATTTTCTGTATTTTCTATCCCTTTCTTAATGATTCCCAACATTCTGTTTACTTTTTTGACTGCCGCTGCACATTGAGTGGATGTTTTCTGAGAACTATCCACAATGACTCCAAAAACTCTTTCTTGAGAGGTAACAGCAAATTTAGACCTCATCATTTTATATGTATAGTTGTGATTATGTTTTCCAATGCGCATTACTTTGCGTTTATCAACATTGGGAACAGTTTGCTTGCATCGAAATGATACCAAGAGGAAAATCCTGAAGACGAGACCACCTAAATTCAGACGTATTAATATCTAGAGTCCTGCACTCCTATCCAGCCAGTTTGGCATCAAAAGAACATGTTTTAACTTATTCAAAACTTCTTAACAGGCTAGGTGCTGAAAAAGGCAGTAAGTTGGTAAAAGTGTACATGAGTATGCAAGATCAGCTACAAAAGCAAAGTAAGGCCTAGTAGTTAGTAAACTGGAGGACTTGATTGTGTTAATGTTTTACTTACAGAACTACATCCTTCTCATTTTGTGTTTGAGGAGTTAACACACACACAGCATGCGTGTTATTTCAGTTCATAAAATCTTTGCACACAATTTTTCCTGTATTTTGTGAGCTTGTAGCTCATACACAGAGAGAGAGAGAGAGAGAGAGAGAGAGAGAGACACACACACACAGATTACCTTTAAACAGAATAAGGTGGCTGGAGTTTTCAGTACAAAAGCAGGATACCAAACACTGCCAGCTCCTCACCCCCCCCCCCCCAAGTGCACTCATGCATAAAACACAGACTAGATCAGTGGTCACCAACCGGTCAATCGCAATTGACTGACCCTGGAGACTCTCCCAGTAGATCACAATCGCTAAAAGTCTGGCAGTGCAGTGGGGCTGCTGCTGAGGTAGGCTCCCTACCTGCCACAGCCCCATGCTGCGGTCCAGGGGGAGGCAGGCACAGGGGTCTCCACATGCTGCTCCTACAAGCACCGCCCTGACAGCTCCCATTGGCCAGTAACGGGACACTAGCCAGTGGGATCTGTGGAGAGGGTGCCTATAGAGAGGGACAGCGCACAGAGCCACATGACCCGTCCACCCCACCCAGGGCCGCAGAGGCATGTTGGCCCCTTCTGGAGCAGAATGGGACCAAGGCAGGCAGGGAGCTGCCTTAGCCCCACTGCACTGCAGAATGAGAGCTGCCCAAGATAAGTGCCACCTGGCAGGACCCCACACCCCAACCCGCTCCTGGAGCCAGCACCCCATACTCCCTCCTGCACTCTGAACCTCCAGCCCTGAGCTCCCTCCCAGACCCAGCACCTCACATCCCCCTCCTGTGCCCCACTGCTCTGCCCCAGCCTGGAGCCCCCTCCTGTACCCAAACTTCGTCCCAGAGCTTGCACCCCTCATCCCCTCCTGCACCCCCAACCCCAACCCCTGCTCCAGGCCCAGCCCAGAGCCACCTCCCACGTTGCGAACCCCCCAGCCCAGAGCCTGCACCCCCTCCTGAACCTCAACCCCCTACTACCCAGCCTGGTGAAAGTGAGTGAGGGTGGGGGAGAGTGATCACCGGAGGATGGGGGCTTCGGGGAAGGAGCAGGGTAGATCCTGGGCTGCCCTTAAACTCAAAAAAAAGTGATCTTGGGTAAAAAAAGGTTGGAGACCACTGGACTAAATAAAAAGACCTCATGCGTCGGCATGTTTGTTCAGTGATGTCAAGTCAAAGAGATTCGTACTTGTCTGGACCAGTTCCAGAGCATTAAATATACATTCCTCCCCTTCTGGAGGAAGCCAATTACTCACTTGGTCAGTCCTGCCTCCTTCACGGTTTTTTGCCAAACCTGTATCTTCTGCTCTCGTTGACTCAGTGCCTTCTGGTATGCATGTGGCAGCCCTCCAGGTGTTTCTGTAGTGTCTCCTTCCATCTCAAAAGGAATAACAAATGTATAAAACTCACTGGGAGGTAAGAGTCGGAAGACGCTGGCATCACTGTTCTCTTTGCACACCAGCATTGGACTGTCCCAGTAGTTAGGCACCGTAGCCAGACCCATTCGGGCCATGTGGTCCTCAAGCATTGGGTAATGGGTGTGATAAGGGGCAAAAGTTACTGCTTGGTTACCCAGGAGAATGAGAGGGTGTGTAGGCGTGAGAATGTTGAAGGTGCAGCTTGTTGTAGAAGAGATAGACAGACAGTGGCAAATGCCAATGACTTTGACATTATCGCAGCTGTGGAGGTGAACGGCTGTCTGCACAGGGCCCAGGACAAAAGTGCTGTTCCTGCACTTCTCAATGGTCACAGATCTGAAAGAGAGAAAGATCACAATAAGCCAAGATGCCCAAGAACAGGACACGGCCATGCACTGTTCAAGGGAGGTTGCCATGGGAACCAGGAAATACCTATGCAACCCACCCAAAGATGTTTTACTGCATCCCAGGAAAACAAAACTCACCGTAAAGGGGAAAGCAGATATATGAAGGACTCATTGCAGCGATGGATTTTCACATGAGCACCCACCAGGGTGTCCGAGCTCTTGGCCAGCGTCTGTTTGTAGACTTGGCTCATCACAACCATGCGGTGAAGCTCAGGGACCATATGGGCATTGCAGGCAATCTTTGCTCTCTTGGTTGTTCCTTCAACTGCAAGGCAAAAGTTACACACGTTAGCACAAAAAAAGGCTGAACATATTTCCTAAGCAGGTGGACCACGACATCTCATTTCACCAGGCATCAACAGAGTAAATATCCCATCAAAAAAACAGAGCCACCCTGATGCTTGGGATTTAGATCCCAACTCTCTTTGTAAAATTCCTCCTGAACATACGGGCTCTTTCTGCCAAACTGAGATTTACAGCAGTCTGCAAATTTTCACCACTATGCTAATGGAATAGGAGCATGTATCCAATGTATTCTTACCAAGTGGTGTGGTCTCTGTAAGTATACAGCCCTCAGGGCATTTGTTATCATAGGATGTTCTTCAATTCTTACTGATGGAATGGTAGACTAGTTTTCTCTTCCTCTGAAAAACTTAGAGATCAGGAGTCTTCATTCGACACCCACAGATCAAAGGGTGTCAACATGTGCTGCAGTGCAGGTACTTCCACAGACTTCCCTCTGAGACCTTGAGCAAGTCACTTAAACTACACTGTGCCTCAATTTCCATCTGTCAAATGGGAGTAATATTATTAACCCACCTCAGAAGGGTGTTTTAAGGTAAATCCATTAATGTTTGTGAGGCTCTCAGATACAACAGTGACTGAGGGTATGAAAGTACCTGAACATCTGGAGAGCCACCCCATTCATCTGTTAGTCCCCAGTTAGGAAGTGAAGAGTAGTAACACTAGTAGGGACTGAATTACATTGACAGTTATATGGAACAGCTTATACAGCAATTCCACCTAACCCTGGGTTTAGCCTGTGCAATCAATCATTTGCTTTCTTGGGCATTAATATTCACTATGCAGCAGAATGCACCTTCCAAACAAATACATCTTTAAGAATAAGAAAGCCTGCTAGCAACAGCCAATATAAACCGTGCAGTATCTGGATATCAACTTGAAGAGGGGAGGGGGGACACATGCAAGCTAGAGACCAGAGAAGGAGTAATGAGTGTTAAATAGGAGTTTGGAAACAGGAGGAGAAGGCATTTTGCATGACCAGCTCTTTCAGCTGTGAACTCCCCCCTTCTCTCCTGTAAACAAGAGGACTGGCCGGAAAGCACCAATGCCCACAAACCAGACTCCTGATCAGCAGGAACAGAGGGGGGTAGAAAGTTGATCCTAAAACTAAAGAGCAACGCCAAGGCTTTCAAATACCTTGCTGCGCCCATGCAAGTTTCTTCCCAGACTTGAGGCAAGCAGATGTCCCAAATGGACTCCCAGTCAGGCAGGCCCTCAGCCAAGCCTCTAGCTTGGGGAAAGAGAAGGCTTTGGTAATCTTCGAGTAGCCGTTCTTCGCATGCAAGGGCTGCCAGAGAGCAAGCTCGTGAAGAGGATGGACAGTCCTGGTTTTGTTCACAGTCCCCTCAATAAGAAAGCTGAGAGCTCGAACAGCTTCAGGGGAGACCAGGCTACTGCGAGTGGAATGGGAAGAGGCCGTGAGCTGGTCTGGGTCCAGTAGCAGTTCCAGCAGCTCCAACAGGTGGTTCTGCACAAATGCTTGGTGGGTGTAATCATTCCAGTTCTTAGAAATTAAAACAAAAACAAACAGGAGCTCTTACCAGGCTGAGACACTTTCCCATTGCAATATCCCTTGCATCCTGCTCAGATCCCACCCACAGCAGATCTAAAAGGAGAAAGCAGTAGAAGCAGAACAGACACCTTCCCCTGAAACACTGATTCTGTGGGCCTTCTCTTACCCCCACAAGATTCCCCCAGCAAATAAAGGACCGTGGATCCACTAGCCATTGCAGTCTCCTGAAGTGTCCATTCCAGATACCTAGAAAGCTAGTGTCAAGCAGAGGCATTTCCTCAATGGTTCACAATAGGATAACCCCAATGACTATAATTCCCCACCCTGTGGGGGGAATGAAGCTTCTGAAATAGATATGGCAGATCTATTATCTACTCATGAAGCTTCACAAGATGGACCGGTCTAGGTTTGAAATTGAACTGCAGTTAACAAAAAACATCCACTACAGCAGGGTTTCTCAAACCGGAGGTCGCGGTCCCCCTGGGGTCGCCCAGCGCTCCTGGGGGGTCGCGAGCTCCCGGCGCCGCTTAAAAGCCGCTGAATAAATTACTTCCACATTTGGTGGCTTTTCATTGGATATGCCGAGCTATTTCGGGAGCGCTTGGCGGCTTTTCAGCGGACATACAAGGGTCCGCCGCGGCAGCTGACAAATGAAAAAGGGGTCACGGTTCTCAGAAGTCTGAGAACCGCCGCACTACAGAATGATGCTGAATGCCCTGAACAGTATGTGTAAAGAGGACCATTCAGCACAAAGCCCTGGATAAGCACTTGTCTATTATAAATCTTTGTGTTTAAAGTCTGCTAACCCCTATTTTTAGTTTCAGATGCTCTTGAGTTGGAGTTTAACAGTTCTTGTTCCACGTGACATTACATCATGAAGGATATTCATGTCACACCCCTGACAAAATCCTGCTGATGCTGGCCACTGACCTTTTTTCAAGGTGTGAGTCAGCTAAGTGTCTCTACTGTGCTGCTGTCAGTTTGTAAGTCACTTTTGAATATGGTAGTGCAGCAGGATTGGTTTACCTGGCCGACTTCAGATACTTCTGAATGTGGGATACAAGACTTAACCACCTACACTTGATTATATTTGACTAACTAATCTATTTCTATGACTCAACTTTGTGCAATTTATTCAGACATTACTCTAAGAATGGTTACCCTAGAAGCCTGAACATGTAATTATGGAGGAGCAGCCTCTGAAATAAATGACCATTTTCTGCGTTGTTACGCTCCTCTAATTTAAAGGGCAAAGATTTTGGGGGGGAAATTTAAAAACCCTATCACAGATTGAGACTGAATGTGTTGCACAAATGGCTTCGTTTCTTTGGAGGTCTGTCCCAATTTACCTTCAAAGAACAGGTAGACACAGGAGATCTTGAATACAAGTTTATTTGCTCAGCAAATTGAAGCCACAGAGTTAACACTCAAATTGTGGCTTGGCCCGATACATTGCCAAGACCTTTTTATACACTTCTTTAGATGAAGGAGGGGCTATAGGGGCCCCATGCAAATTAACAGGTGAAAAAGTTTTATGACGTTGTTCCCTGTCTATTTACTTATTTGTCTGGAAAGAACAGGACATACAAACACAAAGTTCCTATTTTGAAATGGTTCATATGGGGTGAGAATACATACAGATATGAGCTAAAATATCTGAGGTAAGACCAACGTATAAAATGTACAGGACAAGATAAGAGTTTGACATACATGAGACAAGAGACAAAACGTATGAGACAAGACGTATAAGCAAAGACATATGAGACAAGATAAGAGCTTGACGTACATGAGAGGAGCAGGAATGTATGTACCAAGATGAGTTAAGTTTCCCCTCCCTTTAGTGAGAGAGAAGAAATAGCTTAGAATACTGTTACAACATTTGAAATACATTTACTTATAATTTACACTTTTCCTACAAATGTGAAAGTTGAGTCTGCTGCAATGTTTTATGGGAAAGTTAGATTTTTGAAAATTAATGTTACAGTGACCATCTCATTCATTATTTAGCTCAACTGATTAACTGCCACCCTAGGTGTAAACACAAGCCTTGGGCACGGGTTCATACATTCCCCCCAACAAAACAGATCTGCTCCCCACCCCACTTTAAAGTGAAGGTTTTGCAGCCCCTCCCTCATAGTAACTTCTATGGGGACAGAGTTACAAACAATACCTTATTTTGACAGGTGGATTTTCCAGTCAGGCTGGCAGACTGAGATTTGTCTCTGGGACTTGGCCACTCTTCTCCAATCAGAGATGTCCGCAAGGAAACCTTGTTTAGCTGCTGAATGTACAAGAACAGCAGGAACTGCAGGGTGTCTACTGACAGCTGGCCAAGAGGGGAACACAATATTAACACATACCAGAACATGACCAATGCATGCAATAATTCAACCACAGAGATTATTATTTTAGAATGCAGACAACAAGGTACCTACAATATCACAATTGATTGTGGCTCCCCTACACAAACAGATGTGTGGTGTTACTATCCGCTATTAAACAATCCTCAAGTAAGCTCTAGCTTACAGACACACAGAAATTAGGTTTTTGGGCTTGACAGGTGCTTGCTTGGTTTCTACAGGGCTTCTGTATCTTTGTTTTCAACTGTACACCCCTCTTTTACAAGCCTCACTGATAATCGCATTACACCATGCAAAAAAGCTCAGCCTTGTGATGTCTACATCACAGTATTTGCCACTGCACACGTCATTGGTCACCTTGGGAAGACACTCATTCACAAGCCTTTTTTCCAATTGCCCATAATTTCCTAAAAATGCTTCTCCTTGGGCTCAATATGCATAGTTTGGGACACAAACAAAAGCTCTAGGCCTTCCAATGAAAAATGGCCATTATCAAGTGTCAAATTAAAAGAAAAACAATTAAGTGTAGCCTTTAATGAGTGTTAGAATGGTTTTCAAATGAATAGAATTTTTCACCCTCTAGTTCAAATGGCTGATGTGTTCAAGTCATGCCCCTAAATGCTGTACATTTCAAAGATCAGTGTGCAAAAAGGTGGTTATAACAAACCTGTTTTGCAATCTTGACTGTAAGTGCTACCAAAGGCCCACTAGATAACAGCACATAGACATGAACACAAGGCCCAAAGGGCTAGTGCAAATGACTAATGGACAGCTACATCATGGGCTACGGAACTTGTTTAAGCTCAACTGATTTCAAGACTATCACATGGATCTTTTATATGTGCGCTCCTTAACATCCCTCTTTGCACCACAGATAAGTTTGTCAGATAACAGCATTACAATTTCAGAAGACCACTGGCTTTTCTGGTACAGACCAAGGAAAGTGAGGTCAGGTTCTTCCCACAAGAATAAGCCTTGATCCAGACCCTTCCACAAGGGCCACAATCAACAAGAGCTGAAAGTGTTTAAAGTTTATCAAAAACTGTAGAAAGTTCTTTAATGGTGCAAAGGAATACAGGGGAACAGGACCTTAAAAAAAAAAAAAAAAAAAAAAAAACCAGCCCAAACTTTTTGTATCCAAAGGAGGACAAAAGCTTTCTTCTGCTTTCCGCCATGCCCCATTACAAATTCAGTTTTCTGGCCTTACAATGATGAGAGAATAAGCTAAATGACATTGCAAAAGGCAAGAAAAAAAGGAGTGGATTTTTAATCAGGCTGTTTAAATCTCATTTCTGGTAAGACCAACTAACCCGTTAAAGGATGACTTCTGAATGGTCCCACCCTTTGTGGGGGAACATATATTCTGAGGCCATTCTTTTTTTCCCCCTTCTCCCTACAAGTCAGCCAGCAAAACCAGGGAAAAAATAACTGGCAATCTGATAAAGTGAAACAAGCAGAGAAAAAATGTAGATGTTCAAATCTATTTTATACATCATAAAGCTGCAAAGAAGGACTAAATTAAATTGTTTGCAGGTCACTTTACAGAAGTCTCCTTTGTGCTATGTTGTGTAGAAAAATAATAGTGTGTTGGGAAGAAACCAGACTGGGAATTTCTCTGCTTTTGAGGGTTTAAGCAAGACCCTTTTATTTTTTTATGTTAAATATTTTACTCTAGAAAGGGGTCTATTGGTTATACCAACCAGATGCAATCTTGCTAAGCAGCGTTTGTTCTATAATGCTACCTTGTCTTTTAAAGTGGAAAAGTAGCAATGCAGCTCTGAAGAGCAAATCTGATGGCTGGTATTTACCCCAATCAAACAGAAAACAACTAAACTTAAAACGTGATCTGCATTCACAGGCACAGTAAGCAGAATGATTAGGGCTTCACTGCCATGAAGAGTGTGAGAAAAAGGCTGCTGGAGATGTGATTGTACAACACTTAAGTTTACCGTAGATTAAAAGGCTGGATGCGATCCCAAATGACTATGCATGAGTAGCAAAAGGATCTAACCATACAACCTTGACTGGCACAGCCCATGCTCCAGTGCCTAAAACTGTTCACCAGAGAAAGATTATAACACTGTATGTCATGCCTTATTCCTCTGCTTCTCTAGTTCCTCTTCTGACGTGCAGCTAGACACCACCTCTGCCCATTCAAGACGTTCCTCTGGAGTCCGTTCCACTAGACTGTCAAATATCTCAAAGTAGAGCCAGGCCAAATCTTTGGCTAACTGCAGCTTCCCACAGGCAATGTGCCGCCACATAGGCCAGAAAAGACGTGGATAGCAGCCCTCGCTGGCCCGCGTCCGGACATAGGTGGACATCTTCCGGAGATAATGCATGCTGAACTTGGATGGAGGAGGGATCTGCAAAGCCCCCACTATGAAGGGCTCTGTTTTCACCCAGAGGTGCACCATGGACTGATCCATTTTAACCAGCTCTGGGAACTCCACATCTAGGGTTCAACTGCCTTCCCCGCAGATCTGACAAACAAAACAAAACACCAGACATTGATCCCAAAACCACAATGAGCTCATTGGGGCAAGAGGCAGCATTCTGTCCCTAGTTTGTACAGCACCTAGCGCAGGGGGCCCAGGCCAGGCTTGGGGGTCACAGGCCCAACCAGACCACAAATGACCAACAGCATAACCATGTTCGGAAAGCCTCGGCTACAAGCGGCAACCCGGCCGCTCCCACTAGGTAACCAGACAGCAAATGTGAAAATTTGGGGCGTGGAGCGGGGTGGTAAACAGGAGCCTAGATAAGAAAAAGACCGAAGAGCGGCCTCTCCTTAGACATGGGGACATCTGGTCACCCCCAACCCTGGAGCTCCGGCCTGCTGGGGACCGCCATGAGCGCTGCAAAGGAAGAGAGGCCGCGCCCCGCACTCTGGGGCGGGACCGAGCCGAGAACGATCCCCTCCAGGGACGGCTCCCGCGCGCGAGACAGAGCCCCGACCGCCGCGCCCCGAGCCTGTGTTCACCTGCGCGGGCCGCGCCCGCCCCAAGGCAGGGCCAGGAGGCTCCGCTCCGCGCAGCGTTTGAATCCCCGCTCCCCCCTCCACGGCCGCACGTAGCAACCACGCATGCGCACTGAGCCGCCGCGCCTGACAGACCAGCGAGACGTTGCCTAGCTCGACCCCACCAACACCATCGAGCCACTGACTAGACGTGCCCCACCCAGGCCCCTTCCGGACCACCGGCAGGACAGGCTCCGTCCCACAGCTCCCTAAGCCCCACGTGCCTTCTGTTCTCCCTCGTGGCTGGCCGCTGCTGCAGGCAGGGTAACGGCTCGTCCGTCCGAGCTGCAGCCGGCCTGGCGTCGCGCGCGGCTCCGCCCCCTTATTTACATATTACCGTTCTCAGTGATTGGTATGACCCCGGTACTGGGCTCGGGGGAGGGGAAGAGGGCGGGTAAACAGCCCGCCGCTCAGACTAGTCTGTTGTTGGAACTAAAGCGCCTGCGCTGTCTTTTACAGTAGCGAAGTTCTGATTGTGCCTTGAGGAGCGTGGAGGCGGGCGTATGGGCCGCTCTGTAATTGGCTGGGAGGCAACGGCAACCTATGATTGGCTACCACCCAGATCGGCACTCTCTGAGAAATCACTTTGAGTTGGTTTGATAGTGATGTCACTGTCTTTGTTGGTGTTCTGATTGGACACGGGGGAAGGTGACGCTGTAGCAGCGATTTGTCAGGAGGCTCACTGCTGATGTGAAGTGCTGTTATTGGCCAGTCCGGGCCGGGCGGTTGGTGAAGTGTGCGACTGTGATTGGTGAGGTGTGACCGGGGCCGCGTGCTGTGCCACCGTCTGATTGGCCCGCTCTCTGCGCCGGGCTCTGTTTCATATCTATGGTTACCGGTGACTGAGTCTCCGCCGCTGCGGGACCCGGCCGAAGACCCCCCCGCCCTGCCCCGGACGCAGCGAGCCGTGTCCTAGCCGCGTGCAGCCTCGGCGGGGAGCGAGGCCTCGCCGCCGTCATGGGCCCCCGCTCCCTCGGCCGTCTCTGCCTGCTGCTGCTCTACCTCCTCGGGGAGGCCAGCGCCGGGTGAGTGGGACATGTGGAGCCCAGGCCCGCTCCTCGTGAGGGGGTGCGATCCCTCAGGCCGACTCCGAGCTCCCGCCTCCGGCCCTTCAGCCCGCGACCAGCCTCTACCCTTCGTGGCCCTCCCCGGTCTCCGCCCACCCCATCCCCCACCCTCACCCCGCCCACCCCACGCAGCGACCAACCTCCGCCCATCCTCCACACACAGCCCCCGACTATCCTGGCTCCCGCCCCCACCTAGTCTGCCCCCCCCCATACCTGGTTCCCCCCCCCCACAGTCCCTCACAATCCCAGCCCCCCCCGCCGCTCCTAGGCCTGGCCCCTGCCCAGCTCCCCCCACCCACCTGGCCCCTGTCTATTCCCCATACACAGCCCCCGACTATCCTGGTCCTCTCATGTTCCAAATGTGACCCCTGCCCATCCCCCATACACAGCCCCTGAAAATTCCAGCGGGTTGCCCACCCCACTGCCATCGCCTCGGGACTGTCCCGTACACACACACACACCTGTTCACACAGCCCACGGTCTTTGTCACCACTGCGTGTGCACACACACACACACACACACACACTGTCTTGAGCCAGTCACTGAATGTCTATGTGCTTCAGTTCCTCATCTGTAAAAGGGTGTTAATAGCACTGATTGAAACTCCCAGGTGTGCCAGGACCATGCATTCATTATTGTTTGAATTGTTGTGATGCTGCAATGGTGGCAGTGTCATGAGAGTGATAGATGTGCTGCAGGTGTGGAATAGTTCTATGTGGCAGAGGCCCCAACTAGATGCTTATTTTGCTCTGTATTTCTCAGGAGAGATTTCTATAAGATTCTGGGGGTGTCCCGCAGTGCATCAGTAAAAGACATTAAAAAGGCCTATCGGAAACTGGCTTTGCAGCTTCATCCAGACCGTAACCCTGATGATCCACGAGCACAAGAAAAGTTCCAGGATCTGGGTGCTGCCTATGAGGTTAGTGAGTTAATTGGGTGTCTGCTCCCAGCACTAACACAAATATGGTTTTCCTGTATTGTTGGCGTCTCTGCCCATCTCATCATCTGTGGGAGGGTGGAACAAGCACTCTTTCCCTTGATGTCCTTGGACCTGGCATTAGTCAGGAGGAGTCAGCAATGATTACATTGCAATATTGGTAATGAATTGCTGCAATAAAAGTGACAAGTCAAACAGGTTTATTGACCAGAAACTGCGGTGGAGGTGACAGTGAAAAATCATAAAGAGCCTGGTGTGTGTTAATCTGATTGCTGTCACTCTAGGGTTTCTAGCACTGGTCACAGGCCAACTTTTGGATTCCAGTTTTCTAATTTTCAAAGTTATCCTCTCTTGCATGTTGTGGGAGAGAGGGAATGTTTCCTTTGATGGAGTTTTCAGATTCCCATATAGGGATCTGGACATCTTGTTTCGTTTTGCAGGAAATATTGCAATAGTTAGCTTTCTGGGACCAAAGGCAGCTTGATTGCTGTGGATGCATAGGATGTACAAGGACAGAGGTGGCTAAATTTTCTTATCTGGAAAACAATAGCTTATTCTTTCAGAGCACCAAAACTTTGGTGTAAAGTTAGTACTCTCACTGGGGAAGGGAAGTTAGTGCATGATTAATAAAATGGACATCTCTGTCTATTCTTTTGGAATCTTTAGACAGGCTATGCTATTCTGGGATTTCATAGTTGTACCTGAAATAGATAATTTAAAATTATTTGTAGTTCCTCTGCCCTATCCCATCCCTAGCACTTGTCCCTCGGCTAGTAGGATGCAGGTTTGAAATTTGAGTCCTGGTTGTCCTTAAGTTTGGAGCTTAAGCATTCTTCTAAATCTTCAGACCTGCCAGTGTGTAATGGAAATTCACAGAATATGTGACAAATGACCAAACTCTGTGATACCTGGCTTTTGTTATTTGTTGTTTATGGCACAATTTATGTTCTCACTATGTTAATTAATTGATTTAAGAAGTCTGAAGAGAACATTAAGAGATTATTTGATTGTGGTATATATAATAAGCACCTAGTTGGGGAGAAGATCTGTTTCTCTGATCTGGGAGACAAAGGTATTGACAAAATCCCCTGTCTGAAAACTAAAATTAGATTAACTCAAGTTAGACATAGAACAAACTAATAGTGAATGCAAGACGTTTCAATGTTTAATTATGGTGCTTTCTCACTTAAAACCTTTACATTTACTGAATGTGCTTCTAAAAATATGCTCCAATTCAGCCACGAGATATGGGCTTGATTCAGGCTTAATTACTGGCTGAAATTCTGTGGCCTGTGCTATGCAGGAGGTCAAACTAGATCAGAGTCGGCAGCCTTTCAGAAGTGGTGTGCCAAGTTCACTGTATTTTAAGGTTTTGAATGCCAATAATACATTTTAATGTTTTTAGAAGCTCTCTATAAATCTATATCAGGGGTTCTCAAAGTGGGGGTTGCGACCCCTGGAGGGGTCGCGGGCCACTTTTGTGGTGGTCGCAAGCCCCCACTGCAGCAACTCCCTGCTGCGGGATCCCCGGGGACCGGCTCGAGGCGGGATCCCCGGGGACCGGCTCGAGGCGGGATCCCCGGGGACCGGCTCGAGGCGGGATCCCCGGGGACCGGCTCGAGGCGGGATCCCCGGGGACCGGCTCGAGGCGGGATCCCCGGGGACCGGCTCGAGGCGGGATCCCCGGGGACCGGCTCGAGGCGGGATCCCCGGGGACCGGCTCGAGGCGGGATCCCCGGGCGGGGGCTGGGGCTCAGCCGGCCCGCGGCGGGGACTGGGGCCGGGGCGCACCTGGCAGCCCGCCCGCGGCGGAGACTGGGGCACAGGGGGGTCCCGGCATGTTTTTTTTTGTTTTGGTTTTTTTTGTTTGTTTGTTTTTTTAAATGTGGCGGCTTTTCGGCGGAGGGGTCGAGCCCCCCGCCTGAACACAAAAAGGGGTCGCGGTCTCAACAAGTTTGAGAATCGTTGGTCTATATTATATAATACTAGCGAAAATACCCGGCGTTGCTCAGGTCAGTCAGAGGTGGGGAGGGGGCAGAGAGCTGAGGGATTACGGGGTTCCGTTGGAGGGGGGAGGGGCAGAGAGCTGAGCGAGTGCGGTGTCTGTTGGAGGGGGTATTGTGACATCATAACTATGTCACCGAGAACAGCAGCTGCCCAGCTGATGTGATTGGCCTTTAAAGAATTTCACCCCTGGGGGGGCGTCAGCGGTGAGATTTGAAAAAATTTCGACTCTTACGGTCATTAGGACCCCAAGACCTCTAACTGTACCAAATTTCAAGTCTCTAGCTCAAACGGTGTGGAAGGAGTAAGCTTACACCCATACATACATACATGCATACACCATTTGACTTTTAGATATATATAGATAAACAATTGTATTTAAAATAAATAAGGTTTTAAAAATATTTAAGAAGCTTTATTTAAAATAAAATTAAAATGCAGATCTTATCAGTTAAGTGTGATGCTTGCCCTTGCTTTTCCTTGCTGAGTTTTCCAATGTGGGCCACAGCAAGGGGCGGCTGAAGAGCGCTGAGCCCAGGCTAAGAGCAGAGCCCCAGGCTGGCTGCCAGAACCCCGGGTCAGCAGCGGGCTGAGCGGGGCTGGCAGCTGGTATCCCAGACTGGCAGCGGGATGAGCGGCTCAGCCCGCTGCCAGTCTAGGATTCCAGCTGCCGGCTCCTGTCAGCTGGGGTCCCAGCTGCTGGCCCCGCTCAGCCCACTGCCAGCTTGGGGTTCCGTTGGGAACCCCAGACCAGCAGTGGGCTGAGCGGAGCTGGCGGCCAGGACTTCAGATTGGCAGTGGACTGAACAGCTCAGCCCGCTGTCAGTCTTGGGTTCCTGCCAGCCAGGGTCCTGGCTGCTGGCCCCACTCAGCCCACTGCCGGCCTTGGGTTCCACTCACCTAGACCAGCAGCGGGCTGAGCGGGGCCGGTGGCCGGAACCCTAGACTGGTAGCGGGCTGAGCTGCTCAATCCGCTGCCTGCACTGCTTAGTATGCTGACAGTCTAGAGTTCCGGCCGCCGGCCCTGCTCAGCCCGCTACAGTCCTGGG
The DNA here is from genome assembly GCA_032164245.1 of Sternotherus odoratus. NCBI lineage: Eukaryota > Metazoa > Chordata > Testudines > Kinosternidae > Sternotherus > Sternotherus odoratus. The sequence goes on along the minus strand of JAVMKO010000009.1, from coordinate 41,764,605 downwards.
GTTTCGCTCACTCAGACCAGCAGTGACCTGAGCGGTGCCTGCAGCCGGGACCCCAGACTGGCAATGGGCTCAGCCCGCTGCCAATTTGGGGTTCCTGCCAGCCAGGGTCCTGACTGCCAGCCCCACTCAGCCCACTGCCGGTCTGGGGTCCCAGCCACCAGTCCCGCTCAGCCAATATTTGTGCCACGGCAGATTTATCGTCCTACTTGGTGGTGTCACATTGGTGCTCAAACTTGAGATTTAGGCTAAAGATTATAAAATGTTCTCTAGACAAATGCTCCTCCTGTATTACTGATATTGGAGCAAGGAGCAGGAGGAGCAGCAATGTGGCTTACAAAGAAGGGTGACCCACTTCTGTAAAAGACTGCCAAAGGGGCTGCATTTTTGGATTCTTATTGTTCTATCAATTCATTTTCCATTGGACCACCATGAAAAATTGAAATAGTGGTGAATTATATTGTGTCTTGGCTTTTGTAAAATAAAGGTTTAAAAGTTTATAGGTTTAAAGATTTATAGCTCTTGTTAAACTGAAAGCTTCTGATTTAATGGTAATTATGGAGTCATGACTAGCACCACCATAATACAATCTGTCTCGGTGCCACCATTGTCTCTTGTTCCTTGTTTAGGAATAACGGCAGGGTTCATTTCAAAAGCCTTGTCTAAATAACCTAGTTCACTTACGCACTAATGTTTATTATCCCACATCCTCTGCCCTTCCAGGTGCTCTCAGACGAGGAGAAGAGAAAGCAGTATGACACATATGGTGAGGAGGGACTGAAGGATGGTCACCAGGGTTCCCATGGAGACATCTTCTCACAGTAAGCTTTCAATCCCGGCAAACTGCTCTGCAGGCAGGGAAGACTAATTTGTCCATAATATAAGGACAACAATACTACTTCAGACTCCAGCACCAACCAGATGCTTTATTTGTATCCTGGATCTGCTCATTTTTCCCTAGTCAAAATATCATTGAATCAGCACTGATAGCTAATGACAGATGGGTAATCCGAGAGATGTATTAAGCACTCATATTCTAGCTGCTCCTTTCACACACATGCCACCCCTCCTTCCACTGAGTAATGAGCATGAAGACCATGTTTGTTCTCTCTCCCCCACACATCAGCATTGCTCACTTGGCAGATTTGCTGTTGTGAGTGATGTATAATAAATCATAATTGCATTAAATATGCAGAATTTTTCTTGCATCCTCTGGGATGTGCCTGGTGTTTGTTACACTGCCACAGATAATGGGGGGGGGGGGGGTGTTTGGTTGTTTTTGTTGTTGTTTTTTAAGGAAAACTGCAGCGTCTTTTCCCGGTTTTTACTGATTTAAATACAGCAAAATCTGACCTCTTCATTCACTAGCTAGCACTTCAAACAGCACCTCTTGCTTCAGGGTAAACCTGTGGATTATTCATTGCTGATAGAGATATCTTTGCTACAGTTGTCCTTTAGGGTGCCAGTATCTGCTGGTATGGTCTGCTTGAAGGATGAAAGCAGCCCCTATTGACTAGTTTGACTGTTTTAAAAAGAAAAGCCATGCTTGGTTTCTGTCTCTTCCTCCACTAAACTCTGTGACTGCTAGGGCTGGATTCCCCTGAAGCCAGTTAATGCATTCTTGAAGACCCCTCAGTGTCCACCCTCAAATATTGTCCATATCTGAACTTTGGTATTGCATAGAAGAATGTCCCAGCATTTAGGGCTCTAGTCTAGGATTTAGGAGATCTAGGTTAATTTCCTACTACACCACAGGCTTCCTTTGTGAGGATGCAAGTCACTTAGCCTCTCAGTGCTTTAGTCCCCATCTGTTAATGAGATTAATGGCACTTCCTGCTTCACAGGAGATAAATATGTTAGACTGTAAAGCACTCTCATACTATGGTTATCGGGGCCATATAAGTACCTTAGAAGTGTGCCAAAAGTTTATTCCCAGCTGTGATGACTTGAAATAAGGAAATCTCTTCCAAAATAACTGATTTCTGTTTAGAATCAGAGCGGTAGCCGTGTTAGTCTGGAATTGCAGAAGTTACAAAGAGTCCTGTGGTACCTTAAAGTATTGAAGCGTAAGCTTTCGTGGGCTAATACCCGCGAAAGCCCACGAAAGCTTATGCTTCAATACTTTAGTTAGTCTTTAAGGTGCCACAGGACTCTTTGTAACTTCTGATTTCTGTTTGTTTTTGAAAGCACACAATTTGTTTTTGAAGGAATATCACCCAATGTTCAATTTGCCTAACAGTGCATCTTAGATGGTGATGAGAAGAGTCTTCAAGGGAGCCTATTTCTGCATTAGATCTCTGTGTTCTAACAGAGATCCTGTTTATGAAGCCACATAGCTGGAGTGAACTTAAACTTCTTCCTGAATTAATGAATGTCCATTACTCTGTAGCTTCTTTGGGGACTTTGGTTTCATGTTTGGAGGAAGTCCTCGTCAGCAAGACAGGAATATTCCACGAGGAAGTGACATCATTGTGGACCTGGAAGTTACACTGGAGGAAGTGTATTCAGGAAACTTTGTGGAAGTAAGTGAACAGTCTATTTCTAGGGCTTCCCCATTGAACCCTGGAGCTTGCTGGTGACTGCTGGCCTAGCTGTTGGTGGGAATAGTGCATTCCTAGAAAGAAATGGAAATGGGTTACTTCCTAACAGTGTGTCTGAGGAAGGGTGAGGTACAAAACAGACATGGGTGAGAGGCAGTGCTGGAATTTCTTACACTCTGCTGCGTCTTCCTGTTTCTACCAAGTCCCTGGTACTGTTCTTGGAACCAAAAGCACTGTGGGGAAAAGGATGTTCCCAAAAAGGTCACTTTGCTGCAGCTTTCCATTGGGTTTCAAAGAGTTGAAACATTAAACGAGATAGAAGCTTATTTAGTCTCTTGAAGTCAGGTCCCCTCATATTAAACTCTGCCTCTTTCAGCAACGTAGTTGCCACCATATTAATCTAACTTAATTTTTGCATTTATATATGGAGATATATCTATCTCATAGAACTGGAAGGACCTTGAAAGGTCATCGGGTCCAGTCCCCTGCCTTCACTAGCAGGACCAAGTACTGTCGCCTGACAGATTTTTTGCCCCAGATCCCTAAATGGCCCCCTCAAGGATTGAACTCACAACCCTGGGTTTAGCAGGACAATGCTCAAACCACTGAGCTATCCCTCCCTCCATGGTCAAGCATCTGTCACAACAGACATCTAACATTCTGTATTTAGCAAATCTTCATTTAACTAGTTATGCCTCTGATGCTGGCAATCCCCAGTACTGAATTAAATGCAAAAAAAACCTATATTAATTGAGCATTATAGTTGAGGGTTCAAGTGTGTAAATCCGACAACTCAAAATTATGGTTCCCAAAGCAATTAACTATTAATTTAAGGGGTTTGTGTGTCTACACTACAGTCAGGTGTGATTGCAGCACATGTAGATGTACCCACGTGAGCTGTTATCCATGCACACCCAGAGCATACTTTATCTTCACTGCTAATGTTATTCGAGCTACCTTTGATCTACCTAGATTACGTGTGCTGTGATCACACCTCCCAGCTGTAGTGTAGATATACCCAGTGTGTGTAAACAGTAATATACAATATTCTATATGAACTGTATACCATAATATATAAAATATCGTCAACTCGTGGTCGATTTAGGAACTATAACTTTAACTTCCTGACTCTCAACATTGATTAACTCAGTTTTCACATTTCATTTCCTCAGATTCTTCAGTGTAAAAAATTATTTGTTTTCCCATCCAAATAATATGGAAATGGACACACATGCACATTGGAAGTATTTGCCTCTGGACATAGAAATCCTGTTAGACCTTGAACCCAGTAAAAAAACAGTTATAAAGTCATGGTTTGAAATATAACCAGGAGCTTAGCACTGTGGCATACTGTTAAAAGGAAGAATCATAATGTGCTGCACTTGCACAGCTTGCAGTCTTCAAGTGTTGTCTTCAGTGACAATTGCCTCAGCCAGATTTAAATCTTTAACAGAAGCTTGTTCAGAGATGTGAATGTGGGAAAAGAAATTCTAAAAATATCTTTACAGGAAAAAAACCTCTCCTAGTCACTGTAAAATGAATGGAATTTTAGCCTGCTTCCCAAAATAATTCATCGAAGGCATCAGCCTAAGGTTACTTTTTTTTATTTAGAAAGGTGGATAAGCATTGGGAAGCAGGCTTAACAGTGACCCAGTGGGTTTTCAGGTAGTGAACTGAAGACTGTATTCAGGAAGGCATTTCCAAGATCAAGGGTAATTATTGTATCACGGGGCTTGTTTTCTAGAATATGTTGCATGAAGGAATCCTGCTGTTTGCAAAGCCACGAGATCATTATTCAGTGTTGATATGAAACAGCTGTATATGTTTCTTGCAGGTTGTTAGGAACAAGCCAGTGGCCAGGCAGGCTCCTGGCAAACGGAAATGCAACTGCCGGCAAGAGATGAGGACCACCCAGCTAGGCCCTGGGCGTTTCCAGATGACTCAAGAAGTTGTCTGTGATGAGTGTCCCAATGTCAAGTGAGTGTTGTGTTTCTGCCCTGTACTGCGTAGTGGATAGCTAATCACAATTGGCCACTAGATGGGGGAAGAACATGCATGTGTGACCAGTATGACCCACGTGGCCGGGTGGCTCATTGGGAAGCTAGTTTTATCCTATCCTTTGCAGTCATGGCAGGAATGAGAAGCTGGATTAGGTGAAAGATATTTTTAATTTGCGTTTTTTGCTCCACTCCCCTTGACTTTACACCCATCTAAAGAGATCATTCTGCACTGCTAGGAAAGGGGTTAAAGTTGGACAGGAGTACAGTTCTCCATTGGGATATGTGGAGATGGGGACTGCTGCAGTAGTAGTGTACATGGGATCATGAGATGGTTTCAGTAGCTTAGCTCTTTGCTGTCTATGGTTGACTAATGGAGACAGAGTAAGAGAGACCTTTTGGCCTCCACTCTGGGTAGTGTGTAGTAAATGAGAGAAGCAGCAGTCCACTGTGGGACTAGCCTGTGCTACCAATAAACTGAGTAAAACCCATCTTCTTGCTGAGCACAGCATCCACTCTCCTTCTTTGTTTCTCTTTATCTCCCCAGGCTTGTGAATGAAGAGCGAACATTAGAGGTAGAGATCGAGCCAGGCGTGAGGGATGGCATGGAGTACCCTTTCATCGGGGAAGGTATGGCACTAGCTACCACCACAAAGATCAGCCTCAGTAACACTAGGATGATTACGAGGAGGACCGCATTAAGGAATCTCAGTGCTTGCTGTGGGGCATTGTTTTGAACTTGCCCCTTTTTAAGCGGTTGGTTTGTCCTATGCTTTCTCTCAATCTAGAGACTGCACCCTGCAGTCAATTTTAGTAATGCCCTGCTTAAAGAGTTCAGTCCCCTTGCCTTTATAATAGTCATAAGGCAACGAGAAGGGAAAGCATTCCTATCAGAAGGAGGACCTGTGACATATGTCTGCCATAACGCTCAGCTCTATTTGAAGTGTGTATGCTTAGAAGAATACAAGGTCAAGCCATCTAGTGAGCCGAGTCTCTCTGATGTCAGACAAGCTGGCTAATTGCTGGTGAAGCAGCAATTGATGGCTTCGTTTCTAACACCATTTCTAACTTGCTTCCACAGGTGAACCCCATGTCGATGGGGAGCCAGGTGACTTACGCTTCCGAATAAAAGTTCTCAAGTAAGTAACCTGCCTGGCTAACTCACTGCTCTCCTGGCTACTAGACAGAAAACTTACCAATGTCTTTAGTATCAATTTTGCAATTCAAATGGCACCTCTGTCACCCATCAGCAGCATCAGTGAGGCAAGAGAGCCAATCCTCTGATGATTTTGATGGAGGGCTAGAGGCAGAACTCTGCAGAGAATGTCATATGTTAAGGGTGTTAGAATAGTTTGAGATTATTGCCAGCTGTTCGGAGGATGTTTCCCTTTTGCTTTTTTTTGGCCCAAAATCTGAGATTAAATGGTAGCTGCTGGATGAATCACATGGTTCTTTGACACTCCTCTCCACCTTTTGTCCTGTGAATGGAACGGGAAATGGAACATGTCACTAGAACAGGAAAAAGGAAGCTGCTGGATGAGTAACGTGGGACTGTTTGACACAGCTCTTGTGTCCCAGGTCCCTATTTGTGCTGTCAAAGGGCACAGGGGTACATAAGGGTTACAGGGATCCCCTCATCTGTGATCTACATACTAGCTCACTAGAGAATGTAATGGAAGGTTGCACTAATCATTATAACTATTGTGAGAGGTATGTGTGGAAAATATGTGAGAAGTTAGGTATGTGTGTGATGGTGCAGAGTTCAGTCCAGACCAGTTTCGCTGCAACCCTGGCTGCCTTACAATGCTTTACCGCTGTAGCTTGGGATGCTCACAAGCAGCTACCTGCATGCAGGTCACATCCTGAATTTCCATGTGCTAGACAGCTCTGACCCCCAGAAGCCTGTCTACAGCCCCACTGTGGCTTCCACCAGCCTTGGTTACACTCGCTTTCTCTGTCGTATGTCACACGGAACTGTGTTCTGAGGTGTAAGTAGTAAGTGAACTGTTCCTTTGGGATCAGCAGGCCTCGTAAATCTGTGAGTGCCCAATGGATATGGGGCTGGACACTGCTGGGGGACACTTGGAGGGTGCGAGGGCTGGATTGTGCCCATCACACATTTCCAGTCCTTTCAGTTCACAGGGCAAGATTCTTAGTAATGCACATCCCCTAGCGCAGGAAAAGGAAGTTGAATCAGACTTATGAATGTCTCCTCCGTTCTTCTGAGATTTATGTGAACTCTTCAAGCCTTTTCATAAATGGGGGAAGCAAGTAACCTAAAGGTCCTGAATAGTTGACTTTTCAATTCTTTGTCTGAATGGAAAATTGAAAGGCTTTGTTCAGGTTGAAATGAAACATTTCAAATGTCAAATCGAAACAACATCTTTGACATTTTTATTCTCAGTTCTTTTTCAGCCAAAGCCGTTCATTGAATTCAACCTGAACTCATTCATTGTTTCAGTGCCATGAAAAATGCATATTTCTGTGACTTTACTATTTCCCAAAACAATCTTGCTCAGCTCTAGTCCTGACTTTTGCAGAAGAGGTGGGGAGAGAGGTCAACGGTTCAAGTTCCTATGCTCTGTTCACAGGCACCCGGTCTTCGAAAGAAGAGGGGATGATTTGTATACAAATGTCACTATCTCGCTGGTCGAGGCACTGATAGGCTTTGAAATGAATATTGCCCATTTAGATGGGCACAAGGTGAGGCAAGAGTTTACTTTCATGTTCTCTACAAGCAAAATTGTTTCAGTAATGAATTCTTTGTGCCCCACAGGGACTTGTCCTCTCCTGGTTGCAGCTGTTGGCCATAGATAATCTTGTTTCATCCAGAGACTTTAAAAAGACCCATTTTAACTACAGAAACTCCTCACATAACGTTGTAGTTATGTTCCTGAAAAATGTGACTTTGAGCAAAACGACATTAAGCAAATCCAATTTCCCCATTAGAATTAATGTAGATGAGGGGGTTAGGTTCCAGGGAATTTTTTTTTCACCACTATATTTTATTTTTATCTATATATCTATAAAATACACACCAGAGTATACATTTTAAACAAACAATTTAATACTGGTACACAGTGATGACTGTGAAGCTTGGTTGAGGTGGAGGAGTCAGAGAGTGGGATATTTCCCAGGGAATGCCTTGCTGCTAAATGAACTAGCAATTGGCTGAGGCATCAAGGGTTAACTCTCACACTCTACAAGTCAGCAGGAATGGATGGAGGTGGGAGACAGCATGGCAGACAGACACACACACACACACACACACACACACTGTGTGTGTGTGTGAGAGAGAGAGAGAGAGAGAGAGATGCACATTTCCCCTTTAAGTAAGCTGACCCTACTCTTAAGTACACTGTTAATTAGATCAGCTTGCTGAGACCACAGCTGCTGCCAGCAAGCTCCCTCCGTCCTGAGCCCTGTCATGTGTCCTCCCTGCTCTATGGAAGATGGGGTAAGAGGGATGCAGGAGCAGGGGGGAGGAGTAAACCCTGACATTAGCCCCCCTCTTTCTCCCCTCACCCAGCCCCCACAGAGCAAGCAGGAGTCTCGGGGAGCAGCTTCAAGGCAGAGGGCAGGAGCAGTACATGGCAGTGGGGGGAGGGACAGCTTAACTGCCGTCATTTGATAGCCTGCCAGGGATCTTAGGGGAGTGGGGAGCTGAGAGGGGGGCTGATGGTCCACCCTGGTTCCAAACCCCCACCAGCTCGCTGCAGCAGGCTGTTCTTCCTGCGAGCAGTGGACAAAGCAGGCAGCTGCCAAACGCCGTTAGAAGGGAGCTTTGCACAACTTTAAATGAGCATGTTCCCTAATAGATCAGCAACGAAACAATGTTAACTGAGATGACTTTAAGTGAGGAGTTACTGTATCTGGAGTCTGTTCCAGAAGCTGCAAGTGAGGACATGGTTAGCCTCAAGGCTAGAGGGACTATGCTGGCATATGTTGTCCTAAGCTCTGTGTCAGTGTTCTTACATGTCCTGGTATTGAATACTACTGGCTCTGTGGCAGATCTAAACTTTTCTAGTATTGCTGTAAAGGAAATTAGGACAACAGGATACTAACACTGTCCTCAAATTTCCCTTGCTTTGTAGGTTCATGTTGCCCGGGATAAAATCACAAAACCTGGGGCCAAACTGTGGAAAAAAGGAGAAGGTCTTCCAAATTTCGATAACAACAACATCAAAGGCTCATTAATCATTACTTTTGATGTGGACTTCCCCAAAGAGCAGCTGACAGATGAACAGCGGGAAGGTTGGTGCTTTAAAAACCTCCCACATCATCTCAGAATTTTCTGAACAATGATAGAGCTTTGTCATGCGATTTAAGATAACCGCCTGTAGGGATCAGGAAGGAATTCTCTCCCCCACCCCTGCATACAGCATGATACAGGGGTGGCCAGCCTGTGGCCCCGGAGCCTCATGCGGGTCTTCAGAATAATATGCGGCTCCTTGAATAGACACCGACCCCAGGGGTGGAACTACAGGCACCCACTTTCCAATGAGTCAGGGGATATTCACTGCTCAACCCCTGGCTTTGCCACAAGCCCTGCCCTCCACTCCACCCCTTCCCGTCCCCTCCCCAGAGTTTGCCGTGCCCTTCTTTCTCTTTGGCATATATGTCAGAGGAGGAAGAAAGGCTGCTCTGCCAGCATCGCAGAGTGATGTTCCTGACCAGGGTTGGGTCACAATGCGCAGGGACATGAAGAATGCTTGGAAATGTCACTCCGCACGTGAAAAGCATGGAGATGGGAATTCCATCCAACCCCTCCTGGAGAGAGAGATTCGCTCAGTTTATGCACAAAGCTGATGCAAAATGCCCTGCAGAAAATCCTGAGCCAATGAAGACTGGGTGCTGAGACTCGCTACTAGTGCACACTCTGCTGCCTGCCACCAAGTCTTGTTGAGCAGTTCCCATCTAGAATGCATGACACATCTCCCCCAAAGCAAAGGGCTCCTCCAGGTGTCAGCCCCCTCTCACGGATAGCACTTGAAGGCAGTGGCATTGCATTCCAGCCCATCTACGGAGGTGGAGCCTTCACTAAAGAAACGAAGGCAGGAGGGGCCATTAGGTCTTCATCAAGAGCCCTGGATTTCCCTCTCCCCTATTAGTGCACTGGAAGCAGGGGGAGTGATGGTGCTTTCTGGTTATCTGTTGTGCTTGGCAGCCTTGCCTGGACACTGTCCTATGCAAGGCTGCCACAGAGCACTCCGTGGCACTCCTCCTGTCCTTCAGTGAGGATGGCTGACTGTGTGCAGGCTGGATCTCTCTGTTCATAGGAACTCTAGGATACTTCCCTACCACTACAGGGGTCTGATTTGTTGGAGGGAATCAATGTTGTGTCTTTTGAGCTGGTGTCAGTGCTGCATGGTTGAGCAAGATCTGGGGAGGGAGCTGTAGCATAACTGCACTGGCTGGGACTTTGTCTTCTCAGATAACTGATGACTGACTCCACTCTGGAAAATGTCAGAAGATCAACCCATGTCTCCCCTGGGTTACTGGAGTCATTAGGGAATCGACAACGTGTTGACTGTCTGTCTGAATGGCATCTGTGCTGTCTAAATATTCAAGAAATACTTAGTCCTGTACTTTTTTGTTTATCTTGCGAGGGGAAACATTCCTTACTTTTCTCATTCTTGGCCACTGGCCCTGCTGTGTGTAATCTTCTTTTGAGGCGTCTCATGAGCTTTTGCTCCCGCAGTGAGAATCCTGCCAGAGGGTATCCCCTAAAGATGGGGAAACAATCTCCTTGTTCTGCCTCTCTGATGTCCCTTTGACCAGATTCTCTGCCACCTGCCAGCCAGAGATTACTTTCTAGAGGGTTCCTATGCTTAGACCTGAGCTCTATACTTGTATTACTTCTCTTTGAATTGGTTGTATTACTCTTTTGGAGTTTACTCCCGTGCAGCTGAAGGAGCAGGCTGGAATGTTCGGAGGGGAGCAAGCAACGTGCAGCACTCCACAGGGTTAAAAGTCTAAGTGAAGTAGGATTTCTGCTGCTTTCATGCCAGGAAGCTGAGATCCAGGAGAGAGCGTCAGACCAGCAGAACTGTACACACTCTTTCCTGTCTTTCCCACTCCCACCCATGTCTTGCACGCTAGGCCAATAGGTGGAGGAGATGCGGTTCTGTCTGTCTTTCCCTTAATACAGTGACCCAAGCAGGTGGGATATTGTGTTGCAAGTGCTAACCAGTACATCTGACACCCCATCCCAGCCAATTAGATCTCAGCCCTCGATTTCAGACAAGACGTGGATATAGACAGGTCATCAGAATACAACTTCGAATTAATCCATTGAAATAGTCTGAAACATGGCTTTACTAAGTGTGATGTCTATACAGTAAACCCTCGATTTTGCGGACCTCGATTTAAGGGACTTCGGATTTAAGGGACAAAATTTCCGGTCCCTATGTCATATGTGAAAACTAACACCCTGTTAATTTTAAAATGCTTTTAACCAAGATTTGCTTATAATTAAATTAACAGGTTATTTTTTGTTATTAATTCACTGTTACAGTAGACTCCTGATTATCCCGGCACGGGTTAACCGGGCTGCGGATTAACCAGGATGTCTAAACGGGTCGGTAGGGGAAGCCCCAAAGCGGCGGCGGGCTTAGCCTTAGCCTGCCGCTGCTTTGGGGCTTCTCCCACTGGCCCCTTACGAGCTGCGGTCTCAGCCTGCTTCCAGCCTGGGTGTAGGAAACCCAGGCTGGCAGAAGGCTGAGACCTGGGCTGGCAGGAGCCTGGGGGGAAAGCCCAAAGCGGCAGCAGGCTGAGTGCTGAGCCCGCCGCCGCTTTGGGCTCTCTCCCCAGGTTCCTGCCACCTGCCCCACTCAGCTCCCGCTGAGAAGCCTGGGTGCAGGGAACCCAGACCGACAGCGGGAGCAGACTGGGGCAGGAGGCAGGACCCCGGCTGGCAAGGGGCCAGCGGGGGGAAACCCCAAAGTGGAGGCGGGTTGAGCGCTCAGCCTGCCGCTGCTTTGGGGTTTCCCCCGCTGGCCCCTTGCCAGCTGGGGTCTCAGCCTGCAGCCAGCCTGGGTGTAGGAAACCCAGGCTGGCAGTGGGAGCTGAGACCCCCGCTGACAGGAGCCTGCGGGGAAAGTCTAAAGCGGCAGAGAGCTGAGAAGCGGCAGCGGCCGAGCTCTCAACCCGCTGCTGCTTTAGAGTTTCCCCGCAGGCTCCTGCTAGCTGGGGTCTCAGCTCCCACTGCCGGCCTGGGCTTCCTACACCCAGGCTGGCAGCGGGAGCTGACTGGGGCAGGCAGCAGGACCCCGGCTGGCAGGAGCCTGGGGGTAAAGCCCAAAGCAGCGGCAGGTTGAGTGCTCAACCCGCCGCCTCTTTCAGCTCTCTCCCCAGGCTCCTGCCGCCAGCCCCAGTCAGCTCCCGCTGCCAGCCTGGGTGTGGGAAGCCCAGGCTGGCAGCAGGAGCTCAGACCCCGGCTAGCAGGAGCCTGCGGGGAAACTCTAAAGCGGCAGCCGGCTGAGCGCTCAGCCTGCCGCTGCTTTGGGATTTACCCCCAGGCTCCTGCCAGCCAGTGTCCTGCTGCCTGCCCCAGTCAACTCCCGCTGCCAGCCTGGGTGTAGGAAGCCCAGGCTGAGCTGGGGTCTCAGCCTGCAGCCAGCCTGGGTGTAGGAAGCCCAGGCTGGCAGTGGGAGCTGAGACCCCCTGCTGACAGGAGCCTGCGGGGGGGGCGGGGGAGTCTAAAGCGGCAGAGAGCTGAGGCAGCGGCCGAGCTCTCAACCCGCTGCTGCTTTAGAGTTTCCCTGCAGGCTCCTGCTAGCTGGAGTCTCAGCTCCCGCTGCCAGCCTGGGCTTCCTACACCCAGGCTGGCTGCAGGCTGAGACCCCAGCTCGTAAGGGGCCAGTGGAAGCCCCAAAGCAGCGGCAGGCTAAGGCTGAGCCCGCCGCTGCTTTGGGGCTTCCCCTACCGACCCATTTAGACATCCCGGTTAATCCGCAGCCTGGTTAACCCACGCCCGGATAATTGGGAGTCTACTGTATAGAAAAGTTTAATTTCACAGAAAAGTTTTCATACATACTTAATTTTAATTACACAAACGTGTCTACATAAGTAAAAACAGGTAAACTAACTAATTTGTCAATTTTTTAACATACGCATTCGGAAAACCTACTTTATTATATAACGGACTTTTGGCTTTAACAGACACCCCCTCGCCCGAATTAGTCCGTTATATCGAGGTTTTACTGTATTAATACATAAAGAAAACACCTAGTGAAATGCTAGACTGTAAGTGGATTGTCCTAACAACACAGGAGGCCAGAGAATGTATCCTGGGCTTGACTTTTCTCCCAGGCCAGTGGGATCTTGGAGTGGTGTGTTAGTATGTGTGTGAGAATCTTGAGCAGCTCCTCCAACTGCCTCTCTTGTCCCCACCCCCATCTGCTGCCTTGCTTAGATTGTAGCAGAGGTGACTGTCTCATTGGGTCCCAGCCCTTATGTGTTTCAGCCAATCCTGTGTTTTGGGAGGATGTGTAAGAAGGCTTTAAGATAACAGCATTATCCACCTAGCACCACCTCTCCTTGTGAGAGTGCAGGATTAGTTGAAATGGGCATGGACTGCCCTTCTGTTTTACTGTCCAGTGAGATAGTTGGACTGCCAGATGTTTGTATTCCATTGCTCAAATGTGCCAGCTGAGGTGCCCAAGTGGCTTCTGTGTCAAGTCAGAGATGTGAATATTGTGGGGGTCTTTCATGCTGTGTGGTAACTGTTCCTTTTCTCTTGCAGGTCTCAAACAGCTGTTGAAACAAGGATCTGTGCAGAAGGTGTACAATGGGCTGCAGGGATACTAACACAACCAATTGGACTTGATTGCAAATGAAAAGTGAAATCAGTGATCTTTATCTGCAGTCTTCTGCCCATTGTCAAATGAAAAGGAGGGAGGGTGGGGCAATGGTTCAAGCAGATTTTTGCAAATGGTGAAGGTGGTCAAATGGCTTAAGGAAAAGATTTTCTTTTTCAGGGCATAACTGGTGCTGCCTATAGAATTCCTGGTATTGGAGCCATGAGCAAAGCCCCTGAGCAAAGAAAATGGGGGCAGAAGGGTGTTAAACTCGGTGCAAATTGGAAATTCTGGTTTTTAAATATATTTTGATGTTACTTTTCTTGATCCTCTCAATGTATTTTCCTAGTTTCTCTTTGTATCTCTCACGCTGATCTTCCCCTAAAATTTCCTCTCGTACTCCACCACCTCAGCCCCTCCCCACAGAGCCTCATGGGCCGTATTCTTTCAGAACACACAACTCCACTGAAAGAGGTCCATTCCTTTTAGAAGTGAACTGAGTGAGGGCCTTGGGAGCAGCTAGAGAGGCATCAGATGGAGTTCTGGAGGCAGTGGTGAAGAAGGCCTCTTCAGTCCTGTTCTGACTCTCTTAATGCCAAAAATAGTCTCTTGCCCACAAAATTCAGGCAAAGTTTCAAACCAGAACTGAGTCTGGTCTTTGAAAATATCGGCTATCACCTTGCCCTTTCTTCACTTTATAGAGCTCTAACAAAATAACTCATCTCTTCCCTGTGCCCAGTCTAGAACTCTGTGTTTGGAATTGTTCCCTTTCCCCCCTCTCCTTGCACACAAAGGCTTGACTGGAATAGTTCGGTATCCCCTGCACTTAGTCCTCCAAGAGAACAGGTGCCGCAGGGAACACTGTAATAAAACTGTTCAAAGTTTAATGGCAATTGACTGACTGTGCATATAAGTAGAACTGTCTCTATTGTAGCTGCAAGCACTTGGTCTCTGAAGAAGGCTCTGTCCTAATGAAAATAGGTGTGACCTACAAACTGTGCTATGTCTGACAGCTAACAAAGGCAACAGCACTGCAACCTCTTAGCGGGAGAGGAGGAGGGCTGTGCTCCTGGCTGGGAGAGGTTTCTCCGGTCCTTTCTGGTGTCCTCCATGAGGGAAAGCAGGCTCTGCTCACTTAGTTGGCTGCCCAGGGCAGTGTCGCGACCCCCTGCTGCCGGTGGCACCCCGAACCCCAGACCCGGCCCCTGCCACGGTGGGCTGCTGGCGGAGCCCCGGACCTGGACCCTGCCGCGGCGGGCTGTTAGCAGCACCCTGAGCCTGCACCCAGCCCCTGCTGCGGTGGGCTGCCAGCGGTGCCTGGAGCCCCAGGCCCTTGCCGCGGCAAGCTGCTGGCAGCACCCCGGACCCAGATCCGGCCCCTGCCGCAGCAGGCTGTCGCTGGTGCCCCCAGACCCTCCCACGGTGGGCTGCTGGCAGTGCTCTGGGCCTCGGCCCCTGCTGCGGCGGGCCGGACCCCACACCCGGCCCATGGAGCGGCAGGCTGCCGGCAGCACCCATAGCACCGGACCCGGCCTCTGCGGTGCCCATAGCCCTGGACCCAAGCCCCAGGCCCTGCCGCACCAGGCTCCTGCAGCACCCCGGGCCCTGTCCCGGGGGGTTGCTGGCACCCTCCCCTGAGCCCGGCCCCTTCCCTGGGGGGCTGGCACCCCTACACACACACCCAGCTCAGCCTCTGCTCCGGGGGGGCTGCTGGCACCCCACCTCCCAGCCCCGAACCCGACCCCTAAGGGGGGTCGCACTTAGAGGCTTGGTGTCCAAAAGGGGTCACCAATAGAAAAGTTTGAGAACCACTGTTAGAGCCAGGTGGAGTCCAATGTTGCAGGAGCAAAGTGAGCTCACCGGCAGGACGTTGGGAGCCAGGCTGTGGGACTTCGGGCATCCTCTGGTCCCTGGCTCTGTCTCCTGGTCCCAGGCTCCTGCCACTACATGGCTATGCAGCAGCAGGCTCCTAACACCTGGTTCAGCTACACAGCCCCTGGCTCTGACCACAGCAGCATGCACTGACCTCTGGCTCTGGCTGTGCAGGCTCTCCACACAACCCACCCCCATTGCCCTGGGCCCCGAATGCCTCCCTCTCCCCCCCCCACCCCAGGCTTAATTTGTCCTGGGGCTGAGAAAAGTGATATTAACAAACATACAAGTCTCACTGTTTCCAGCAGACTTACTAGCTGGCTGGGAGGCTGTAATAAGTGATACTTGTATGTTTGTTAGTATCACTTCTCCCAGCTGTGCTGTGAAAAGTGAGATTAACAAACATACTATCACTTTTCACAGCATTATTTTTATTATTCAGTCTGCAAAAAAACAAACCTACATAATTAATTGCAATGATGTAAAAGAGAAAATTTATTTGGTTTTCCTAAAGTTAATTAAGTATTTTAAGAAAAAATGTAAAGCCGGCCACCAGCAAGAGTTGGTGGCCACACTCTGAGGTCTAGTGCACAATACAGTGACAGACGGTGCAGCTATGCAGAGACCTGCCAGCCTCACTAATTCCCGTGTGACCTTTCCACTGGAAGCGGCAGGTGGTTCCGCTGGGCCTCTCCACGCTGCTTCCAGGCAGGCACTTTCTCCAGTGTGTGCTCTGATTTTTTTTCTCCTCAGTGCCCCCGCAGGGCCAGGGCTTCTGAGCTGCTGCAGGCTTCTGCCCATGGCCTACCTGCATAATGCCACCCCAACTCTCCAGCACCAGCCTAGACCTGTTGGGCAGAACTTCAGCAGCAGGAGCTGACACCTTGGAAGCAGATGCCAGAGCTCCTTAGCTGGGTTTTTCTTGTTCTGAGTGGGGTGAAATACAGCATCCAGAAGTCTCTCTGAAAGACTGGTAAGTCAGAGAGGCAGGAAAGATTCAAGGTGCAGGACCCCAAGCACCGCCCCCCCTTTCAAACTTCTGTGGTAACCCGGGGTTAGCATTTTGTTGGTTGGCCCAAATTTGTTCCAGGAAGGTCCTTATCCAGGCCTAGTAGCGGGTGTTATCCTGAACTCTAGCCCCTAGAAAGCAGCTCTGAAACCAAAGAGTAAATAAAATACCAGCCCCAAGCCTTCCAACCCATATTTAAAAACAATCCACGTCAGACAATGGGATCTCAATACGATCTGAGTTAATCTTCCCACAACTGTAAGTCCTGTTCTTTCATCTATCCTTCCACTGGACTCAGGCAGTGCACACCTCATTCTGCCAAAAATGATTACCCCTTTTCCTGGGGGAGGGTTGTTCATTCAAGACAAACAGGTTTGCCCAGGCTCAGACCCATTGCTGACAGATTTCACCTCAGGATTTTTTACTGTCCTTAAGGCATTAAGAGAGTTTCCATGTGCAATTTATCTCTGCCACCAATGCTACCCACCCGGAGCACGGTTGTGTTCTACGGTACTCAGTACTGCTGGAATGTTTTGCCTATGGGGTACTCGGATGCAACTACGATATTCCATGCGGCTGAGAGGAATGTGTTAGGAAAAGGAGGATGGTTGCAAAGCAGAAAAATAGTTCAGTAGGTGGATGATATCTTAGTAGTAAATGAAACAGAAGAGGAGCATCAGGGGTTAGTGCAGCAGTTACTGGGTTGCTGGCAAGCACATGTCTTGAAAGGTAACCCCTCTAAATCCCAGATCAGAGAGAAGTGCAGTATCTGGGAATTAGACTCAGCGCGGGGGAAGATCAGTAGATAAGGCAAGAGTGAAGTGTAACCTGGGGCCAGTGGATACAAAATCCTTAGTCTTTTTTGGGGCGCACTCACTTTTGCTGAGAATTTAGGGTGGGATATTCAGAAAAGGTAGGACCCTTGTATGAGGTGCTTAAAAGGCTGCAATGGATCTGGACAGAAGCAGCAAATAGTGGAGGGGAAAGCTTGAAAAGGGAGTTAATGGAAGCATCTGCTTTGGCTGCCCCCAGCAAAGACCTGTAGCGTACTATAGCAGAGCACTAACGGGTCCAGAAAGCAAACTGGGAATCGGAGCAAACTGCTCTTGCTGCTTACTGGACACGACAGAAAGCCCAGGGAATTATCGGAGCAAGTAAAGTAATTGTTAAAAGCCATCATGCTCTGGGAAAACTACTAAGTCAGGAAAAATTATCCAAAGGGCACGTGAGAGTGGATAAGGCTATACAATGGATCTTTGCTCTCATGACGGAAAATGTCCAATTGCTCACTCTGAAAGAACCTAAAATATCTGTATGGAGTCTAGCTCGCCTAACTCGCCAGGAACATGTTTGTGAGCCCCAGGAGGAATCTAAAGCGTGCCCTGTCTTTGACAACTCCAGTTGAACAGGTAATCAGGAAAACAATCTGTCTTGTGGATGGTATCTTATAGTATAAAGAAGGAACGTGAATTACAGGATTCAGAGACAGGCAAATACTTAAATCCTTTCAATACAAACTAGAGAAAGGAGGAACACGGTCTGCAGACGTCAGCAGTTGTAGTGTTGGAAAGAATGAAAAACAAACTGAAATAATTATTGGAACTGATTCAGATTATGTTTAAAAAGATACCACCATTTATCTTCCATGGTGAAAAGCTGACTTTTACAGGAATGTTCAGATTGGTTAAAATAAAATCACATAAAGGAAAAAGGCCCATTACAATGGGGAAATGGACAGGCACATAAGCGTGCAAAGGAAGCGGCGATCACCGCTATTGAAGGCTGTGACCGTGGCAGTAACCACCCGGGCACAAGCAAAACAAGAACAAAAAAAGAGTGAAAACAACCAGGAAGGGTTGCTATTATTACAGGACATTTAGGCAACAGTTGAGGTGGTACAGCAATGGATTGTAGAATGCCCCTCAAAGTGGCAGGGCATTCCACTGAAAAAAGAACAAAGCTTAATTATAGCAAAACCAAACAATGAATGGGTTTTAGCAGTCTTAGGAAATGCAACACCTCCCTTTGGCCTGGATACATGTATGGTGGGGGGACACCTGAAATTAGAAGAGGCATTGGAGAAACTTAAAAGGATGGGCTGGTGGCTTGGAATGAAAGGATTTGAATGTGCATATTCAGTTGTTTAACATGTGCAAAACAAGACCCTGCTAGAAGGAAAAGGTGAGGAGAATTAATGCATCAGGCTTTAGAGGGTCTCCTTACAGCGCTTGCAGGTGGATTTTGTGGGACCCTGGCCCACCACACCTAGGAAGAATAGATTTATGTTTGTATTTGTAGATAGCTTCAGCAAATGGGTGGAAAGAGAGTAGTCTGGCAGCTGCAAAAGTGTTAATAATAGAAATCTTTCCTAAATTGGGTTTACCACACAGTATTGACTCGGATAATGAACCAGCTTTCATCAGACAAGTGTACCAAAGTATGGGTACGTGGGATGGTATTCCCCTACTTTTATACATCCCCTTCCACCCTCAAGCTGGAGGGCAGGGGGAAAGAACGAACAAGTCCCATAAAATTGAATGATCCAAACTGTGCAATGAATTGGGAACACACTGGGACATGGTGCTCCTACTGTGTGTTAAATCTTGGCCTGCACATTTACATTTCCCAAAGGAATCACTCCTCTCTCTCCTTTAGAATTGCAGTTATAGTAACTGCAGTGTAACAAACACACAACCCCGCGTTGCCAAGTCTTATGAGCAGCATTCCCCTCCCCTCACCGGGGGGGGGAGGTGGGGCGGCAGCTCCCCCCCCCCCCAAATGCTGCACCATGAGGGCTGACTGGGGGGTGGTCTCCTCTGGTGCCGCTATCTCCGCCCTCCCGTGCAGAGGAAGATTCCTACGGCCAAGGCTGCCAGGGCAAAGGCTCCCAAGGTGATGCCCAGTGCCAGAGGGGTGTGCGAACGCCTGTGCCGTCCTTCTGCAAGACACAAGAGGAACGGGCTCAGAGCCGACTTCGCTTTCAGGGGCCACGCGCGGTGGGGGCCAGGCCTGGTACGTGGGACTGATCCAGGTTCCATTCCCACGTTTCCTCCACTTCCCCTGGGCTGGGGGCTCAAAGGGATCCACTGCCAGTGTGCTGTAGGGGGTTCATATTCCTGCTGGTGGGCAGA
The DNA here is from genome assembly GCA_032164245.1 of Sternotherus odoratus. Lineage (NCBI taxonomy): Eukaryota > Metazoa > Chordata > Testudines > Kinosternidae > Sternotherus > Sternotherus odoratus. Next base: position 41,745,258 of record JAVMKO010000009.1, on the reverse strand, counting down.
CAGCCCTGGTGCCAGCATGGGCTGGCACAGGGATTGCTAGGCTGCAATGCCCTCCCTATGCAGCACCCCTGAGAAACCCAGGCCTGGCGGTCCCCCCTCACATACCAGTCCTGGCGCCATCCATCTTGCTGTGCCGCCTCACAAACTCCACACACGTCTTCTCCAGGAAGGACTGCAGCTCAGAAGTGGTCTGTGGGTACCGGCTCACCTGGCCATGGGCGAATGTGGCCAGGCTGTCCCCCTCCTTGTGCCGTGGTAGCGCCCAGCTGGCATTGGCCGCCTGGAAGCTCAGGAAGTCGTCTCCATTGAGTGCCACCTCGTAGAAGCTGTGGGATGTGCCATTAGGGGAGAGCTGGCAGCCCAGCTTGCAGCACAAGTACAGGGGGTCTGTGAGGGGGAGAGCCAGAGGGGTCAGGCTGGCATGGCCCAGAGACAGGGGTCAGCAGGGGACATGGGGGAGCACCCCAACCCCTCCTTGTTTTGCCAAAGCAGCCCTCAGGCAGATGGGGGGCATTCAGCAGCACCCTCCCTACTGCTATCTACTCCCTGGGCTCAGCCCCATCTCCCCATCCCCTCACTTCTTTCCCCCAATTCGCCCCCTACTCCATTTGTGCTCCCCAGATCTGTCCCCCACTCGCTCTCCTTTACCCCTTTTCTCTCCCTTGGCCTGATCCCTCTACCCTCCTCCTTCCCATCCCCCACTGCCATCCCCGCTCCCCCACACCTACGCTCTGTGCTTCCCCAGCTCCAGCAGGCCGCCCACCCCACACGCTGCCAGGTAACTGATGTGTCTCCGTTCCTCTTTCAGAGTTCCCGGGAAAGCTGGGTGGCAGCTACCATTTTGTTCGCTGAGTGGGCGCAGTCCAGTGCCAGGAATAGTGAACCCAGCGCTCACTCTCAGAGACTTGCCGCTGGGCCACCTGGCTGTTTCCTTTTGGCCCAGATCTAAGTCACTGCTGTTGATAGTCTATGGCAGCGCTGGGGCTGAGCAGGGAAGGGGGCCAAACTGAAAAAAATGTGACCAAAAATCCGGTTCAATCTGAACCAAAATCAATTTGCTGGTGGAATCAACCACTGCAGGGGAAAGATCGTTTCAAAGGGGATCGAGTTGGCTCAAAACCAATTTTTCCGCTAAATGTTTTGTTTTGAGCCGGCCGGTTCAAATGTTTCTCACCCTTGTTTTGGGGCTGGTTTCTTTCTGAAGGGGTCACATTTAAAATCAAACCGGCGTTGGGAGTGGAAAAGTCGTGCTGTAACATTCAGTTTGAATGAAACACATTTCCAGACAAAACTATTTAAGGTTTTGGACACAAAAAATGCATTTTTCATCCAAAAACAGTTAGTTGTCAAATATTTGCCTAGCAATCCTGGTAAACTACAACATCCCTGCCCCCACTGCACCTCCCTCCCCCCATGTTACGCACAGTGCCCACATGGGGGGGGGACAGAGAGTGCAGCACGCTGCCTGGTTAACCATCTATAAGTGGCAAACACCATGCACGTCCCCCTGTGCCATCTGGCTGAAGCAAACTGTTTCTTTCACTTTGCTGCTACCCCCCCCCCCCCATGCCATGTCACCAGTGCCAGGTGTCAGAGGGACCCAGGTCCCCCAGCGCCGCTCCCACTCTGGTACTCACACTGCACCTTCCTCTCCCTGTCGATCACCTGCATCAAGAAACGGAAGGACTGCAAGTAGGTCTGCAGGCTGCGCTCCATCTCCTGCCACCTCGCCGGGGGCTCCAGCGGCAGCAGCTGGCTGGCATTGAAGCCCTGCAGGCTGTGGGTCAGGACCCCGTTCAGAGTGGCATTCCCCCAGAATTCAATGGTGCCGTTGTTTGGGAGGTGGGTGAGCTGAATCATGGTGAAGGTGTGCAGGGCTGGGAGGGACAGACAGCCAAAGAATCAGAGAGCTGGAGGGTGCTGGACCACGCACATCCCCCCCAACAGCTGACTTGGGGCTTCCTGCCACACAAAGCCCTCCCTCCCAGGGGGGCATTCCTCCATCACTGCAGCAAACCCCCAGCCTCACCTGTGGGCGCACTGGCCAGCTGCTCCAGCTCACCCGCACTCAGCCATGCATGGGAAAGAGAAGCCGGCAGGGAACACCTTCAGGAGGACTCAGCAGATACTGGGATTTCCATGCCTTGCTTCACTCATCTTGGGGCCTCCTTGCCCACCTCAGGGGATCCTGTTCCCTTCCCTCCCCCTTCCCCCAGCACTGCCAGACCCTCAGTCATGCTAGCACCGCTGGTGTCTCCTTGCAGAAGCCATTTCAGACTGGCCGGCACCAGCCTTTCCTGTGGTGCTTTGAGTGCAGGAAAAGCATTTAAGATGGGAAGGAACCTGCCATTTCCCCATGTCACAGGGGCTGGAGGGGGGATGGGAGCTGTTACAGTGTCTGCAGGGGAGCCCTGACCTGAGACCCCCAGTCCATCCCACAGCCACATCCCTGGGAATGATCAGAGCGAGGGGTTGCCTCCATGGCCAAACCCTCAGCCGCACAGGGCCCTGCCTAGGGGTGCTGGGGAACCCTCTTACCTGCCCCGTTTCCCTGGCGGCAGACAGCACTGACAAAGAGCAGAAGTAGCAGCATTCCCGCAGGCTGGCTGGGGGAGGTGGTCACTGCTCCGCTCCAGCCTGGTGCCCTTGGTGGAGGAAATGGGGAGTCCCGGAGCCTGGCAGTGCAATGGCAGAGGCCCCGTGCCCCATGCCTCCGTGCCGGGCTGTGCCGGGGATGGGAATGCAGGGGCAGTGCTGTGGAGCAGTCAGGGCCGTGGGAGGGAGCTGGCAGGGAGGAAGTGGGGCGGGAGTGTTAGTCCGGCTCTGTTATTGCAGCTCTGTTCCATTTCCGCAGCTGCTGACACCCCTTCTCTGCCAGCCCCCAGGCCCTGGCTCCCCTCTGCTGTCCTCACAACTGGGCTGGGTTCTGGAGCTCACACACCCCGGGCTGATGGCAGGGGTGGGGAAAGGAAGTATTCAGAGGCCCTGAGCTTTGGAGACCCCCCCCCCCCCGAACATATGTAATGCATGAAATGGGGCCTCAGCAAACATGTACAAGGGCCTGACCCAGTAGCCCCCACCCAGCACCTTCCCCCCTTGGGGGGAGTGTTTGTTAACCCAGCTGCCAGGCCAAGCTCTAATGGGCTGAACAGTGGGCTGGGAGTCAGGACTCCTGGATTCCACTCCAGGCTCTCATGGGGAGTGTTGGGTTCTGCTCCAAGCTCTGATGGGGCGTGTGGACTAACAGGTTAGAGAAGGGGGACTGGCAGGCAGGACTCCTTGGTTCTACGCTCACCATGGCTGCTGACTCTTTGTGTGATCTTGGGCAAGTCACTCACCTCTGTGCCTCAGTTTCCCCCTTTGTAGAATGGCTATGGACCTTCCAAGTGGCCATGAGGCAAAGGGGTGGGAGCACGGGCAGGTTATGACCTGCACAGTGATCCCTGGATGGCCATCTCCAGAGAGGACAGAGAAGCCTGCTCCGTGCTTGAATCCTGGCCATGCTCTGGCTCTGTGCAGAGCACCACGGAGCTGGCTCGGGAGTCACCCTCTGGACCAGCCCAGCCCCCCCCCCCCCTCGTCTGTGTCAGGCAATGGCTGGCCCTCAGCACAGCTGCACAGCTCTCTGCGGGCCCCCCATCTCCTCTCTGGTCTGGGCCAGGCATTACCCCTCTGGCACCGAAGTGACAACATGGCCCCTCCTGTGGGGGCAGGGCACACAGATGTGGTCCTGTTTCCAGGGAGGTGGGGGGAGTGCAGACCCTCGCCCTGGGACTGTACTGTACAGTTATCCACACACAGGGAGTGACCTCCCAAACGGAGGTGCTGCAAGCCGGGTCATTTATGCTGAGCTGAGGACACCAGCTCCCCCGGCCTGCCTGGGACAATTGGGATCTTCCGCACATGATCATTCTGCCCTTCCCCTCCCCTCCCCTCTAATACAGGGGGAACTGATGCTGCAGGAGGCTGTGGAAACTGCTCTTAGCTGCTGGCCACAGGCCTTTAACCCCTACTGCTCCACAGCCCAGGCCCGCTCCGCTCCGAGGGGCCGTCACTTCCAGTGGGCTGCGAGAAGGGGAGCGATCTGTGAGGGCTGGGTTCTGCCCTGCGCTCGCCTCTCCCTGGTGACCCTGCTGCTGGCTGGCCCATTGCCCTCTGCCGTACCATGGGCAGCGTCTGCTCAGAGCTCGGTCAAGATGTGTCATTGCAGCTGGGCCTGCAGCATGACTGGTTTTCCGGTCTCGCCCTCCCGGTGACCATGGGGATCCCCCCGCCTGCCCCATCACTCCAGCAGCCCCTTGCCTGGGGCTACACCTCCCAGCACTGGCGGGTCAGGGGGAGCAACCTCAGCATTCAGGTACAAAAGCGAAGTTTCTGGTCCTCCTAGTTGGGAGAAGAGCCTGAGCATGTGACTCACGCACCCCTCGAGACTCAGCAGCCAGAAGGTGAAGGGAAAGGCCCCAACATTGATTATTTTGAAGCCAGGCTCATGAGTTTTGAAGCCTGACGTTCCCCTCTGGTGTTATCTGGACCGGTGATCTGCTAGGCCTCTCCAAGCCTCCACTCTGGGAGCCAGCTTTACCCTGCTCTGCTGTGAGAACCCCACTCCTGGGCGGTTCACACACAGCCTCTGGCACGTAAGCTGCTCCCAGCTACTTGCAACCAAATGACACTAGCCGATATCTCCAGTCCCAGACACAACCCTAGGAATCTCTGTCTTGCAGTGTCCAGTTACAGCCCCCGGGACACTGCAGGAGTAAACCTCCTGCCTGTCAGAACTGGCAGCAAGAAGGGCCAAGTTCAGTATCTAGTGGTTCCTTTTCAATAACGCAATGCAAAACCAGCTCAAGCCCCCACCCAATGACCTTATTACGCACCATCCCACTGGGTGCTTCTAAGGGGCAAAACTTCCCCTCTCACAAGCACATAGTCTGAGTGTAGCAAAAGCTGGGGCAAGGGGGGAAGCATCCATGGTCGGGGAGGGGGGGCTGTCATGTCCTGAGCCACTCTGTGCTAGTCCCCCTGGACCTCCTGCTGCCCTCAGCTATTGGACACAGGCAATTGCCCTGCTGTAGATAAAGGCTTAAGAAGCAAGCCTGCAAAGAAGGGGAGCTGGTGGCATTGTGTCCGGTGCCCTTCACGCTGGGCATGTGCTGTGGGGGCGATGTCCATCCGCTGCCCCTTGGGGCCTTGGCAGAGCGTCATTCACGACATCAAACCACCCGTCAGCCCTTAACACTCCCACCTCGGACTTTAATCCGGGCCTGTGAGGGCATGTGTGCTCATAGGCGCTGACTCCGTGGGTGCTGCGGGACTGGAGCACCTCTGCACCCACAGGCAGCCAAGTTCCCCCCCCACACACACCTCCCAGCATTTCTCCCCCGGCTGTCACCAAACACCTGTTTGCAAGCTAAGGGGGAAGGGAGGAACGTAGCACACTCAGGGGAGGAGGTGGGGAATAGGCAGGGCGGGGATTTAGGGAAGGGGTGGGAAGAGGTGGGGCAGCGACGGGGCCTCGTGGAAGGGGTGGAGTGGGGCTGAAGCTGAGGACAGAGGGGGAGGGTCGAGCACGCACAAGAAACAGGGGAAGTTGGCACCTCTGCGTGTACTGCTGCTCCCTGGCAACCTGCCCCCTTGGGTCTGCCCTCTTGGCAGCCAGCACCAGCCTGGGCATCGGACCCATCTGCAGCCCATGTGCATCCTTGTTAATAACTGCTTATGCCCCGGCTTCCCACTGGGCTTTGACCCAAGGGGGCTCCCTGCAGGGGTGGAACCTGGGTGCTTCTCCCCTCTCCCCAACATGGGATAATCTATGCAACTGCTTCCCCGACTTCCCCAGGGGCAGCCTGAGCTGCAGCCCCTTGAAAGGGATGTCTTCTGCGGTGAGGCACCTTGGGCCTTTTCCCGGGAGTTCTTCCTGTTGGTCTTATACTGCATCTTTACTAATCATCTTTGGCCTGGAAATTGAACTTCCAGGCCTGCTTCTACTGCAAGGAGATTCCGTCAGGCCAGCTGGCTGCTGTCACTGCTAGTCGCAGATGTGGCCTATAGCCCCACTTAGAAACAGGAACGCCTCTGGGATGGAAGGTCTGCCAAAGCAAGCCCCGTGCCTGCCAGCCATCCCTGCCTCCGGGCCCAAGGCTGTGACTGCAGGTGACGGATTGCATAGCTCAACTCCGTACTACTGCATGGCCGTTTGGCATACTGCCCCCCTTAAAGGGAGGCTCAGCCGGTCATTGGCCCAGAAGCCTGTTACCTGCAGCATGTCGTGGGACCTCAGGGTCTATAACAAACAAACCACCAACAAAACTGCAGACCCAGGACTGAAACTGCCCTGCCTTCCCAGCCCCAGCCAAGCGACTTGTGGACCCTGCACTGCTCTGCATGAAGCGTGGCTAGTTTCATCTGGGTGTTCGGATCTGACGCTAGCTGAGTTTCACCTGGCTTTGCATTCAGTCACGGAAGCTCTGCATGCCTCTCCAACTGAAATGGCCGGGGGCATCTCGCTGTGCAGTGGCATGTAATTAACTCCCCTGGAATTCAGGCAGGGCGCTAACACACCTGCTCCAGATACGCTCCACACCTCAGGCATTCAGACCAACTGCCCTCCCAGCATGTTTTGGGAAAACAATGGGAAAACGGGTGACTGTGAGATTAGCAGCATGCATAGTGAGAAACTGACGGAGCAAAGTGGGTTGAGAAGAGATAGGAGCACACCTGACCACATTGTGCAGATAGAGACAGGAGCACGGAAAGCTGGAGAAGCAAAGAACACCTGATAGTAACCTCCCTATGCTTTGAAAAAAACCTATGATATGTTTTGGAGAGAGGGACTTTTATATAAAGTGGCATCCGTGGTGTAGGAGAAAGAGGAAATTAAAGACTTAGACTTATGTTTGGCTAAGGAATTAATCTCTGTGCTGTAAGGCAGGGCCTTGACTAGCAAGTAGAAGGAAGGCCTGAAAAGAATGCGTTATGCGGCTGAAGGAAGGAAGCAGGGAGGACATCTTGTTCAAAGGAGACCGAATGAAATAAGAGATGGTTTCTAAAAAGAAGGTGTCTGACCGGTATGGGTGGCTGCAGATAAAAAGATAAAAAGACTCTGTCTTAAAAAGCACCAGCGGGGCCCTTCCCACCTCACATAGCAGTGTCCTCTCCAAAATCAAGGCCTGCATGACCCTGTTAGGGGAAATTAAAAGGCGCGTCTCACCCTTACCTGAAACCCCGGTTGAAGAGCAGAGCTGGAGGTAAAGCTCCCAGTCAGAGACCAAGGAAGAGATACACAACACAGCCGTGATCAAGGCGGAACATTCACGCTCCCCCTTAACTAGAAGGAGGGGAGAAGGCTCAGTTTATTTTAAGAGAGATTTATAGGGTACAGAGAAGAAAGGAGGAGTTTGAGCAAATACGTAGCTCAAGCAACTACATAGACCAGGGGTCTCTGACTACTAGGTCAGCATCTGTTTTCTTAAGACAATTCATTATTCATCAATTAGCCATATAGTTTGCACTTCTTAATCAGATACACTATTCTAACAAAATGAATACAACACATTCTTTAAGCAAATACAGAAGTAGCAAGCGCATCATCTTTAAGATAAAGGCAGAACCCGACTAAAAATCAGCAAGCCGTGTGAGAACAGAACACAGAGGCTCAATACAAGGCCATAGCAAGAGATAGTGGCAGAATGCCATAAATTTAGTGTGACAGAGAAACTTCTGCTTAGCAAGCTAAATCTGAGCTGAATACTTTTAACCCTTAACAACCCCAGGGGCTAGAGAAAAGCTGTGGGCCAGCAGGAAGAGACAGGGAGGAAAGGCCACCTTGGGCAGAAAGGAGGCTGCAAATCTGCTCTGCATTAAGGCTGGAAATAAGGGTGAACTGTCTCAAGTTGGTTTTTAGCTGAAGTTGGTAATTGGGAATGACATCACTTGATTGGCAGGAGCGGGGGAAGCGCCCTAAAAGTGGGGAGGACACCGGTGCTGGACCCATGGTCCCGCCTCCCCGCACTGCCCCTTCCCCACAAGGTCCTGCCCTCATGCTGCCCCATCTCTTCTCCCTGGTCCTCGCACTGCCCCATCCCCTGAAGGGTGACAGCAAATGTGAAAAATTGGGACAGGGGGCGGGGGTAATAGGAGCCTATATAAGGAAAAGACCCCAAAATCAGGACTGTCCCTATAAAATCGGGACATCTGGTCACCTTACCTGAACCCCTGCCCTTGCACTGCCCATTCCCCCTGACGTCCCACCCCGGCTTGCTCCCCTCTGCCTCTCCCCTGCACCCTATTGCTCGCCTTGTGAGAAGGCATTTCTAAGAAAAGAGTTATGTAAGGCCAGGCGTGGAAGGCCTTTTGCGCCCTCTATTCTGTGACCAATGGAACTCCACAGTGGAGTAGGATTAGCCCCACCCTTTCTGTCATCGTGATAAACGACCTTCCAAAGGAGACATGTACAGGAATAGGCATCTCATGATTCGCTGATGACTGTGTCATATGGATGAAACACAGAAACCTTCAAAGCGCCATCAAAAGCAACAAGGATGCATTTCAGAGTAGAGAATGGAGGAATATATGGGGCTTCAAGTTCTCCACTGACCAAACTAAGGGAAGGATCTTCACAACACAGATGATTCAAAAGAGGTAAAATCTATCCATCTATCTACCATACATACATATATAGCAGATAAGCATAGCAAAAAAGGACAAATTCTTAGATGAGATATTTGATAGCAAGTTCACTTGGGGGGATCTTACTGAAAATATTATAGATAAGTTCAAAGGAAGAATCAAGTTATGTAAACGTATCTCTGGAACCTTCTGGGGAGCGGATAAGAAAAGGGTGAAAATGTTATACAGAGCGCTAACTTGACCTATAATTGAGGATGGCTACTAGGCCTTTAGGTCAGCATGGAAAACAAACCTGAGAAAACTAGACTGTATCCAAACACAGGCATTGCGTATAGTCTTTATTACTATGCCTCTGTGTGTACTGCAGACAACAGCTGGAAAAATGTCTATCACTATTAGAATGAAGTTCTTAGAGTTCCTCTTTTGGCCCAGTGTACTAGGGAATATTGAAGATAACCCTAAACTAACATACACTGACTGGGAGGGATAGCTCAGTGGTTTGGGCATTGGCCTGCTAAACCCAGGCTTGTAAGCTCAATCCTTAAGAGGGCCATTTAGGGATATGGGGCAAAAATCTGTTAGATGATTTAATTGGGGATTAGTCCTGCTTTAAGAAGGGGGTTGGACTAGATGATCTCCTGACATCCCTTCCAACATTGATATTCTGTGAATTACGCAGAGACCAGGCAGAACAAAAAAAACCCTCAACATTCCTCATGAAAATAGGGTAAAGAAGTGGATCAATCTCAATGAAAAGAAAGACTTTAAAAAGAAGCCAAAATCCATAGCTGTGGGAAAATTCTCCTTCACTAGAACCCCTCCCTGCTCCAGAGAGAAACAAAATTATATAAACAAAAGGTAAAGAATGATAAAACTACACAATATAAAAAAACCAATCTATCTGTGATCAATTGGGATGCTATTGCCAACTAGATACTGGTGGTTCCAAAGAGAAAGGAACAGGTAGCGTGGGAACAACTTTCTGAGTGCCCACATTCAGGCACTAACTAACTTTGTGACTGAGCGTACAGGAATATTGCTGGCTCTAACTTAGGCCTTAGATGTGCAGCCAGCTGCCCTGGCCATCCTGTTCAATTCCTTATCAGGGCGGCAGACACCATACAATGGCAAGTCTGACAGCAGAAACGATACGCATAATGAAATATTACTGCTAACAACCAAATTGGCCCAATTGGCTGGCACGTGACCATAGTAATAACATGCATCCCGGAGCGTGTAGCGATAGCTGGCAACAAATTGGCAGACTAAGAGGCAAAAAAAGCCATTAAGCACGTACAGCACAAGTTGACCTAGAGATCCCCTTAAGCAAACTGGAATTGAACGATTTAATCAAAAATGAGCTAAGGAAGATACGGGAAGAATGTGGGCACATGAAACGATGGGAAAAAAATTCTGTGAAGTACGTCCAAGGGTTGAAAATATTGATATGCTCCAAGGCCTGGAGAGGAAGAGGGAAGTGACTCTGTTCAGAATTTTAACAAAGTCATTGTGAATTTAATAATAATCTATTGCTAATAAACAAAGGTAAGGATTGGCTATGCAAAACCTGTATGGTCCAGGAAACAATAAATCATCTCTTGTGGAATTGTAAAGCCTGTCCCGGTGAAAGGAGATATTTATATAGAACAGGGGTCTCAAACTCAAATGACCACGAGGGCCGCATGAGGACTAGTGCACTGGCTCGAGGGCCGCACCACTGACACACACACACACACACACACCCTCGCTGCCCCGGCTGTGCCCCCGCTCCACCCCTTCCATGAGGACTAGTGCACTGGCCCGAGGGTCGCACCACTGACACACACCCCGCCCTTGCTGCCCCGGCTCCGCCCCCACTCCACCCCTTCCAAGAGGTCCCACCCCTGCCCCAGCTCCCCATTCCCTCCTGAAAAGCACTAGGCACTACCAACAGCTGTTTGGCAAACAAAGCAAGAGCAATCTAGGAAGTCCAGAGCTAGAAACACACGTGGCCCAGCCAGGCAGCAGAGAAGCCTCCACTTCTGGCCCCTCCGTCCTGCAAACTGCTATGGGGGGGCCGGGGGGGGGGAGGGGGGAGCGCCAGGAAGCTTGGCGGGCCGTAGGGAAGGGCTTTGCGGGCCGCATGTGGCCCCCGGGACGCATGTTTGAGACCCCTGATATAGAAAATGCAGAAGCCTTGGAGTAACAAAATTTTCTTTGCGGCACCTGTCCAGAATACATTAAAACCTGCCAAGAGTGACCACTCATCGGAGTTAGCAAAAGTGGTCACTTGTAAGAGATGGTCCCTCTTCAAAGGTCTGCTGCCTTCAAAGCTGGGCAACCACAGAGTGGCGTCTGCTAGCTGGGCACCCAGTTCTGATGGCAGCTCCACGGCTAGCTGCAGCAGAGAAGTAAGGGTGGAAATACTATGCCATGCCAACCTTACTTCTGCACTGCCAGGGCCAGCTCAAGGTTTTTTGTTGCCCCAAGCAAAAAAAAATTTGGCTCCCCCCCGCGCCCTTTTTTTGGCTTTTATATGTTTGCACTTTGCAATTCTTTGTTTTTGTTTTTTAATGACCGTTTAAAATTTTTAAAAAATGAAAACAGAGAATTTGTAGTTAGTGAAATAAAACAATTTCCTACTAGTGTACTCATTTAATTTTAACAAAATCACAATTACAAACAATTTGGGTTCAACTACACACTGTAATGAAAAATGTTAGTGTCTTCTGGTGTGCCCAGTTTCTCTAAAATTAAAAGAATTTATATGAACTGATTTTTATACTTGCGTAGTCTTTTAATCATCCAGTGAAATCTAAATTTTTTGCAATGGTACTTTAAATTGAAATGAATGCGCGTCCTGACAAATGATTTTGAGACATGGTGGACCTCAAATACTTTTTTAGTAATGTCAGTTTTGAGAAATTGCGTTCACCAGAAGCCACTGGTACACATTTACACACGTTCACATTATGAGTGATCATGTCACGACGTGACACAATATTTTTCACGTCACGCTCCTATCGCACTACTTTTGGGGAGCCTGTTTTAAAAGACAACTCTTTGTGAGATGTTGGGGAGGGACAGCTGTTCCTGAAATGAAGAATTTGGTAGAAATTCCTGGGGAAGCAGTGTCACGGAGCACCCGGGCGATGGTCTGTAACCACTCCCTAGGAAGCCAGACCGGACTCCTGGTGGAGGGCCCCTTCTCCGTACACAGCCTGTTTCCCAGGCCAGGAGCTTCAGGAGTACCCACTTCCACCTTCCTGGGTCTGACCTCGGAGCATTTAGCACCTTCTGCCCCTCCGTGTGCTTCCCCCAGCAAGCCCGCCTGGGCGGGGTCCTGGGGAAGCCCATGGGTTCTGCACCCCAAATCCACAGTCAAACGTGACTCTCAGCCAGCCAGCAGAATAGACGGTTTATTTGAGATGTCAGGAACACCATCCAACTCACAGCTTCTCAGTCTCAACAGGGCCCATCCAGTCAGGCAGGTCCTTCTGGGGTGCTAGGAGAATGAGGCCCAGATTTTGGGCTCCTGCTTCTTCCCCAGGTTTATTCGATGACTTCCATCTGGTCTAACACAGACCATGCAGCGAGCGAGCGTGAGCCCTCCGCTGGATCCATCTTGGGGCCAGAGAGCGAAAATGGCTTCTCTCCCCCTTCCCAGCTAGACCCAGACTGACTACCCCCTCTAGCCACTCCCTGCTCTCCTTTGTCCCTTGTCTGGTTTCCCGGGCTTGGAGGCATCACCTGACCTCCCTCCAACAGATTCAGCTGACCTCCCTCCCCCACTTGGGGTCAGGTTACAGCTTCACCTATTAACACCTGCAGTGGCTTTGCTTTGCATCAGCTACACATTCCTTTCCCTCCACATAGACGCTCAAGAAATGCATAGGGGAAACTGAGGTACACACACACAGTACTCTCACTTCATCACAAGCAGTTCCTGGGAAGGATTGATCTGGGAATGTTGCAGGGGAGTTTTACTGGGACTGCCTGCATTGGTGATGGGATAGCAGGGTCTGACTTCACTGGAGGGATGATATCTGAGCCTGTAACCTGAGCCCAGGAGAGGATTGGGGCCAGGTGATACATTTTGCCTGGGAAACTGGACAAAGGCTGGAGGAGGATGGGGGGCGGGTGAAATGGCTGGAGGGGGGTTTGAGAGTTGGCTGGGGAAAGGGAGGGAGCCCCAGGGCTGGGGTATAAGCTCCCTGCCCCCCAGAGGGACCTGACTGAAGGATCCTGTTGTCTATACCTACAAGCTCAGTTCTGGATTGTGTTCTAATAAATCTTCTGTTTTACGGGCTGGCTGTGAGTCACGGTGAATCGCAGGAAGTGGGGGATGTGGGGCCCTGACGCCCCCACATTCTGTGATAATGGTGAATTGAAAAATACTATTTCTTTCATTTTTTAAAGAATTCAAATATTTTTAATTTAAAATAATATAAAGTGAGCACTATACATTTTATATTGTGTTGTAATTGAAATCAATATATTAGAAAATATAGAAATGTAGAAAACATTCAAAATATTTTTAAAATGGTATTCTATTATTAACAGCGTGATGAATTACAATTAATTTTTTTAATCGCTTGATAGCCCCACTTGTTCTATTATAGGTGCTCACAAGTGCTGTGTGAGGAATGGTGGTTTAAGGTAACATTGGTAAACTGGAGTTCACCACACCTTTGGGGCAGAGGCTGTGCTATTTCTGTAAGTAGCCAGTCAGGGGCTGGGTATCCCAGGGGAATGATTCAATGGGACTTGGATTCACTTATTGTTAATCTGCAAGGAATAGACCAGAGGAGAGTGTGTGGCTGAAAGGCTGGTGGTCTTTGGGTGCTAACACCCAGCTCCACCAGGCCAGTCTACCTCTCACTAGAGGGATGGGGTAACGTGGGACTAGTTTAGGGTACCACAAGAACTATCAAAGGCTCCTCTGGGAGCTGTTGGGAATGGAGGGTGTGATCAGGATGAAGGTGGTGGATGGATGGAAGAGGCCTCGAGACCTGCTGGGAGACTGTGGCTGTTACAGGGGTGCTAGACTGCAGGGGCCTTGGAGGGGAGCAGAGCAGACAGCATGTACAGTGAGGAGGAGGAGGATTCCCTAGTAGTAGTCAAGGGAATAGAGAGGAGGGATTGAGGAAGTCAATGGCATGGGCAAATACCAAAGGGGAAGATGCTCATGGGGAGACTGGCTGAGGTTGCGGGAGGGAAGGGCCAACAGGGTGTAGTTCAGGTTCAGAGCAGGCTTGGGCCTGGCTCTTCTTGTGAAGGTGTTGGGGGCTTCTTTGAGGCTGAAGACTGAGGGGTCAAGCACAATGGTTGCTTTGTTCAATTTGCACCCACAGGTGACATGCTAGGGGTGGTGCTGAGTGGGGCCAGGTCTGTAAGGGGGCCAGTGTCTGGGACTGGGAGTTACTGCTAGGCAGGGGATTGCTGGGGTCGAGGTATCTGCAAAGGGACTGGGTGTAATACCAGGGAGGGGAAGAGGTGTTGGGGCATCTCTGTACAGGGGGCTGGGGATTGCCAGGATGGCTCTGCAGAGGGACTGGGTGTCAGTGGCAGACAGAGGGTTGGTGGGGTCAATGTGTCTCTGGACAGGGCAGGGACTAGGTGTTCCTGGCAAGTGGGGGTTACTGGGGCAGGAGGGTGTCAGTGGGAAGCAAGAGGTTGCTGGGTGTATCTGCAGAGAGCTGGGTATCATTGGAAAGAAGTGGTTTGCTGGGGCTGGGGTATCACTGCAGGAGAGTGGCAGGGGGTTTGGGACTGCCTGTATATGGGGACAGGGGTGTCTCTACGGGGTGGTGTCCGTGGCTGGCGGGGGGTCAGTGCTGTCAATATGGGGTGAGGGTGTCAGTGGTGGTTGCTCTGGCAAGGGTGTCATAGCAGGCAGAAATGTCACTGCAGGGAGGTGTCAATATGGGGGTGGGGTATCATTGGCAGGTGGGGGTGTCACTGCAGGGAGGTGTCAGGAGAGGCAGGGGGGTTGGGGCTGTGTCTCTATGGGGGCGGGGGTGTCAGAGGTGGTTGCGCTGCCGGGGGTGTCAGTTGCGGGGGACGGGGCTGTGTCTCTATGGGGGCGGGGGTGTCGGAGGTGGTTGCGCTGGCGGGGGTGTCAGTTGCCGAGGGCGGGGCTGTCTCTCTATGGGGGCGGGGGTGTCCCCCACACGGGGCTGGTACGAGACGGGTGTCCCGGCCGCAGGAGCGGGGCGGGGAGCAGTGGGCTGGGCGGAGCGAGGCCGAAGGTCGCGGGGAGGCGGCGCTCGGCTGGCTGCGGCCCGTGCTGTGCTGGCGGCGGCTCGGGGGGAGCCGGCGGGATGGCGGCGGCGCAGGACCTGGAGAAGCTGCGGATGGCGGGGGCCGGCATGGCCCTGGCGGTGCTCACCAGC
This sequence comes from Sternotherus odoratus, assembly GCA_032164245.1. Classification (NCBI taxonomy): domain Eukaryota; kingdom Metazoa; phylum Chordata; order Testudines; family Kinosternidae; genus Sternotherus; species Sternotherus odoratus. The sequence goes on along the minus strand of JAVMKO010000009.1, from coordinate 41,730,256 downwards.
GGGGGGGACGCGCAAGGTGAGCCCCCCATCCCTGCGGGGCCGGACTGCGTCCAGTCCGTCCCCCACCCTCCAAGCTTCCTCCCCTCGGGCCTGCGCTCACCCCGGCCCCCCAATCCCATCCCGGGGGGCTGCGCGCGCCCCCGCCCCCTCTTCAGGGGCTGCTCCCGGCCCCCCATCCTCTCCCTGCGGGGCTGCCCCCAATCCCCGCCCCCCCCGTCCCTGGGGAGGGGGCTGCACGGGCTCCTCTCGGGCTCCCCTCGGGCTCCCCCCCCCCCCAGATTCCGAGGGTCTCGGTTTGCACGTGCCCACCCCGGAGTCACGTGTGCGCTGTGGGTGAACGTGCCGCCAGTCATGGCGACCGGCCTGAGCACTAGATCCCGGGGGCGAGGTTCCGCCCGCGGGGAGCCCCCGGAGCGCCGCATGGTCGGGTGGGCAGCCCGGGGAGAGCCATCGCCAGTCGAACCTGAGCCCATGGCAGTGCCTGGCGGGCAGAGGGGACATGCCAGGGGCCCTGCCCGGGCAGAGGGCCTGGCCAGTGGCATAGGGGTCAGGGCAATGCAGGGGAGCCAAGTGGGGATCCCCTTTCACCCTGACACCCACAGGTGCAGCACCCAGGTCTCTCGCGTGCCAGGCCTTGCCTGTTGCCATGGTGCCCTGTGCTGGTCACACGGCCAATGCACCTGGAGAAGCAAGTGCTCAGCACCTCTGAGAGCCAGGCCCCAACGACCCTCAGTTCTGCCATGGGGCTGCATTAGTCCCACAGCTGCCATGAGGGGCACAAACCCAGCAGGGTGAAACGTATGAGGCACGCTGGGCGGTTGTACCTACTGTCTGGCTGTGACCTGCCTGTTTGTCTAGTGACTGCTGAGGGGTTACGCTGCCCTACTGATTTCTCATATATAGTTGGCAAGTGTCTGAGCTGGACCAGATGGTGGCCCAGAAGTGACCTGCAGTGAGACTGACTAGGGATTGGAAATAAAGGGAACAGTCCACAGCTGTCCCTACCAGGAGATCAGTGTATTACCACTTTATGACACAGTTATTGAATCTGTGATTAGAGTGATGGTAATACTGGGTGTTTACTCTGATAGCAAAGATTTCAGGGTAATGAAAGATCTGCTCAGCTACATTCAGGATGGAAAGAAACTGAGTAAATTTTTAGTTTTAAAATGTAATCTTCACGAGTATTTGGCATCTTAAATGGTTATTTCTCTTTTTTTATTTAAATCAGTTCACCTTTAATACGGGTAAAAAATATCAGAGCACTAATGTGCCGTTTGCTACCATCACATTGTTCACTCTGCTTGTGGGAACACTGCTTGTGTGGAGACCTTTCCTGTGTCTGTCTGATGTATTTCAATTGTCAGCTCTTCGGGACAGGGACTGTCTAGTATTCTGTTTGTACAGTGCCTACCACAATGGGGCCCTAGTCTTGGTTAGTCCTTAGGGACTACTGTAATAACCATGATTAATAATAATAATAAGCACTGAAACATCAAGAAATGGCAAGAGTGCATCTAAACTCTACCCTTAAATGAGCCTATAATGACATGAGCAAGGGGTGCTGTTCTTATTGAGGCATGAATTCCTTTTATTTAAACATTGCTTAACACAGTAGCAAGAGCAAGGTGGAAGCCTTCCATTGTCTGCTCTGACCTCTGCAGTCAAATGCCCACCTTCCAAAATGAAGAATGAGCTTTAGGCCTTGGCTACACTTGCAGATGGAGAGAGCTTTGGGTTAAACCAGCCTTCAGAGAGCACGTTCAGGAAAGTGCCATAGTCTCCACACTGACAGCGGCAAGCGCACTGGCGTGGCCACATTTGCGGCACTTGTCGCGACATTGGGAGCAGTGCATTATGGGCAGCTATCCCACACAACACCTCTTTCCATTCTGGTGCTGTGGCTTATGGGAAGAGGGTGTGAAGTGTGGGGCATTCTGGATCCCAGCATCCCTGTGCTTGCATCCACATTTGGTGCCATCTTTCAATGATTTTTATGCAGCGGACTCTGTCTTTCCTTTCGGTCTATGGGAATGGAGCCTGAACTGCTGAGGAACATGCTGACGAGTCTCGCCATCACGTCATGTTTGACAGTGGATTTACTCCTTAAAATCCAAACTAACATTGTGGAGTCCGACAATGATATTGACTCGTGTAATGCATATGACACAAGACTGCTTGTGGCATTCACAGACATGCTCATCACCGTGGAATGCCGCTTTTGGGCTCGGGAAACGAGCACTGAGTGGTGGGATCACATCGTCATGCAAGTCTGGGATGACGAGCAGTGGCTGCAGAACTTTCGGATGAGAAGAGCTACTTCCATGTGACTGTGTGAGGAACTCAGCCCCACCCTGTGGCACAAGAACATGAGATTGAGAGCTGGCCTGATGGTGGAGAGTGGGTGACTATTGCAATCTGGAAGCTGGCAACTCCAGACAGCTACCGATCGGTCACTAACCAGTTTGGAGTGGGAAAGTTGACCATTGAAATCGTGTTGATGCAAGTTTTCAGGGCCATTATTTGCATCCTGCTCAGAAGAACCGTGACTCTGGGTAACGTGCATTACATTGTGGCTGGCTTTGCACAAATGAGTTTCCCTAATTGCGGAGGGGCAATAGATGGGACGCATATTCTGACACCAGACCACCTAGCCTCCAAGTATGGTAATCAGAAGGGGTATTTCTCTATGGTTCTCTGGGGCCTTGTGGATCACTGTGGGTCTTTCATTGACATTAACGCAGGCTGGCCCGGAAAGGTGCACGACACATGCATCTTTCAGAACACTGGCCTGTTCAAGAAGCTGCAGTCTGGGACTTTTTTCCCAAACTAGAAGATCACTATAGGGTGGCGGCTCTCAAATTTGTTGGGTCAGCGGCCCTCATTCTCATTGTCGCGGGCCGCCGCAACCCCTGTGTGTCTGCTGAAATGCCGCCGAGCCGAATGCTTTCCGATTTCCAGTTTCATAGGCATTTCGGCAGAGATGCCGAGTGCTTCACAGTGTCTGCCGAAAAGCCGCCAAAACTGGAAACTTTCACTTCGGCAGCAGTGGTTCCAATGTTAGTATGAGTCTGTGTTTGCTACACTGACTTGCAGTGCTTGTTGCTTTCCTGGACTAAGGTTCACTCACAGGCTTGAGTACATACTCTGCTGTCATACTCTGGAATCCTGTCGTCAGTGCTGTGCACTGAGTGCTGCACGTCAGGATGGCTATAAGGCATGGTGATGGGGGTTGAGTGCAGTGGATAAGGGTCGTAGTTTTCATGGCTGGGTGGTGAAGCTACAGGTGTTGGAGGCAGCTGGAGGCGGTAAGAACCCGGATGTTGGAGAAACTGGGTTGGAGGAGACATGGGGGCACAAGGGAAAGAGTTTTGGGACAAGGACTGTGGGGGAGGCGGGGGAGAGGTGAGCGCGTTTAGTGCTCCACCTGCATGACGACTAGAGCCTGGATAGTCTGCTTGGCGCTCCATTGTGGTGATCAGCCGATCCGTGCTTTGCCGCCGATGCACCACGTTTTCCTGTCAGATCCTTTCACTCTCCCTCCACTCCTGTGCCTTTTGATTTTCATTTACAGACTACTGCATCACTTCATGCAGCAGGTCTTCTTTGCTTTTATGTGGCCTCTTCCTGACTCTTCGCAATCTCTCAGTCGGTGAGAAGACAGATGGCTGAGATCTCAAGGTTGCATCTGTAAAGGCAAAATGCATCTGTAACAGAGGCAGCATTGTTCACACCAGACAGAGCAATGATTCCCCTTCACTTAAGGAGGGCAAGCACAGGCTACACAATAGCATAATTTGCCCATCCCAACAGGGCTTTGGAGCGGAGCCTGGAGCAGTGGAGCTGCAGGTTTTTGCGTGGAGCAGTGGAGCTGCAGGTTTTTGCCTGGAGCTGGAGCACCGCTCCAAAGTCCTGCATCCCAAAGCAAGCACTCATAACCCACAGGAGCCCCAAAATGGTGAGTAAGCACAGGGTCAAGGGGACTGATTGTTTCATGGCTGTACTATACTCTGGGTTTCTGTGTCTTGGGGAGAGCCAACAGCTGCAAGGGGCACCTACACTGAACACTATCCCAACATTTTCCACAGGAGTTCGTCCTGGAAGATATCTCACTGTTTAGGGTGACCAGGGAAACAAGGGAGGGTCTTCTACAAGAATGCGGCTTCCGCCCTGGCCCATACACAGCTTGCCTGTGTGCATCAATGATCCCTGCCCCTCAGGCACAGTGGTGCGGACATGTTAAGGCTGACTGGGACAAGGACCACAGTGGTTCTCCCAATAAACCTGTGCAAGCGCATTGCCCACGTTCTGCATGAGACCTTTGAAGAGATCACTGGGGCTGATTACCGCAATGTGATAGAGCACATCAACTCCCTGTTCCGCATCTAGGCATGCATGCAGCCCAGACCCTCCTCGTCCCAAGAGCCCGCACCGAATAACTTCCTTCCCGAAAAAAAGGTGTCCATGGTAGTCCTCAGAGTGGAGGTGGGGTCGTCCCCAAGTATCACGTCCAGCTTTCTGTAGAATTTGCAGGTCGCAGGGGCAGCACTGGAGCAGCCCTTTGCCTCCCGGGCTTTGCGGTAGGCATTCTGCAGCTCCTTCACTTTAACTCTGCATTGCACTGCATCCCGGTCATGGCCCCTTTCCACCATGGCCCTTGATATCTGCCCATAGGTATCGTAATTCCTACAGCTGGAGCGTAGCTGGGGCTGCACAGCTTCCTCCCACCAAACACTGATGAGGTCCAGCACCTCGCCATTGCTCCATACTGGGGATGGCCTGGTGCATGGAGACATGGTCACCTGGAAAGATTCGCTGAGAGCACTCCGCGCCTGGCTGAGCAAACAGGAAGGGGATTTTCAAAATCCACATGGATTTTAAAGGGTGGGTCTGATGGTTGGTTACCTGAGGCCAGGGCAGTAGAGTTCAAACTGATGACCAGAGTGGCTAGAACAGGCATTGTGGGTTACGTCTGGAGGCTGATCAGAGCGCATTAGGCATCCACACTGGTGCTGTGGTGCTCCAGTGGGGGAGCATCAAACTTTATTCCTCTTGCCAAAGTGGATTACCAGGCGCGCTCCAGCCGTGGAGTCAGAGTGCTCTACATGCCTTGCCAGTGGACGAGGAGTGAGGTAGAGCGCTCTGGGTGGCTTTATTGTGGTATAACTTGCAAGTGTAGCTAAGGCCCTAGTTTCTGCATCCTCATGTAATAACAGCAGCTGTTCTGCACACACTGTTTCTAAAATAAGGGGAATATTAAGGTGTCAATTCCATCTTCATAATCACAGCCCTGTGAGCACTAAAGCGGTTTAAAATAAAGATCTAGAGCAGATTTTATAATAGTGTGAGTGTCATTTATATTTTCATTCTTACGCTCCAAAGGGGACTAATGAAACCAGGGAAGGAGGAGCCTGCGTACCTGATAGAAAATACCCTATTTCCCCAAATAGGGGAAAAGCACTTAAGCACATGCTTAAAGTTAGGTTTATGAGCATGTGCTAAAATGCTTTCCTGAATCGGGGCCCTAGTGATTAGCCCAGCACTTACTGATATCCTGCCAATGCATTTTCTTCCAGATCCACACGGCTGGGATTACTGTATTTTTCCTCTGGGCAGTTTCATTCTCAGCCATAGGATAAATTTGCAGACAGTTTGTTTAAGCCTCATGTAGATTATTTTCTTTTAGGTGCTGCAGTCTAAGGATTAGCTCAAAAGCCAACATTCGATTCTGCTGAGTGTTGGAATTCTGGGAGTGGCTGTGCCCGGAGGAGATCTTTCTAAGACTCTGGCCTGTTGACAAGTGCTTGCACAATCTCTTCTTGCAACCTCACTCCTACTTCATTGATGTTTATCTGGCAGAGCAAAGAGCATGTTAATGATGACAGGCACTGCTCTGATTTCAGACTCAAAGGCTGGGAGTAGACTGGAGCATTTCTTACTATTAGGCCAATTTAAGGATAAACTATAGAAATGATCTTATTTGGTATGTTTAAAGGCTCCATCAGTCTTTTGTAAACTTTCAAAGGAGCAGTAAGTACAGAACACAGCTGTAGTTACGCACAGTGGATCTAGTCCTGCAAACGCTAGCCAGGTGAGTAACTCAGCTCACAGGAATAGCCCTGGAGTACTTAATAGACGCAGTAAAGCTGCTCATGTAAGTGAAGCTACTCATGTAAGTGTTTGCAAGATCTGGCCCGGTGTAACTAGGCCGGTGGTTTTCAACCTGTGGTCCATGGACCTCGGGGGATCCGCAGACCATGTCTAAAACTTCCAAAGGGATCTGCTCCTCCATTAGAAAATTTTTAGGGCTTCGCCAATGAAAAAAGGTTGAAAACCACCGCTCTAGACGTTTCATTTTAACAAGACTTGATAACAGCCAGGCACTGGCAGGTGCCAAGTTGTTATTGCTGCTCCTGATTGGTCGATTACTGCACTTATGCTGTTTACCCTCATTCCCCCACCCTAATCCATTAGTCTGTCTGTGTCATTCACAGAGATTACAGAGATTTAAACTCTTGGGAGGATGGGCTGTCACGTCTGTGTTTGTGCAGAGGATGATGAGGCTCCAATCCCGTTGGCCTCAGGTACTACTGTAATGTTAATAGGTTTCAGTGGTAGGTGTTAGTCTGTATCAGCAAAAACAAGGAGTCCTTGTGGCACTTTAGGGACTAATAAATGTATTTGGGCATTTATTTCATGTGCTAGAAGTTTTCGCCCACGAAAGCTTATGCCCAAATAAATTAGTTAGTCTCTAAGATGCCGCAAGGACTCCTTGTTATTTTTGTAATGTTAATGTTCATGTGACCTCACTGTCGTCTCCAATAGTCTGAGTTGCTTATGTCCTAGTTTTGCTGGCAGGGTCAGTAACAGCACAAAGAGCAGCTAACTATGGTGTGAACAAACTGTTCCATTTCTAACCCTTTTTCCCATATGCCTTTGCCCAGGGTCACTGGCACGGTACTTGGCGTGTCAGAGGAGCCCCAGGAGGGCCGCAGCTCACATTTCTCTGGATTGCAAGGCAGTGGTAAATCTCTGGGGTTGTTTGACCATATAGCACTGCTTCTCTTCTTAAACCCTCAGCTCCAGTTTTCTCTCTTGCGGCATCTTGTGGGCAAGCTTGTAACTCTGAGCAGTGCTTTTGCATGTCACCTCTAAACAAAGGATAGAAGGTTTCATCCTCTCCCCCCCCCCCCCCCCCCCCCGCAGATACTTGAGAAATCCTCTTGTTCAGTTTCCTTCAGCGAACAGGAAACTTTCCTCAACAGGCAGCGGAGGGGTTCTGCAGAATCTGAGCTGTCACTTTAAAAAAACAATGTTTCTAGCCCCCAGGCTGGTATATGCCAGGTACATGTTCCAGGCCTGCCCCTTGGTAAAGGGTGATTGTATATCTGGACAGAGATTCACCTGGCCAGCTATGTTTTTGCTTTGAGTGACTGGCTTATTTTTTTGAACAAAGAAAAGTGGTTTTTAATGCATTTTAACACACAAATATATCAGGTCAGATTAATCTCTGGTGATGCCACTGGAGTCAGCCCATTATGAGCACAAATGAAAGGCTGGCATGTTTGGCAGTGTGGTCTCCTGAGCCAAAGTTGATACAGCCTGAATCTTCATAGGAAACATCAGGAGGAGGAGATTTGTTCAAAGAACTGCTAGCCATCCTGTCCCCCATTGGCACAACTCTAACCCCAAGGGACAGATACTGAAGTTTGCTCTGTACGAAGCGGCAGTGCCTAACACAGGACTGCCTCAGGTGAGCAGTTGCTGTGGTCTTTGAAACTGTAATTGCCCAGTCAGGTGGGAAAACAGCTGAGACTTGCTACATTATCTTCCAAGGGCCTGAAATAAACTTGAGTTGAAAGGAGCACGCCTGGAGAAAGGAAGGAACCAAATGGTTCTAGCGCTGGGATAAGTAACAAGAAAAGGGGATCGATGTGAAGGAAGAGTGTTAAGGGGATTAATCAGCACTTGTGATCAGATGTGGAGTGTGGAACCAGCCATAGCGAGATCTCACAGTCAAGTTAACAGCCTTTCATCTCCAAGCAGTTGGGGTCAATCTGATTGAAGCCAAAAGTCAAATGATTCTGAAGGGCTCATCCTAGTCCCAGTGATATTCGTTCAGAAGCACTATTCACTTTGGCTGTCTCTAATCAGGAGTTGTCTGAGCCTAGAATAAATAGTAAGGTGGTTACAGATCCTTGGATTTACTAGACCACTAGCGAAGTATCTGGTTCTAGGCAGAGACAGGGGTGTAGCCAGATTCCAGCAGCAGGGGGAGTGAGTACCAAACCCCCCCCCCCCCCCCCAGCAAAACAAGGTGCCACTTCCAAAAAAAAGGTGCCACCAAAAAAGAAAAAGGTGCCAGTTACACTTCTAGTTGTGACAAAAAAAACCGTTATGGAGCTGCCACCGGAACACCGCCGCAGGACAAAGTGGTGAAGCAGGTATGTCTGCCGAAATGCCACTGACAGAATTGGAGCTGTTTCGGTGGCATTTCAGTGCTTTCCCCGCTTTGTTCGGGAGCAGGGAGTATTGGATTAAATCAAAGCTATTTAAATCATCAAGTGGGAAACCTCAGTTTAAATCTATTTTAATCTGTGCGCACTCATTGTTCGATATAACCATTAAAACATGTTGATTTACAACTAAATAGAACCTTGACACTATATTTGGTGCATCTTTTTGCTCTCTAGGAAGGTACACTATAACTATCTACATTTATTCATGCAACTATATACCTTAATATTTTCAGATTCTTATAAACTGTACATTTTTAGTATGTCAGAAAATGGTGAATGAGATATTGCTTATTTACTAATTTATTATATTAGATAATTAAATATTTGTGCATGATTTGCATTAGGATGGTAACTGGAATTTAATTAAACACACACAACAGCATGTGCAGTTTATTTGTATTAAAACAACCTTACGTGTTTTGGATACCTATCAAAACATGTTTCACATTTACAGCTAAATGGATCACTTGATGATTACCTGTTCTGTTCATTCCCTCTGGAGCACCTGGCACTGGCCACTGTCGGAAGACAGGATACTACGCTAGATGGACCTTTGGTTTGACCCAGTAGGGCCAGTCTTAGGGCTGGTCCCCACTAGGGCTTAGCGTTGACTTTAGCGATGTTAAGTCGATATAAACATGTACCCGTCCTCACATGGACGCCATTTGCGTCGATTTAAAGGGACCTTAAAATCCACTTCTGAACTCCTCCCTAACGAGAGGAGTAGCGCTAAAATCGACCTCTCTAGGTCGATTGTGGACTAGTGAGGACTCAAGTGACATTACTAGCCTCCAGAAGCTGTCCCACAATGCTGCATTCTGACCGCTCTGGACTGCCTCACTGCTCCACTGTGACCGCTCTGGACAGCGCTCTCAACTTGCTGCTCTGGCCAGGTAGACAGGAAAAGACCCGGGAACATTTGAATAGCCTCCTGTTTGGTCAGCGTGGCCAGCTCACCTGCACAGCTCAGTCGCCATTCAGAGCAATCAGCAGCACAAGCCGCCATGCAGAGCTCAGCAGCACAGGAGACCAGCCAAAGGGGGTACCCCAGCCCACGAAGGATCCTCTGGTGAGTGGTCTTTTTTTTTGTTGCACCCCCCCCTTCCCCCCGCCAGTCTGCACAACCGCCCCCCCCCCCCCCAACAGCCAGCCCGTAGACAGCCCGTGGTAATTTCCTGGTACAGCGCACCTGGGTTTTCAGCCTGCAATCAAACCACACCACCTCCCCCCACCACGCTGCACCCCCACCCATCCCCCCAGCCAGTCTGCACAACCGCCCCCGTCCCCCCCTGCCAGTCTGCACAACCACCCCCCCTCCCCCCACTCCCAACAGGTAGCCCGAAGACAGCCCGGTTTTGTTTTGAAGTTTGCGGTGAGCCCCATGCGGTGTGCTGGAGGAGAGATCCACGTGGCAGAGGGGGAAGGGGTGGGGTTACTCTGGAATATCCGAGTATGGCTTAAGGTTAACATGGCTCGCTGCATGGTGATTTCAGTAACCGTGTTGTGTTGAGGCTGTATGTGAGATGCTTCTGTGACTTTTGTGTGAGGCATCCAGTAACTTTTTAGGTGCGGAATATACTCATAATAGGCCGTTGAATAATGTGGTTCCCCGTAGCATAGTACTCCCATTGTGATCCGTAAATGTTTCTGTCTCATAACCATGTGCCTTTCTTTGCCCACAGCTGCACATTTATCTCAGAATCCGCCCAACTGCCCCTCTCGCCATCTGTCGCAGATACGGAAGCGTAAAAAGAAAACGCGTGATGACATGTTTAATGAATTACTCCAGAACTCCAACGTGGAGGCCGCACGGCAGACTGAATGGAGGGCAAAATTGCTACAGTCAAGACAGGAATCAAGAGCTGCAGCAGAAAAGCGTGAAGAACATCGGCTGGTGTGTGAAGAACAACGGCTGGAGCGTGAGGAAAGACGAGAGGCATGCGAAGAAAGGCGGATGGATGCTTTGATCCGGATAATGGAGGACCAAAGTGATATGCTCAGGTGTCTGGTAGAGCTTCAGCAGAACCAAAGATCACCTCTACAGCCTCTGTATAACCACCTCTCCCCGTCCCCAAGTCCCATAGCTTCCCCACCCAAACGCGGGGTGAGAACCCGGGGAGGGGGAAGCTCCGGGGACCGACCCACTCTACACCACAAGCCGGCACAAGCAGCAGCAGGATGAGTTTATCCGAAAACTTTTAAAAGCTGCTGAGTCTTGGCCACCCTACATCACCCCTAACCCCTTTCCCCTACCCGCTCCTCCACCACTGCGACTGCTGGTTTCCCTCCCCACCCCACCCCGAATTTGTGATGAACCAATAAAGAAACCGTGATTTTTAAAACAGTGTATTTATTTCCTCTGCAAGCATCGGGAGGGGGGAGGGAAAGAGGGTGCAAGGACGGCAGGCTTAGGGCTGAGCAGAGCAAGGGACCGGGTTGTCAAACGTCATCTTGGGCACTCATGAAACTGGTTTTCAAGGCGTCCCTGAGGCACAGCGCTTCATGGTGCGCTCTTCTACTTTCCCTGGTGTCTGGCTGCTGGTAAGCAGCAGACAGTAAATTTGCCTCTGCCTCCCAGCCCGCCATAAACGTTTCCCCCTTGCTCTCACAGAGATTGTGGAGCACAGAGCAAGCAGCAATAACAATGGGGATATTTCTCTCGCTGATGTCTGAGCGAATGAGTAATGAACGCCATCTCCCCTTCAGACGGCCAAATGCACACTCTACGGCCATTCTGCACTTGCTCAGCCTGTAATTGAGGCTTGTCCAGGGCCCCAGTGTAGGGCTTCATAAGCCAGGGCATTAAGGGGTAGGCTGGGTCCCCAATGAGAACGATGGGCATTTCCACACACACACACACACACCCCATGGAAATTTTCTGGTCGGGGAAGAAAATCCCTTGCTGCAGCTGTCTAAAAATCCTAGAGTTCCTGAAAACACAAGCGTCATGAACCTTTCCTGGCCACCCCACGTACAGGTCGGTGAAACGTCCCTTGTGGTCAACCACTGCTTGCATGACCATAGAATAATATCCCTTCCGGTTCTGTACTCTGCGGCCTCGTTGTCTGGTGCCAGGATAGGGATATGAGTCCCATCTATCGCCCCACCACAGTTAGGGAATCCCATGGCGGCAAAGCCATCTATTGTAGCATGCAGGCTTCCAAGGTTTATAACCCTGGGTAGCAGCTGCTCAACGATTGCCCTGCTTACTTGCATCACAGCAGACCCCACTGTAGATTTACCCATCCCAAACTGATTCGCGACTGACCGGTAGCAGTCTGGCGTTGCAAGCTTCCAGAGGGCCATCGCCACTCGCTTCTCCACTGTGAGGGCCGCCCTCATTCTGGTATTCTTGTGCCGGAGGGCCGGGGAAAGCAAGTCACAAAGTTCCATGAACGTGCCCTTACGCATGTGAAAGTTTCTGAGACACTGGGAGTCATCCCAGACCCGCAGCACTATGTGGTCCCACCAGTCAGTGCTTGTTTCCCTGGCCCAGAATCGGCGTTCCATGGCATGAGCCTGCCCCATTGCCACCATATTTGCCAGATTGTCGGTCGCCCTACTTCCAAAAACTGCAGTGTCCCTGTCCCTGCTGTGCACGTCCAGGTCCATGTCCTCCTCCTCCTCCTCACTGTCATCAGCTTCCGGAAAGCGCAGTTGTCTCCGGATCGCATTCCTCTGCAGACGATGCAGCATAAAATCCAGAACAAGGCGGGAGGTCTTCACAACGGCCAGTGCTGCAGCGATGGCATCTGCGGGCTCCATGCTTGCACTGCTATGGCGTTAGCGCAGCGCGGGGATGGGGCTCAAATAATGGGATGCCTACCCACAGTGAGTGCACAGCTCGAAATGGTGTCGGCGGAAAAAAAGGGCGCGGAATGATGACATGCCTACCCACAGTGCAGCACTCGAAATGGTGTCGGCGTCACAAAAAAAAGGGCGCGGAATGATGACATGCCTACCCACAGTGCAGCACTCGAAATGGTGTCGGCGTCACAAAAAAAAGGGCGCGGAATGATGACATGCCTACCCACAGTGCAGCACTCGAAATGGTGCCTGCTGGGGACTCCGGGAACTGTGGGATAGGTACCCACAGTGCAATGCTCGCTATGTCGACGCTTGCAAAAGTTGTAAGGACAGACACTGTCGACTTGCTGTGCTTTGTGGGGATGCACTAAATTGACTTTATACAGTCTGCTTTAGAAAATCGAATTAAAGGAAATCGAACTAATGCTGTAGTGAAGACATACCCTTATGGTCTTATTTCTTAAACTGAGGGATTAACTGTATTTTTTTATTTAAATCAGATTTATTTTGTTTAAATTATAATATAGTTTCCTAAATAACAGTTTAAAAAGAAAAGCTCATAACAAATAAAATCCAACTTAATTAAAAAACATTTTTTTTTACTTTTTTAAAAAACCTCTCATTTTTATTCACCCTCCTAGTCCAGCAATTTCCCAGGTGGTCACTTTAATTTTGGGTGGAACAAATGGGTTTGATTGTTTCTGTCTGGTGTACCCCCTCACATCTTTTCAAACAGGAGGAGGAATTGCAAAGCTTTAGGCAAGAAGATTTATGATGAAATTTGCGATGGTTGTCAGTATAACAGCAGTAGCTGAAAGAAACTATAAAACCAAAACAACAAAAAACAAGCAAACTGCCCCCTCCCCCCAAACAAAACAAAACACCCCTTATTCCTAATTCCTAAATTCCTTATTCCTAAAATTACTTCCTTATTTCCTTGGTCCTGCTCTCGTGTCTCTCTTTCCTTCCTCATCCGTTCTTGTTTAGTCTCTCCCTCTCATTTCTACATTCCTTCCTCCCCATTTCATTTCAGTTTCTTCTTTTCTTTTTCCCCCAGAAGCCATCTGGGGTTCCCCATTTAACCCTGCCAGGCAAGTAAGAGATTTAGCCACATGCCAGGGAATACAGAGCTAACACCTGCTGTCAAAGACAAAGACTGTTCTGAGGGCAAGGTTTAGAATTCTTCCCAAGGTTGAAGCTAGCCACTGGGAAGTCCTGGTAATCTGTTAAATCACAGTGCAAGAGGAATCTGGGGAGACTGAGGTAATGCGAGCCTATTTATTCTATTGGGTCTGGTTTAGCTGTAGATGAAGTAGTCGTTATTTATAACGTGTTACTTTTTTGTACACGAAAGCTACTTACCTGTAGTAAGTGTAGCTAGCTTTCCAATTCCTGGTCTATGTATCTGTTGTTGAATTACCTTAGTAATGGTGAGAAATAGTAATAAATCTATACTCTTCCTCCCCCAACTTTGTGATTGCTATCAAGATTCTAAATTGGGACGCCTTGATCTAATAGCAACCTGAACCATATTGAAACTCTGGACTATAAGGACCGGTCCCTGTTTAGTGGCCCCTATGCCCAAGGGCTCAGTATTGACTGGTTTATTTTCTACTCCCTTTCCAGGTATGAATGCCGCTGTCCGTGCTGTGACTCGCATGGGAATATACGTTGGAGCCGAAGTGTTCCTGATCTATGAGGTTCGATTCAATATTTTTTTCTGTCACTCTCAAGGGGTAGAAATTGTAGAGCTTTGTCCTGTAAGTGCCACCTCTGGAGCTTGGAGGGGGAAATAAATTGGGACTCAGTTATGCTGTGATAGTACAGCATCCTTTCACCTCTAGTGGTCTCTTCTCAGAATCTGCCTGTGACAGGGAAGGATGATCGTATCCCCACTTTGCAAATGATTACATGGAGGCCAAAGAGCAGAAGGGACTTGCCCTAGGTGGAACCCAGGAGTTGTGACTCCTAGTCTCCAGTGTGTTAACATCAAGTTGATGTGAGTGGCGGCCTCTGCCCGGGGGAAACCCCAAACTGGGATAGACGGGTTAGCTATAGTTCCTCACAGGTTCATTGGCAGAGCTGGTGGACAGGAAGAGCCCTGTCTCTTAGTTCCTTGGTATTGTGATCCCTACAGCCGTGGACATTTCTTTTAAAGGGTTCCCTCTCCCCTCCCCGCTTCACTCCCATGGTCTTGCACAGCTTCTTTTGTGGTGACTTCAGTTTAAGGCAGAGAGTTGCCAGGTTCTTAGCACAGTTACTGCCAGGTGCGCAGCTGGGTTGTACGGCCGCATCCAGTCAGGATGGACACCGGTGGATTAAGCTTTTGTTGGGCCATGGACCAGAGCATGTTGGGCCCCTTCCCCCATGCGCCTGCCAGGTTAATGGGGTTGGGCACCGGGCCACGGCCCACCGACACCTCGCCTGGCGCTCCTGCCAGGCAGCGGGGTGGGGGTGGAAGGACTTTCCCTGCTCCCCGGCAGAAGTTCTGGGCAGCAGGCAGAGTGGGGAAGCCCCTGTGATCCGACCCTGGTCCCCGGAAGGAGCTCTGGGTGGGCGGGCGGAGAGGGTAGGGACCCCCTTGGCCCAGTGGCTAATCTGCCACTGGTATTGGAGGATTTTCTCGCTGTGCCATTACAAATGGAAGGTATGGTTTCTAGCTCATTTTGCCAACAAGGGCTGGCCCCAGGCTTGCATTGGAAACCACACACTAAATAAACATGCCTGCAGTCGATATCCAACCACCTTGGTGACCCCGACGTGGGCGGTTTAATTAAGGTCTGCTAAGTCCGCTGTCTGCGCAAAGCTGAAACCACACACTAAATAAAGATACACGCAGCCAACAGCTAACCACACTTCGTTTTTATTATCCCTGCTCTTTCTCCTTGGACTCCTCCAGCCCGAACCAAGTCAAATCTGGGCTGTTGAGGTTGTCCACTAGCAAAGGAGTGTAAAAGTGGCTGAAACACAGCAGCTGGCTATTTTGGGGAGGGGGCAATTGAAAACTCCCCCTTTGCCTTCTTTCAACCCTCCCCTGTCCCAGTCTCCCCTCCTCTCCCCACAAGGAGCTGGATTACAAATGCTAACTGCTTGGAGAGCTAGTGAGATTTTAACGGCCGTTCCCCCCTGCAGCCTATCGTGTGGGCTGTTGCCCAGTAACTATCAACAGGAGGTTGTGGGGTGTGATCCCCGCCTGGATTCTCGGGACGTCCGGAGCTTTGTTCTGTTCCTTCTGTGCAAGCACGTTGCTAGGCACTGCTGCATGCTGCTTCCAACCACCTCAGTAGCCAAAGTGTCTCTCAATCACTTGGGCGGATTCTGTGAAGCAAAACGTTGGTGCTCCTGGCGATCATGAGGGGCACTTCCCACCGCAGGGCCATAGAAACCTGTGGGGCCAGGCCCTCCTCTGGTGTGAAGTAGCACAGGGCCATTTACTCCATTGGCTTTACACAGGCTGAGGATCTGGCCCTTAGGTTTTCTTATTGTAAATGTTTGAACTAAGCTGACTTCTCCTCTACCCCCACACTAGGCTGGCCTGGTGCCCGGTTTTCAACCGGAAAGTCTGGTTGAAAAGGGGACCTGGCAGTGTCCAGTCAGATCTACTGGCCGGACATCAAAGTCCAGTTACTGCGGGTGGGGGAGGCAGGGAGGTGCCAGGTCATCACCGCACCAACCCGTACTCAGCTGGTACCGCCGCCTCCGTGCACTGGGCACCTGCAGCCCCCAGCCCTGGCTCCACAGGCGAGACCCTCCCATCCTGAGCAGAGTGTGTGGGGGGGGGGGGGGCAAAGAGCAGCAAGCAACCGTGGGGGCAGGGGGAGAGGAGCAAATGGGGGAGGGAGCCTAAGGGAAGAGGTGAGGCCTCAGGGAAGAGGCGGGGCAGGGCTGGGGAAAGGGCCAGGGCAGGGGAGGTTCCAGAGTTGGCAACCCTACTCTACATGCAGAGCGAGATGTGAGGGGATCCGTGCCCCGTTCACTCCTGAGGGAGAAAGGCAGGGAAGGGGAGGTGGACCTGGCTGTGTCCCTCCGGGTCTGTTTTGCCCCGTACCAGGCCCAGGGAGATGCTCTGTGGCCGAGGGAGGAATTTCTGACTGCCAGCAACTGACGCTGGGCCCTGAACCCAACCTGTCAGTCACCTAGGGGTGGCATTGCCTTCCTGCTGCCTTGGACGCGCCTAGCAGGTTCTGCTCTAACCCCAGTCTGCGGTCACCATTACGAGGGCTCACACCAGGGTCCTGCCGAGGAGCAGTTTTATAATCTCACCCTCCCATGATGTGTCTGCCTCACTGATCCCTCCCCCAGGCCCAGAGAGATGCAGAGCCAAAATGGACCCGGGAACCGATCAGTCGTGCAAGAGCTGCTGGACGTTGGCTGGCTGGATAGGCCCTGCGGCGGTCCTTTCACATCTGCTTCTGTGCTTTTCTATTTGCAGGGTTATGAGGGGCTGGTGGAAGGAGGAGAGAACATTAAGCGAGCAAACTGGCTGAGCGTGTCAAACATCATTCAGCTGGTAAGTTACTTTACTGTCACCCTCTGAGTATAAAGGCCTCTTTGTCCTTCCCTTTTAACTTGTGCAGCTCACATGCATCTCTGATGTATCTGCCAGATGCTGCGTTTCCTCTGCTCTGTGGGGGTCAGAGCTGAAGAGGGTTTTCTGAAATGGTTTAATAATAACATATAAAGTCCTGCTCTTTGCTCCCCACAGTCCCGTCTACATGGGGCTCACACTGAGTTTGCCAAGCCCGGTTTTATCGCTCAGTTTGGCTGGTTATGTAGAGCAAAGCTAAACCATGTTCTAGTCCAGTTCGGTGGAGTCTAGATGCTGGATCCATCCAGCACATGTTGAACACCGGGGCGTACTCTTTAGCCTGGGGATAGAGGCTGTTCTTCCTGTCCTAATGATTGCAAGTGCAGGGCCCAGGCTCGCTGGGAGTAGGGAGTGATTTATTACACAGCGCTGTGTGTGCTCCTGCTAGCAGGAGACAGCATGGAGAAAGTGTTTGTGGAAAGAGGCTGTTCCCCTGGAGGGAAAGTCAGCGTAAGCCATCCGACTGCAAAGCAAGGCTGGAGAAACAATGTTCACTGTGTCCTTTGCCTCCGGAGAGGCAAGGGGGCCATCTCAAAGATGACACTTCATTAAACCTGCTAAAGGACTGCGGGTGGGTTCCATCCATGTCCCAAGCCCCCTGAGGCATGGAGTGGGTCTCCTTTCTCTCTCCCTCTTGGTAACCGTGATTTGCGTCCTACTGAAACACGCCTTTGGTTTGATTTGACTCCAATGTAGGATTTAGAATCTCCTTCCCCATCCCCCATGAGTTGCCTCAGTCTTCCGGCTCAGTCTGTGCTTCTCATGTCAAGGTCCTGCAGCAGCTTTGATCTTGACTGCACAGCCAGACTAATCAAGGCCTGGTGCCCTGAGTTGCGGTCGATGGGTGGGATAACAGTTTTGGTGTCAGCTGTGTAGACAGCCCCAAACTATGCTAAAAATATGCTTAGATCCTTAAGGGCCCATTGACCTTACACTGTAAAGACAGCTGTGTCCGCAATACCACTGCACCTGCCACAGTTTGCTCTGTAGCGTAGATGGAACCTAACCATGTATATAACTGTGTGCCGTAACTGGGCTGCAGGCTCCGACAGACCTGAGCCGTAGCGAGAGTCTGATTCATGGTGAACACAAAGTTAGGGCCCATCTGCACTGCAAAGTGGAAACCCTGCCCCTCACGGTGTACTTGTAGTGTAGATGGGACCACAGCTTAAAGGGGACCAGCTGATGGGAAACGAACTGGGTTTGGGCCCTCTGGTCCATGTCCCCATCTTGCTTCTTTCCGATGTATAAAAGACGTGGTTTTGAGTTATGTGTTTGCTCGCAGTTTTACCTTGAAGTATCTGGGCTTGTCTTGCCTGAGTTTACCCTGGTTTTCTGGAGGTCTCCTTGGCGGTCTCCCATGAGGACTGAGGCTTTCTCAGTCCTTCAGTGAATAAGGGGTTGCTGAATCTTTTAACAAAGGTGCCTACAGCCATCTTGTTTCCCACAGGTTTCTGAGGCATTTGAGTTCAATAGGCTTTAACAAACCACAGGGCCAGATCCTTAGCTGGCACAAATCAGCCTGGCTCTGTTGAAATCACACAGACTGTCTCCCCTGCAGTCAATGGGGAGCATTGATTTACAGCGGCTAGGGATCCAGCCAAAGGAGATTTAAACAGGTGCTGCTGGCATGGTGTCACGGCCCTGCTAGAAACACAGGAGAGAGGGCCTGGAAGGTCAAGTAGCCAATCCCCCCCAGATAGGCTTCCAAAACCAAACAGCTTGATGTGTCTTCCCAGTGGTTTCTCTCCTTCAGGCCCCATTGCTTCTCCTTGCTAGATCAACTGGTCGGCTCCGCCTACCCCGCAAAACCAGCCTATTTAAACACAGCTGTGCAGCGTGGAAATACACAACCAATCAGGGCCACAAAAATACTTCCCAATGGCAGGTCAGCGTGGTTCTTTGCATAGCACAGAGGCCCGGGCTAAAGTGTGGTTCAGCCCCAAACACCCCTTGGGAATGACCTGGTTCTGTTGTGACTTGGTGTAACAGATGTTTGGGGGAGTGAGGGTCCTGGAGCAGGGACTTTGACTCTTACAGAAATACCGGCTTAGCCTGTGTTTAAGGGACAAGGGCTTCAGTGGGGCAGGGCAGGACTGGCATTGTCTGCCCCAGCAGGTCGCTGACCCAGATGGGGTACTAGCCCCGTTATTCTGTGACTGCTGTGGCGCCAGGACCAAGACCAGCCAGCTGTGCCGGCCACATGAGAGCATCCCTCAGTTCCTTGAGGCCTTTATTCCATTCTCTTGTGTTTTCTCCCCTCTCCCTCTAGCATCTTCCCCGATTTGAGCAGTGTGTCTCCCTGCTCACAGGTAATGCTCCGGTGTTGCATGCCCTCCCACCCCCGTCTGTGTGCTGCTGTTCCACAGCCGCTGGTACTCAGCATGCCATGCCTTGCTTCGCTTGGCAGTGCCGTGGGGAGTGACCGCAGAAGCCTGGCTCCGGAGGAGAGGGGCGGGGACGTCACGTTGGTGTCCCAGCCGCGTCTGCCTGAGGGACCTGGCACGTCCCTCCGCGTTTATGCCAGGCCTTTCCAAAGCAGTAAAGCCAATCATGGTAGTGAGCTCCTGAAATCCATGGCATTTGTCTCTCTGCCTTCCTTGTCTTCCCTCCTTCGCTTTCCTTCTCCAAACCCTTCTCTGTTTTGCACGTGCCAGTGTTTTTACCGCCATGGGCATAGGGTGCGCTGCTGTCCATACAGTTGTGAATGTGGGGTGACGGGGAGAACAGCCAGCTCCTTAGTATCCCCTACACACGGGGTTGGGAGTATGTAGCAAGGCAGCAGGGCCTGTGGGGATAAAAGCAGCAGTTAGGCCTCACAGTGCTAGTTAAGGTACATCAGCTAAACTGTAGCAAACCCCAGGGGCAAATGCAAGCCAGAGACAGGCAGGCTCCTTGCTGGGACGTGCCCTTAAATGAACCAGTAGCAATTTGCATGCCGAGCTGTGACCCAGAACAAAACAGGGCAATCTCTCGCGGGGATGGGCAAGGCGCCCGGCCGCCAAGTGCCCAAGGGAGCGTTTGTTCTTGCCAGCACCTTGTGGAGAGTCTGCGTCCCAAAGGAGAGCCGCCTGGCTGCGAGACGGGCCATTAGTGGTGCAAAGGGGTGGGGGTCACATTAGCGCCCGTTGGGGCAGGAAGGTCGCAACCATGTATTTGGGCTTGATTTGCAAGCCGAGACGGAGGAAGTGCCTGAGACAAAAACAAAGGCTGCAAAGAGGCCATGAACGCTGTGGGTCTGATGTCCTGGTGATGAGCCGTCCACCAGCTCAGTCCGACTCCCAGGAGAACAGCCGTCCTCACTCGGTGTTGTTCCACTGGAAGGCAAAGGGTCGAGATTCCAGCAAATAGACGCAAGGGGCAGGGGCAGGGAGGCAGTGGGTGGCGTGTTTTAAGTGGAACCGTTAATGTTGCTGGTTAACTCTGCCCCAGCTGTTTTCTACCCTTGGACCAAAGGAGACTGGGAAGATTTGAAACGGAAACGTCGGGTGGATCCTGCCCGAGCTTCGCTGTTGCGGTGGGGGGAGGGGTGGCAGCTTGCCGTCGCGGTGCAGGCTGGCTCAGGGCAGGTGGTTCTGGGAAAGGACAGGTGGAAACGCAGAGCAGCATCTTCCTCTGACTAGTGTGTGCTGCAGCGGACAGCAGAGGGGCCAGCTGGCCAGAGCCTGCCGCTAGCTGGGAGATCTGGCCAGCCAAGGGTGTTGGACCCCTCTAGAGCTCTTAAGTGTGGTTGAATCTTGGCCTACTGGGGCATGAGCCGGAAGAAGGTTCCTGCACCCTTTCCCCTTCCCTCTACTCACAGGTAACCTGCTCGCTCTTCCCTGTCCCTTATCTGTAGTGGCAGGATGCTTCCCAGGTGGATTTTCCCCAAGAGGTCGTGCTCCTGAGGGTCGGTCCCACCCAGTGGGCCGCTCGTGTCCCCCAGCCGCTCTGGCTGTTGGCACCTCTCTCACCTTGTTCCGCTTCTTTGTAGGGCGGCACCATCATCGGCAGCGCCCGCTGCAAAGCCTTCACCACGCGGGAGGGGCGCCTCCGGGCTGCCCACAACCTAGTGCAGCACGGCATCACCAATCTGTGCGTCATCGGGGGGGACGGCAGCCTGACGGGGGCCAACATCTTCCGGACGGAATGGGGCGGCCTGCTGGAGGAGCTGGTCAAGGACGGTACGTGTCAGCGCGGGACTGCAGCATAATACGAGCGCCGCGCTAATCCCCGGGGCCAAAGCGGGGAGAAGGCCCCTCTGCCCGCGGAAAAGCACTGAAAAGTGAGGATAGCTTGAGCCTGAGACACCATCAGATTTTAAGGCCAGAAGGGACCATTGTATCGGTTAATCTGACCTCATGTATGTCACAGGGCCTTTTACTCAGTGCATTGAGTAATCTGTGTTTAGCTAAAGCATCTCCCAGGTAGGCCTCCAGTCTGGATGTGAGGACACCAAGAGATGCCCCCTGGCCCCCTGTTCCAATGGCGGATCGCCCTCGCCGTTAGACTTGCCTGGCATCAGCTTCGAGCTGTTGGTTTTTGTTCTGCCTTTCTCTGCACAAAGGCACATGTGGGCTTAGGTGCCAAGTCGAAATCACTAGCGTGAGCCTGAAGTCTGTAAAGTATATCAAAAAGGAGTGAGTCGGGACATGCAGCTCTCTGTTTGATCCAGGAAGAAAGCAGAGTGTGAGCGTGAAGTTGGTTTGATGGCTTTAAGGGCCTAACAGAGGATATCACGAGGAAATTAACCATCATTTCTAGGCTGATCTTTTTTTAAATGACTGTCCTCACCGCAGCTTGTCAAATCTGCTTTTCTGGTGGATCACTTGGGAGCTGCATGGCTTCTTCCTGCTGTCTGCAGCAAATGGCTTGGAAGACCCAGGACAGTGGCCTTTTCCATTCACACTGTTCAAGCAGAATGGGGACCCCTAGATCTAACGTGTATCGTCAAAGTAACGGCTTGCTTTGCATACCCATAAGCAGGGCCCGGAGCAGTGTCTTGCTCTGCTGGGAGCGTATGGCATTGATGGCTGCAGCCTCTCTGTGTTTAACCCCAGGTAAGATCACTGAGGAGGTGGCTAAGAAATACTGTCACTTGAACATCGTCGGCCTGGTAGGCTCCATTGACAACGATTTCTGTGGCACCGACATGACAATCGGCACGGACTCCGCACTGCACCGGATCATGGAGGTGATCGATGCGATCACCACCACGGCCCAGAGGTGAGCGGGGAGTCCCTGGGGCTGCCCTCCTCTCTCTGCTGGCTCCCTCTCACAGAAGGTACCACTGGGAGGAGGGGGGGCAGAGCCAGAGCTCCCTACTGAACAGTAACGCAGCGCGTCTGGCACTGCACAGCCTTTGCCTTGTACTTGGATTCCTAGGGGCCGGGACAGGGTGGGGACTCTTCTGATGACTGAACATGACTCTGGCCAAGGCACCTTGCTGTAGAGAGACACTACTCCCCAAATTCTGATCCTCCTCCTCCTCTTTGCAGCCACCAGCGGACCTTTGTGCTGGAGGTGATGGGCAGACACTGTGGGTAAGGACCTTCGGAAGGGGGGGGGGTGAGGGGGGCTGTCTGGGAGAGGGGGAGAACTGGGGGCGTGTGGCAGGAATGGCTGCTGGCAGTGTCCAGAGGGGAAGGTGTAAGTGAGCGGCCACTCACCCCGGCGGCGCCTCCTGCTGGTCGTCTGGGGAATCAGCTCTCCAGCCTCCGGAGCGCCCTCTGCCGGCCAATGTCCCGCTCCTACTCCGGCCCCGTGTCCCTCCTGGACCCCGGTGCCCTCTAACTGAGGGTGCTGCACCCCTGCAGAACCCCCTCAAGTCTAAGGGTCTCCCCTCCCCGGGGAACCCTCCACCCACTATCCCCACCTTGCCTCAGACTTGGCCACTGCCAGTCACCACTTGCCCCCACTCACTGGGGCAGACTGCAGTATCATGGCCTCTCATCACCGGCAAGGGGGGTTGGCCTGCTACTTCTACTGCTAGCCGTGGGCTGCCCCCTGCAACCCCAGTACCCCTGGGTCAGGCCTTCTGCCAGGCCTTGCAGCCTGGGGCTCTCTGGCCAGAGCCTTCCCAGCTCCCTCTGCCCTTCCCCAGCCCTGCCCTAATCCAGGTACCTTGTTCAGGCTCCCCGCAGCTAGGCCTGTCTTCCTCTGGATACAGAGGAGACTGACTCTTCTCTTCCTCGCAGCCTTTATACAGGCCTGAGTGTTTGGGGCGTGGCCACCCAGCTGTGCCTACTCCCTAATCAAGCCTGGGAGTTTGCTGGCTCCCGGCCACAACCCCTTCCCTGGGCTATTCCAGCCCTTTCAGGCAGGGAGCGGGTGGTCACCCCGCTACAGAAGGGTTTTGGGGAGGAGCGGAGGAGGCGGTGCTGAGGGCAGTGGGAGGTCGGGGCTGTGTGGAATACACTGCACGACAGCCAAGAGAAGACCCTAATCAGCGATGCGCCCTAGGGCAAATGGGAACCAGGCGGTGGTTTGCTCTTGCGGAAAGGAGACTGCTACCAGCTTCCGGGGGTTACTAGCAATGTAATGGTACAAGGCCTATTGCAAGCTATCCATGCCACTAACTCTGTCAGGTGCTGTCGTGTGGCCGGGATCTCTCATGCTTACTCCCAAGCCATGAGAGGCCTGAACTTGTTTCAAAGCCACACGGCTCTTATCTCCATTGTGGACCGTTGTTGGCAGGCTGATGGTCATGGCTGCTAACCTGAGTCTGCCTCCCTAGGTACCTGGCGCTGGTGTCTGCCTTGGCCTCGGGTGCTGACTGGCTTTTCATCCCAGAGGCCCCTCCTGAGGACGGCTGGCAGGATTTCATGTGCGAGAGGCTTGGGGAGGTGAGTGCCATTTGGGACGCGGCAATCGTCTTCTGTCAGCTCGGTTCGGTGCGGAATCCAGAGAGAAATGCTCCTCCCAGCTTTTACTCTTCTTCCTTGGTCTCCCCTTTTTATCTGCCCTTCTCTTAGTCCTGCCACTTGGGCCTAAAGGATCTTAATGAAGTTATGCCACCATTTCAAAGCAGGAATCTATTCTCAACATCAGTAGTCAAGTGTTCCCAGCCAAACACCTGGGAAATTCAATTCAAAACCATTGTGGGACCAGAAGGCTGCTCAGGTGCTTGGAAAGAAAAGAATACACATGGAGCGTGTGGGCAAGGCTGACTCAAATGCTTAATATTTTGTCTTCACTGGTCCCTTACCAAGCCATGAGCTCTTTTCGTTTGTTCTGTTAACTGTATAACGGGGCCCCCCTCAATAGGCCGCAAGTCTGTATTAGGGCCCCAATCCTGCGCTCTGCCCCAGGCCAGCAGACCTGCCCGCCCGGATGGACCCCACCGAGGCACACGATGATGTACATGTTTGTGTACAACCCTCGTCTTTTCCACTAGAGTTTCCACTTCAGGCTCCACTAGAGTTTCCACTGCAGGCTCATTTCCTTGAACACCAGCTTCTGTCATTGTTTTGGGGTAGACAGCGGGAAGGTGACCATGTCTTCAGACAAAGCCAATTGATGGGGTGAGCCCCCCCGCCTCTCCCTTGAGGGGTTTCACAAGGGGACATGCTGTGGGCCGGGTCTCATTCTTGTGCCTTCCTCTCTCATATTAGGAACAGCTTGGGCCAGAGCCCCAGGTGCTGTGAGTCGGAACCACTCCATCGCAATCACTAGGCGACACCAATTCCCCCACCTCGTGAAGGCTAGCGGAGCCGGTGC
This sequence comes from Sternotherus odoratus, assembly GCA_032164245.1. Lineage (NCBI taxonomy): Eukaryota > Metazoa > Chordata > Testudines > Kinosternidae > Sternotherus > Sternotherus odoratus. Next base: position 41,705,644 of record JAVMKO010000009.1, on the reverse strand, counting down.
ACGAAGGGTGGTGTGGTACGAGGGTAGTGTGGTGCACGAGGGGTAGTGTGCGTGCCAGCCGGAGTTCAGGAGGTTGAGCCAGTCTCTTTAATGAAACAAAACATGCCACTGAATCCAAATCCAGCTGAGACGTGCCCAGGGGAGGCCCAGAGAAGACTGGCAGGTAGGGCCCGATCCCCCAGAGGCAGTTAGGCAGGTAGGGCCCGATCCCCCAGAGGCAGTCGCTGGCCAGCGGGATTCTGGCCTTGAGCTACAGTGACTGGAGAAGGTTTTGCGAGATCTCCCCGACTTGAGCGAGTGATGTCATTGCATTTTAGCAGAGGGCACAGAAACACACAGCCCTGGTGCATCCTCTCCGTCCCTTTACCAAGGAGCCTGCGATTCGCCGCTCCAGGCAAGGGAGCAAATGATCCATGCTGAGCACCAGTGGGCTCCCTGAACGGCTGGTGAAGCCAGTCTGTCTGCTCCGGTTAAGTTTGGCTCTTTCTTTCTCCTTTGGCAGACACGCAGCAGAGGGTCCCGGCTCAACATCATCATCATCGCCGAAGGCGCCATCGACAGGAACGGCAAACCCATCTCCTCCAGCTACGTGAAGGATGTAAGTGACGCACTCTGGGGCGCGCTCCTTTGCCGGGGGGCTCTGGAGGGACGTTGGCCTGTAACGACCCCACTCTCTTTCCTCTGCTGAACAGTTGGTTGTGCAACGTCTCGGCTTTGACACCCGGGTGACTGTTCTTGGCCACGTGCAGCGTGGCGGGACCCCCTCGGCGTTCGATCGCGTGCTGGTAGGTACGGTCGGTTTGGCTGAGCGGGAACTTGTGCGTGATGGCAGCAATGGGTCCGGTGTGCCTGCGTTTGGGAGGGTGAAATCCCATCCTGGGAGCCAGCATGGTGAGCAGGAATTGGCCCCTGGAAGGTTCCCAGCGCGAGGCGCATTTGCTTACAGGCTTGGGGGAATGCCTGGAGTCACACACACAGTGCAGCGTTGGTTAGTGCAGAACAGAGACCGTCCCTCGGGAGTTTACTCCTCCTAATCCACTGCTAACTGTCCTAATCTTAACTAGCCTACTAACGAGCTGGGATCCTAATCATCGGAATCCACCCATCTCTTCCCTGCCCCCTCAGAAGGGCTGTGGTGCTGATACCTGTGTGGGGAAGTGAAACGTAGCTGTGCTGCCCGAGCACAGAATTCAAGCCACCCCCGCAGGACTTGCAGCAGCACCTGTCTCCTCTGGTGTATGTGTGGGGGAGGGGCATGCTCCCTGGGAGATTCTTTGCCATGTGAGTGTCTGGGAGGAGATCCGGGATCGCTCAGCGGCAGCTCTCCGGTAGTTTGTGCCCCACCAGCTCTGTCTCTCCTTAGCGTGTTTCGTGTAGCCATGCCCGCGTGATCCTCCCATTCCCACTAGCCTGTCAGTACGAGGCTTCCGCTAGCACCGCTGCCTCTGATAGGTGCGGTGACCATGCAGCGGGGCACAAGGCACTAGGGAAGCAGTCCTCTTACCAAGGTTCCCGTGTCCTCCGCAGAGCAGTAAGATGGGGATGGAGGCCGTGATGGCGCTGCTGGAGGCCACCCCTGACACGCCTGCCTGCGTGGTGAGCCTTTCCGGGAACCAGTCTGTCCGCCTGCCCCTGATGGAGTGCGTCCAGGTGGTGAGTATATGGGGCGGCTCTGGGTGGACAAGTTCTGCTCATTTTGGCCTCCCTCTCTTTTATACTTGACTGTGGCACACGGCAGCAATTAGCACTCGAGAGTCCAGAGCAAATGGAGGATGGCCCCAGAGATCTGCGTACCTGGGGGTCTATTCTAGCTATGCACAGATGGGGTTTTATGTGTCGTTAGCAATACAGAGTCACACACCCAGATCCCCTGTATCTCGAGATTTAAAGTCCCAGTACATCCCTTCCGCCGTCGTCCAAAGCTTGGGTCTGCGTGTGCCTGAGAGAGAATCCGTTTTTGGTCTTGTTCTGCCCTGTTTTCCCCCTAACCAGGCTCAGGGGTTGCTAGGAGAGAATCTGCCAAGTGTAATTTCATTATCAATTATCTTACGTTCAGCTGCCTTCCCTTGAACTAGGTGGGCTTTTCTTTCTCACTGGGACTTCCCCATCCCTTTTGTTTTTTTCCAGACAAAGGATGTGCAGAAAGCGATGGATGAGAAGAGGTTCGACGAGGCAATCCAGCTCCGGGGGAGGTGAGGCACCCGGATTATGGTGGAGCAGCAGCTCTGCAGTATCTAGGGCTGAGAGTCACTCACCTTTCCTAAGTACTGTACAATCCACGTGTTCACTCAGATTGCTTTGAAACTTGCTGTGGCTCCTGGGGATGTGGGATAGGGTCAATGGTGCAAACTTGGGGTCATTTGAGCAAAGGGTTTCCAAGCTACAGTCCCCCCCCCGTCCCCGTCCCCCCCCCCCCGCCCCAAGAAATCATCTATTTACAAAATCGCCCGGTTCTTCTAATGGTTTTTGTGCACATCTGGAGCTCAGACGAGGGCTTTGATCCTCCCCAAAGCGATCTCACTCCTTGGGGTTGATCTCCGCTTGTGCCCCGCTCCCCTGGCTCTTTTGGGGAGTGACACTGACAGTTACTGAGAGCGAAATCTGGAACTGCGGGTGGGTGGGAGCTAAACTGATGTGTGCCCACGGGAGTGAAATGTGGGTGCACAAGGCCTAGGGCAGGGACAGGGACCCTGCATCTCCATTCTCCTGCCCCTCCCGGCCTCCAGCTGGTCCTGGCCCTTCTCGTGGCGCTGGGGTAGTGAGCAGGCGGAGGGAAAGTGGGGGTGGGAGCTGTGCAGGGAACAGTGGGGTGGAGATAACCTCCCTCCACATCACCCCACATCCCTTCCCCCCATTTCTGTCCCTCTTTCAAAATATGCTCCCCCCCATGCTAGTCCCTGTGTCCTCTGCCCAGCCCAGCCCTCACCCTGTGGGTTCCCTGCCAACGCCTGCTGCCCACAGAGAGGAAGGCTGGGGTGGGAGCTGTGGTCCCTGGGCAGTGAGAGGAGTGACAAGCCGAGGGCAGTGAGGGTGCTACGTGTAGCCAGGGCATGCTGGGGCCGGGCAGAGGGACAGCTGGGCCGTGGGACACGGGGAGGGGCTGAGAAGTTGTTTGGAAAAGCCAAGGAAATGGACTGCGCAGCAGCGTTAAATCACGGCTCAGGCCTTCCAGAGGGCGGCTAACCCTCAGCCGCTGTGAAGAAAAGCTGGGGAGTGAGAGTGCCGCCAGCCCCGCACTGCGGCCTCCCCTGCCCCCTGCGGGCGAGATCCCAGCCTGCTGCCGGCACCCAGAGCAGCGCTCTGCACACGCAGGGGACCCAGCCCACACCAGCGCTGCGGGGGGGCAGACAGACAGACAGCCTCACTCTGCTGAGACAACTCTCGGGCTCAGGGCAGGCGCGTGAACAGGAGCTGCCGACCCCGGCCTGAGCCTGCTCCACACAAACACCCCCCCCCCCTCACCCTGGCCCCTCGGAGCCCTTCTAAGACACACAGCCCTGTGCCCTGCCGCTGACACACTCTGTGGCTCCCAACCCTGATCCTCACGGTACACGTGCACTGTCACCGCGAAAGCTCTGCCAACATGCTCCAACTGCTCCCTCCTCCATTCAGCACAGCTACAAGTGAGATCTTGGAAGAGTGGTGCTGTTTTCATAATGTAATAAATACTGTCATGAGAAAGAATAATTAACAAATAGTGTGTAATAGACAGACTTCATATTTCCAAGATGGTTTATAATGTATATGGAGGTAAGGGAGGAAATCCCTGGAAATATTTCTTTTTAGGAGGGGTTCACGAGTTTTGACATTTTAGTGGGAGGGGGAACCGCTGTCCGAGGCACAAGGCCCTGCTCCCTCCCTGTGTAAATCTGGGATCTCCGGCCAGGCGCTGGTCGCTAACTCTGGAGTGGATCCTGCGGGTGGTGCGGGGCGACTGGCTCATCAGGAGTGATTTTCTTTCCAGGAGCTTTGAAAATAACTGGAACATTTACAAGCTGCTGGCACACCAGAAGACAGCCCGGGAAAAGGTAAGTGGGGGGGGGAGAAGGTGCAGAGAGTCCTTGAGCACTCGGGTCTAATCTAGCACAGCCTGCAAGTTTATAAAAACTGAAAAAAGGTGTCCCCCCCACTGGTGTGCGTGAACGGACGCACCCACCCTCGTGCACGGACATGTCCACGTGCACGCAGCAGTGCACCCACCCATGTGCACTGACACACCTGAATGCACCATCACATCCACCCGGCTGCACTGACACACCCATGGATGCGCAGACTGACCTGGGCTCAGTCTCACACCCTGGTCCCCGGAAAGCATTAGGGGCCAGAGCCCAGATTCACTCTTAGCTCAGGTAGCTCTTCAATGGCGGAAACCCCTCCTGTTAAAAGGGATGGAGATCTCGCTAAGGGGGTGGCTGCATGCTGGCTGTCCCTAGCAGCGTTTGGTCCTTTGAGGGGCCTGGGCGGAGGGCGGAGGGCGGGGGTGGGGGGAGTGTGCTAGGGGCTCCCTAGGGACAGGCAGAGCCTGCTCTGCACTCTTTCCTGCACCAGTGGGGAGCTGGGAAGCAGCTGCAGCAGGGAAGGGTGGGCTGCCTCTCCCAGCACCCCTGGCTCACAGCTGAGCAGCTCCTGGGGCCGCCAGGAAGCAGCACCCCCTCCCTCCAGTGATAGGGCTGATCCAGAGAACTTGTGGTCACTGTGATCTCTGGAGCCTCAAACCTGATGGGTCAGGGAGCAGAGTGCCCTGATGCCATTCGGCAACTGTGGCTGGGGGTCCCCCTAGCTGGGGCTGGCTGGTATGTGGTGTGGCAGTGCCCTGCATGTGGGTGCTCTCCCTGCTGCGGCTGTCTGTGCCGACTGGTGCTGTTTGTCTCTCTTGTGGCAGACTCAATTCAGCCTGGCCATTCTGAACGTCGGCGCCCCGGCAGCCGGCATGAACGCAGCTGTCAGGTCGGCGGTGCGCATCGGGATCTCCCAGGGGCACATGGTCTACGTGGTGAACGATGGCTTTGAAGGCTTGTCGAAGGGGCAGGTACAGTTTGACTGGGGGCAGGGGCAGCTGGGGGTAGACGTCAGCATGTGCCTCTGGGGAACCTACTTGGGTGGCTTCGTATTAACCCCTCCGGCAAGTCCTTGCCACGTCACAAGCCGTCAGTAAGAGGGCCCTTGTCCAGGGAGACCGGGAGGCTGAGTTCAGCCAGCGTGGAGAGCGTAAGCAGCCAAATTCCACCCACTCGCGCCCCCTCCAGAATGTGCCGTTGTCTCGCTGCCCAGAGCGGAGGGGGGAGGGTGAAGGGGGGGTTAGCTGATGGGGGTCTCAGGCTTCCTGGCAGCCAGGCTGGGAGCGAATGGGAAAAGGCCGGACCGTCGTCAGCATGAACCAAGACATTGCTCCTTCCAGATCCGCAAGGTGGGCTGGCACGACGTCGCAGGCTGGCTGGGACGCGGCGGGTCCATGCTGGGCACCAAGCGGTAAGTGCCATGGGCTTGCGGGGTGAATCGGAGCAGGGCTTGCTGCTAAGCACAATGAGAGGTGTCAGGACAGGAGCAGAGACACGGGCCAAGTGCAAGCTTCTGAAACTCTCTGACCCACCGAGGCAGGGCTGGGCTCGCACATCCTCCGAGCAAACGCCCATAAATCTCCTTGAAGCAAAACCCGGGTCTAGAACTGGTCTGCCTGCTGCAAACCACTGCATGTCCCCAGAGCAGAGCCATTGCCAGCTCACGCCCGGGGTCGCCCCACGGCAGCCTAGGGGTCACTCCAGGGTTCACTGGAGTCAACAGCTCCCATTGCTGTTGAGAGAAGAAAAGGCCCGTCTGAAAAGGAAACTTCCCCAGAATGGGAGGGGGGAGGAAATCTTCACTCCAAAGCAACTGGCCTCTTGGGATTCTGCTGCATGGTGTGTCCCTTCGATCCAGTTGGGAATTCGTTGGGGCATGAGTGCGAACCCTGCCTGCTCAGGCCTCCTGTGTTGTCCATCCCTTTTTCACAAGGCTCAAATCAGGCCCCAGGGCTCAGTTGTCCTGGTTCAATGGCCTGAGATCCCGGGGCCTAGCTGGGGCCCCAGGCTTCTCTTCTCCCTCCCGTCTCCACTCTGCTCCCCAGGCACGCGGCGCAATGTGAGCTCTTGGGTAGCCCGCCCGAGTCCTGCGCGGAGCCTGGCGCGGAGCTTCTGCATCAGCACTAGGAGCACCGCGGATCAGCAGAGCTCGGCCTGAGAGCCAGGCCCCGGGACGGTTCCCAGTACCTTCTCACTGGGCCGTGGCTCTGGTGCATCCCAACGTAGTCACCAGGCCTCTTCCAGGCTGCCAGTGTGTGAGAGATTAAACTCACCCGGCCCATTCCTTCTGCACTACCTGGCACTGGAGTCCGGGGCTGAGCGCTCTCCCTTGCAGGGCGGGTCTGGCAGAACTGCCTCCAGTAAGCTGGCAGATTGGCTTCCTCGCCAGTCTTATCGGTGGGTGAGGGTCCACCCGGCCCAAACAAACTGAGCTGTGAGTGTGGCTACTAGCACCCACAGGAGACAAGGAGCAGGTGGGTTTAACGATCCCTGTGGTCTCGCTGTTCCCTGGGGTGCTCCAGGGGCCTGTTGTGTGTTTGTCTGCTCATGTTCTTGTGAGAGAGACTTTCTCTCCTAGGGTGTCCCAGGCAATAGCCAGATGCCACTGTCCTAGGCAGCTCTGTCTGTCATAGGTGTGAAGGCCAGAAGGGATCATCTAGTGTGACCTGCCATATAACACAGGCCAAAGATCGTCACCCGGTGGTCCTACTTCAAACCTCTATCTTTGTGGCTGAGCTAGAGCATATTCCAGACAAGTTCCTCACCTTATCCTGGCTCTGTTCATCCTGAGCAGAACATAAGACCGGCCATACTGGGTCAGACCAAAGGTCCATCTAGCCCAGTATCCTGTTTGCCAACAGTGACCAGTGCCAGGTGCCGCAGAGGGAATGAACAGAACAGGTAATCATCAAGTGATCCATCCGGTCACCCATCCCCAGCTTCTGGCAAACAGGCTAGGGACACGATCCCTGTCTGTCCTGGCTAATAGCCATTAAGCACTAAGGGCTGGGTGGCCGAGGTGGAATTCTCTTGCCCTCCAGTCAGGGCTGAGATTTCAGATGACTGTCCCTGGATGAGGCGGGTTCCTTCTCACTAGTGTGTGTTCTTCCCTGGGTGTGGGCAGCTCAGCTCCCGGCTGGAGAGCCCGTGCGGTGTGCGGGGCAGGCTCTGAACTCAGCCACTCCCTCGTTTCGCTTCACAGAACTCTTCCGAAGACCTGCATGGAAAAGATCGTGGAGAACGTGCGGAAATTCAACATCCACGGCCTCCTTGTTGTTGGAGGCTTTGAGGTGGGCGAGGCTGCCAGCCCTTCGCCGGTTTGTTAGGGGGCTGGTGAATTGTTTTGTAGCACGGCAGAATCTCAGAGTCGCAGACCCCTTGGGAAGGGAGGTTGGTCGGAACTCTGAACAGTGTCTTCGCCTCCTACCTGTAAGCGGCTCCCCGTGCCTGGGGGTGGGGACAGGCAGCTGGGTCTAGCCCCCTGGCTGCAGAGGAGTGGGGCACCCTAAGCTGCTGTGGTGTCAGTGAGTGCGCAGTGCAGGCTGTGGCCCTTTAAAATGGATGCTCCTCCAGAGCCCAGCATGTCAACAGCCGCTTGGGCTCTTACTCCAGTAGCTCCCACTTCAGGTCAGGCTATGGCCGCAAGAGCAGCGGCTCCCGCCCTGGCAGCTTCCTTGTGGCAACAGCACCTTGGGCTGTGGCAGCTTCTTTCCCAGGCTCAGCCTGAGCTTGCAAGCGTGTCCCCCTCCCGACCAAGAGGAGGGGATGAAACCAGCCCCCACGGCTTACAGGAAAGGGGCACAGGGCCCAATGCTGCTCCTGCTCTGCCAACCTCAGCGTCTTCTCCTCCTAGCTGGAAATGGCTGTCCATGAATGGGGTGAGGGTGGGAACAGGTTGCCCAGATGTACCTACCTTTAAGGTGCAATACAGGCACAGGATAGTATTTGCCTCTTATTTTTGGGTCTCCACTCTGCCTGATGACGTTCTGGTTCCGCCTGGTGTCCGGTTGATCACTTGGTCCGTCACTCTGGTGTTTGGATCTTTGAGGTTCTACTCGCCTTGTTTTCCAGCTGAGATCAGGGCCCCGCTGCTAGGCACTAGATGTGCTGGCGGTAGGAGGTCGTCTTAAAGGGCTTACGGCTCTGAACAGACGAGGCAAAGGGTGTTCTAGCCCCATGTTGCAGGTGGAGAACTGAGGCCCAGATGATATTGTGCTAGTGCCTAGGATGCCCAGCCCTGGCCCACGACCCCGCTGCGCTAGGTGCTGTACACGCAGAACAAAGAGACAGTCCGTGTCCCAAAGGCCTTACCCTGTGGGATGCTGAAGCAGGCCATTGGGGAGCTCCTGGGGCTGCTGTTTTGTGGGGGGCAGAAAGGAGATCTGAGTCCCAGCCCCTTTGTGAGCATGTCAGTTTACAGAGCATCAAACTGGCCTTGCCCTAGGGGTGCAGCTCTGGGGCGGACCCCAGCTGTGAAGGGGGTGGGGGAGGTTATAGTCTCCTCCGCTGTGTGGTTACATTTCCACTTGTGCTGCCCCCTGCAGGCGTACGAGGGGGTGCTGCAGCTGGTCGAGGCCCGAGGGCTGTACGAGGAACTCTGCATCATCATGTGCGTGATCCCGGCCACCATCAGCAACAACGTGCCCGGGACCGACTTCAGCCTGGGCTGCGACACGGCCGTCAATGCTGCCATGGAGGTGAGGCAAGCCCGGGATGGGAGTTGGGAGGAAGGCATGACAGCAAGCTCCTTGCAAGGCGAGCAGGAGACTTGTCTCTGCTGGGAGGTGCATCCCCATCGCGGGCCCGGCTCCGCAGAGCCTAGCTTGTAGTGTCCTCGATAACCCCGGGACCAGCACTGCGAGCTGCAGGGCCCGAGGTTGGCAGCTGGGCTGCTGCTGCTCCCAGCGTTGTTGGGCCAGAGAGGGAGCAAGTGTGACTCAGGTCCAGTGCGTGGGCCTCCCCTTGCAGGGCGAGTCCCAGCAGCCAGGCCCCTTGCTCCAGGCATCTCGCCCACCCCCCGACCAATTCCACAGTGCAGCTCTGAGCTGCCAGCACAAAACCTGCAGCCTGTGGAACAGGGAAGTGTGGGGAAGGCGGCGGCGCCTTTTGGTTGCCCACCCTCCCCTGCATTTCCAGCTTGGGTCACCCCCATGGCCCCGTCCTTCCCCTCTGCCCACTGTCTGGGGAGTCACTCACAGAGACCCACCTCGTGCAGCCCCGGCTCCCGCTGGGGCCAGCCTTAGCAGCCTCCAGCACCCCGAAGCAGCTCCTTCCTCCCCCCATCGCTGGGTGGGGCCTTGTCCTCCCTCCCCGCTCTGCTCACCACCCTAAGCCAGCCGGAGGCCTGGCCCTGGGAGCCATGCTGGCCCGGTCGGCCAGAAAGGTCCCACCACAGATGGGCCCAGGCCTGTGTCACCAGGTTACGCACTGTAAGGGGAGGGGACCAAGGGGCACTTCCCCGTCCTCTTCCTGCGCAGCCCCCGCCGTGCCCCACGGGCTGCCAGACAAGAGGGCCCTCCCCAGCATGGCCTTGACTCCGAGCAGACACCCGCCGGTCAGTGGCAGAGCGCTGCCTGGACACAGGGGTCAAGGGCCCTGTCCCGCTGGGGAGTGCATGCAGGTTGGGTCTGTTTCCGAGGTGCTGTCAGGCTTGTGAAGGAACGAGCTCTCCTCGGCTGCCGGGCTGGAGGAGGAGAGCCTGTCTGCTCAGGGTGATGGCAGACATGGCTCTGACCCACGACTGGTTCTCCTGGCCAGCTGGCCATGACCTTACTCCAGTTCCGACGTCCGTGCTAACGATCCCCCTCTTTTCTCCCTGGCCCAGAGCTGTGACCGCATTAAGCAGTCAGCCTCTGGCACCAAGCGCCGCGTCTTCATCGTGGAGACCATGGGGGGTTACTGCGGCTACCTGTCGACAGTGACCGGCATCGCCGTGGGAGCGGACGCTGCCTACGTCTATGAGGATCCTTTCACCATTCACGACCTGAAGGTGAGCTCGCCGAGATGCGCCCAACTCTATGTAGAGCGTGTCCTTCCCTGAGGGCGGGACGAGGGCCAGACTGAGATGGGGCCATGCGATACGTACAGGAGCAGGAAGAGCATGCGGCAGGTGGCTTTGCTCCAGCATTGCCTTAGTGTGTTTGGGACAGACATAGTACGTGGGGCAGAATTAGTATGTGTAATTATTTTGCAGCACTGTTAATTAAAGGGAAGGGAGAGAGCTCAGGGTGGTTCCTGGGAGGGAGAGAGACGTGATCTCTGCCTCACTCGCTGGACCGAGGAGATCTAAGTGTGGGGGTTGCCAGTGGGAAGTTGGTGAGGACGTCAGCTGTCGATGTGAAGGGGGAGGAAGGGCACGGTGCTGGATGTGGGGTTGGGAGGGTCTGATAGGGATCCCTGGCCCAAGGACCATAATGTATCAGAGGAAAACCAATGGCTGCTTCTCATCGCCTCATCAGATCTGAATCTGAGCGCTGGAGTCACGAAGGCCCCGTGGCAGAGGCTGGTCTGGTAACCTCCCATCGCGAGGATGGTGTGACCTCTTGCTATAAGCACAGGCTCCCGGGGTCCTTCTGATGCAGAGAGTAGGGGGTCTCTAGAGCCTGGGCTGTCAGGGAGGCGAGGAAATGATTCACCAGAGGCCCTAGCAGTCTAGCTCACCCGGAGAGGCAGTGGAATGAGCCCTGGTAACTCCCTTCCCCCGGGCGATACACAGGGGCCAGCCAAGGTTCGGTCATGGCTGTACTAGCACAGGGCGGAGGAGATGCTCCCATTGGATCAGCTTCCTCTCCCTGCCCGAGAGCACGGTGCAGCCGTTGTTCGGACCCTGCGAGAGGAGGAGGAGCTGACGCCAATTGGATGAGGGTGTTTCTGGGCGGGGGTTGCCCTGTGCCGGAGGTTTGAAGGGAGGGAAGGCGAGAGTGGGGCTAAGGGCCTTCTCTGGAGCGGGAAGCCCCTGGCCGGGCAGGAGCTGGATGGTGGGACGGTGCCGAGTGCTGGACTGTCTGTCTTGTAGGCCAACGTTGAGCACTTGACTGAGAAGATGAAGACGGACATTCAGAGAGGGCTGGTGCTCCGGTGAGTCAGCCCGGGGCTCTTCTCTCTGGGGCAACACAGCTCTGCAGGCTGCAGAATTAACCCAGCCTCTATTCTCCAGCCCACAACCAGACTGCACAGACCACCGGCCGATCCCCTCGGCACTCCCTGAGCGCCAGGCTGGAGAGCCACGCAGAGCTGGGCAGGGGGGTGACCCTGCCCAAATCCTGCCGGGGGGAGGGGTTAGTAGCTTTAACTGTTTTCCTGCTGCTGAGGAGAGCACCCCATGGGAAGCACATTTGGAGCTCAGCGGGTCCATGAGTGTGCCGGCTGAAGGATGCAGCCCTGACCCTTCAGGCAGCCTAGCTGCTGCCCCTCAAATAGCTCCATGTGCGCACAGAAATCAGGGAGGGGCTCTCCAGGGAAGCCATCACGCTACGCAAGGGTGGAGAACATTGAATGGCAAAGAGTTGAAATGAACCAGTTTGAAGACCTGAGCATGGTGCTGGGAGTCAGCCCCATCCCGGAGGAGCACCCCAAGTGCCGGGCTGGTTTTACGGGGGCTGCGACAGCTTTAGCTATTTGAGGGCCAACAAGAAGCTCTGATCTCAGGCCTTCAGAAGCTTTGATTTCCAAACCCAGCACTTTAACCCAGATCAGCCTAGTGAGGCCCCCAGTGGTTAGAAACGTGGGCAGGAAATACTGAGATGAACCAGCGTGGGAGAAAGCATGTGAACGGGGGAGAGGAAATGGTCCTGCAGGAGCGAGAAGTGAGACCTGCAAGTGGCAGGGGTCAGCGAGGGAGACGCGGCAGGGTCAGCGGGTGAGACGCGGTGGGGGGCAGCAAGTGAGACATGGCTGTGCCGTGCAGTGTGGTCAGTGCGGGGACTCTCTCTTCCAGCCTGGCTGAGACCTTGTCTGGGGAGCGGTCAATATCTAGCACAGCTAAGCAGTGACTGTTCCACCGTCTCCGGTGCCTGGCAGGTGGAAGTCCCTCACAGTGGTGCACAGGGGGCTGTCTAAGAACGGGATGAATTAGACGTAGCCTCCAGGAGGGAAAGTTCCCCTGACAGGATGATTTCTTTGGCTAGGCAGAGTGGGCAGGCCCATCCCGTGAGATGTTTGAAGCAAGGCTCCACAAAGCGCTGGCCAACACGCTGCTGGGGCGCTCCTGCACTGGTAGGGGGAGGGAAGGAGATCTCGCTGGGCCCTTCCATCTCTAATGCCTAGGGGCTTTGGCCCTGAGCCAGGCCTTGGCACGCAGGGCAGGGGGAGTTTCCTGCTCTGGCTGTTGACCCGCCAAGCTTTGGTAACCGCGGAAGGTTTCCAAGGCAGCCCGGCCAGGGGTGGCGGTGACCAGGCTGTGCTGGGATTTGGGATCATAGATGATTGGTCCAATCTCGGTGCAGCTCCCCGCTTTGCCTGTGGCACAGCGAGCCGGGGGTAGGATCCTCTCCCCACCGTGGCCTGCTGAATCGTGGGAGGCAGTCCCACTAACGCGCTTGCCTTTGCCTTCTCCCAAGCAACGAGAAGTGCCATGAACATTACACCACCGAGTTCCTCTACAACCTGTACTCGTCCGAGGGCAGGGGGATCTTCGACTGCAGGATCAATGTCCTGGGGCACCTCCAGCAGGTAGGTGGTAGCCATGCTGGCTGGGCTGGGAACCCTACGGGCAGGCGGCTAGGGTCACAGATGGGCTCCCGCTCAGTTCAGAAGGAGAGGCTGGGGCCTAGTGGCCTGTCAGCCCTGCCACCCCTTTGCTTTCGCTGTCTTCCTGCACTCACGGCAGTGCGGAGTCCTCCACTACCCCCGCTTAGCCGGTCTAATGTCACTCTGCAGGGTGCACCCCTCCGCCTGGGCTATCTGCTCTGTGTACAGCCCAGAGGCAGGTGGCCATTTCCAGGGCACCCACTTCCCGTGTTCACAGTGAGGAGTAGATGCCCCTCCCCCCCCCAACCCTACCCCCTCCCCCCCCCCTCCCCCCCCCCCGCCGCCTAGTGCCTCCCCCAGCCACTGTGCGACAAGCTCCCCTTGGGCCTGGCTTAATTCCCTGCCCCCTGGGGCTGCCCGTCTCCATTTGCAGGGCGGAGCTCCGACCCCCTTTGACCGTAACTATGGCACCAAGCTGGGGGTGAAGGCCATGCTGTGGATGTCGGAGAAGCTGCAGGAGGCTTATCGCAAGGGTAGGTCGAGCATTGTGGCGAGGGGGGGCCTTGTCTGTCACCGGGAACATGGGCGAGGATGCGGTGCTCGCCCTGGGCTCAGAGAACACTCTGCCTGCCAAGGCATTGACCCTGAGCCCCTGGGGTCCATCGGGCAGAATTCCCCCTCCGCCCCCCGGCCAGTGTCCAGCGGCTGAGCCAGGCTGGTAACTCTGGCCACACCAGGGACACGCTCAGCATGGGGAAGTGCCTGTGATATCTGCCAGCCTGCCCCAGCCGTGGCCTGCAGAAATAACCTCTCGGGTGAAAGGGGAACAGATGCCCCAAGGCTCAGTCCATCTTGGCCTGAAGTGGCTCGTTACGAGGTAACCCCAGCCGATGATGCAGCGAGCTGGCCCCTGCGTTCTGGAAGCCCCTGACTGAGGCTGGGGTCTGTTGCTGGTTGGTCAGCGCTCTGCAGGGGAGGCCAGGGACCCTGCGTGGCTGGTCTGTGTCGCGGCTAACGCCCCGCCTGTGGTCCCGCAGGGCGCGTCTTCGCCAACTCGGCAGACTCAGCCTGCGTGATCGGGCTCAGGAAGAAGACGGTGGCCTTCAGCCCCGTGACGGAGCTCAAGAAAGTCACCGACTTTGAGTGAGTACCGGGCTGGGATCCAGGATCTCTGCCATCAGCGAGGCGCCTCTGAGGCGCTGGCAGCAGGGACGGGGGTTGGCCTGACGTAGTGGTGGGCCAGGACGGAAACGCCGGACGGGGGGCAGGGATTCGTCTGATCTCTGTCCCTCTCCCCCGCAGGCACAGGCTGCCACAGAATCAGTGGTGGCTCAACTTGCGCCTGATGCTGAAGATGTTGGCCAACTACCAGATCAGCCTGACTGAGTACATCTCCGGCAAGATGGAGCACGTCACCCGGCGCACCCTCAGCATCGAGAAGGGGTTCTAGCACCGCCCCCCCCCCGCTGCAGGGACGCTGTCATACCCCATCCCCCTATCTCTATTACCTCCCCACACAGTGTTAGCTGAACCCCAGTCCCCGGTGCCAGGAGGGGGGCTACCAAGTGCTTGTGCTGGGTACCTGCTAGCGTGACTCCCAGGAGCTCCTGTCTTCTGGGGATCCAACCAGCCTCCCAGATGAGTTGACACTCCTCTCGCCCACCCAGCCTGCAGAGCGGGTCTGTGATCTGCCTCTCCCCTGCCGGGTCTGGGCTACCGGGTCCCAGGCCTACCGATGGTTTGGTGATCAGGGGTTTGGGTGCCTGGCTAGAGCCACTTTACAGGATCCCGATTCTCTGCAAGCTCTGTGGACAGACCCTCAAAGGTATGGAGGTGCCTAACTCCCATTGGTTTCAGAGGGACGTAGGGGTCTAAAGACCCTTCAGGGTCTGCACCCAAGCCACGCCTGTAAGGCTCTCCCGGTGGGTGCGTCCCGTTTGAAGAGGTCGGCCCAGGAGGCTGGGGGAGGAGCACGCTCACATCCAGTCCACACAGGGTCCATCCTTGAGCTCACACTCGGATTTTGTTCCGTTTTTAATGTCTTCGGTGTCTGATGAATTCTTCCTGCTTCACTCCCGTGGCCAAAGGTGTGAGTGTTACCCGCAGTGAACTGGAAGGGACCAGGGATGAGCGTCCGCTTTCTCCCGCCATTGCGTAGGCACCCAATAAAGTCTCCTTCCCTTCCTCCCGACCTGGCAGACGTACGTCTCCTGCATGTTCCCGCTCGCCTCCTCTGTTGGGACACTTGCCAAACTGCATTTCTTCCTGGCAGCTGGAGTCTTTCTCGGTGCTGACCAGCCCAGCTGTGTGCTGCACAGCAAGCGCCCAGGAGATGCCATTTCGCGCTAGCCCCCCGCAAGCTCCTAGCATGGCCGAGGTGCTAAACTCCCTTCCAGGCCCTTGCTGATGTTCCTTGGGAGCCACCCAGTCCACCGCGCACTGTGGGGTAGTCGCAGCGTTTGTAGCCAAACCTTGGCTGTCTCTGCTGTCCCACTGTTCTCTGTGCAATCCGTGTCTTGCGCCGTCTGGCGCCACTTGTGTCTCCTAGTGATAAAACCCTCTGAACCCGAACCTGTGTGTGGAAAGCTGTGCCTGCGCCCCTGCCTGTGTGGCCGAGGCTGTTCTCCGCGGGGGCTGGACGTGGCTCCCGGCTCTCTGGGTTGGCGAAGTCCCGTGGCGCTGAAGTGCAGAGAGAAGGGCTGTAGCTGGCAGAGGGAGGGAGCTAGTTTGGAAACCAGGCCCCTCCGCCCCACTGTCACTGGTTCACCCCTCCCGCCCTGCAGTGTTCTTGTCCGTCTCCGTCCTCTCGGACACGGAAACCCCACCCAACGTGGCCTCCGCGCACTGTCTGGCTCGCTGGGAAGCAGGGCGGCGATGCAGCATGAAATCCCACGTGAGGCCACGGTTTGGCTAGCTTCAGCCGCACGCAGCGCGTAGACGGCATCTCTGCACCCTGCCGTGGGCCTTTGCTCAGTGCACTCTGAGCACTCTGTGCAGCTGTCCAGGAATAATGAGCAAGGCCCCATATTGGGAGTCCTGGGGGCCACAGTGGGGTTAGAGCGACGGAGGAGCGTGGGGGAGAGGAGCGCCCCAGGCTGCGTGCTGTGGGGCAGAGCAGGGGTATGGGGATTGCGAGTCCTAGGAGAGCAAGGCTGAGTTGCCAGGAATGCAGGGGAGGTTAGTGCTGGGGTCCAGCTCAGGCCTGAGGCAAAGTGAAATATGCCAGCTACTGAGGGAGTTTTAGCAGCTTTCGGGAGCACTGGCATCAACTCAGGGCCTGGGGCTGGTCCACAACTGTGGGACTGATTTAAGCGCCTGGCAGGAGAGCCATGAGCAAGGGCGGCTAATGAGAACTGGGCTGCAGTGAGCAGTGGGAGTGCTTGGGCTCCCCAGTGAGACCAGAGAAGGTCCTAGGAATCCATTCCGTAGGGCACAGGTGGGCCAGGGGATGAGGGTGTATACCCCAGGGGGACACAGTGGAGAAGCCCAGCTGGGGAGGCCAAGACAAGCACCCCCTGCCAGCCTCCTGTAGTGCCCTGGCTTACAGCAGTGAGATGAGGAAAGCCACAGGAGCGAAGGTTAGGGTAGGACGGTTTCTGGGGCTTTAGCCTGCTCCCATTCAAGTCAATGGGAAAATTCAAATCAACTGGATTTCTCCATACCAGTAACAAATGTGAACTCTTGGATCACGTAACAGTCTCCAGATGGAATCATAGACGGTCCCCTTGGGCTCTCCGGTCTATCTTGCCCCCGTGCAAACTGGCCTTAGTGATAAATGGTCATTTATGCCAAAAATCACTCCCAGTGCCAAGAAACCAGTCACTCATCCAGGTCAAGTTGCATTTTAGATCTTCCCCCTGGCAGCCAGTTCTAAAGATTTATTAGCTAAGAAAAGGAAATGAGTTCTTGAGAGGTTAAAGCAGATAAAATATACGCACAGGTGAGTCACAGTTTGTAATTCCAAAGAGTGGCAGTGATGTAATAAACTGTCAGCTTCCCCAGGAGTCTTGTCAGGCTACCCAGATTGTCTCTGGGGATCCGGTATCCTTCCCTGCTCCACAGTTCAGAGATCCAGGAGCTTTCCCTGAGTCCATACTTGCAGCTGATTGGTCACCACCCGCGTGCACTCTGATTGGTGGAGAGTTAGAGGCGCTTTTAGAGTCTTTGATCATCGCACACAGTGACCTTCAAGTGTGCAAGAATTAGCACTTCCCTGCTAAAGTTCTTCATTTGCATTCCACAGGGCTTGCTCATTTGAGGGGTTATTTAATTACCAGTGTACACAATGTAAGTGTTTATTACATCTTAACAGGATGCAGATAAGTGAAAGCAATGCATGTCACATCCCATTCACTTTCATGAAGCTTAAACACCAAGTACACTCTGATACAATTAACTGCTTTAATCTACACTAACACACATGAATTGGTCTGGGGCTTTGGCATGAGGTGGCACTTGGTCAGCCGGCATCACAATGATTATTATTTCCATTTCACATGTGGGGAAACAGGTCCAGGAAAGTTGTGACTCTCCCAAGTCCCTGGAAGAGAATAGAGACCATATCTTGACTCCCTGGCACCAGGACCATGCAACCTCAGACGATAATGATCCTGTGCTGCCTGTGATGTGTTTTGAGCTCTAAAGCAGCAAGGTTACAAGTGAGTGCAACCATGCCTTTGTAGGCCACAGCTGAGGATGCCAAATTCAGGACAAACTGCTGAGAAATAGGGCAGATACACTCAAGACAGGTGGCTAATTCCCCATAGGCTATACCAAACCAGCAACAAAAGTAAACTTCTGTTTCACCACACTGGCTACCAAGAAGTCATAAAAGCAGTTTCCTTAGGCATTCCAGTTCTTATATCACCACCAAAAACTGGATTTAAAGGGGAGTAGTTCTTTACAACTAGTCTTATCAAATAGAAGGTTCTCCTGATCCCAAAGGACCAACCACATACCAAGATCAATATGTAATTCAGATCTTATGCAAAAATCATGCTGATGCCAATCCTTTAGGATCTAAAATCTAAAGGTTTAAGCATAAAAAGAAAGAAAGGTGAGAGTTAAAATTGGTTAGAGGGATCCGTTACATCCAGTAATGGTAACGTTCTTGGATGAGGCTTGTAGCAGTGAGGGAATAAACTGCTGGCTTATGTCAGGTCTCTGGCTGCTTCCAAATCATTGGAAGGCACTCAGTCCATTGGTTATAATGCTCCCATTAGTACAGTGTGTCACGGAGTGCCCAGGTGATGGTCTGGAACTTGCTCCCTAAGAAGTGAGTCAGGACTTCGGGGGAAGTGTCCCTTCTCCATACACAGCCTGTTTCCAAGGCTAGGAGCTTCACGGGTACCCACTTCAACCTTCCTGGGTCTGACCTCGGAGCATTCAGCACCTTCTGCCCCTCCGTGCGCTTCCCCCAGAGAGCCTGCCCAGGCGGGGTCCTGGGGGAGCCCGTGGATTCTGCACCCCACTCCACAGTCAGACGAGACTCTCAGCCAGCCAGTAAAACAGGTTTATTCGATGACCTGTACCTGGTCTAACACAGACCATACAGTGAATGTGACCCCTCAGCTGGATCCATTTGGGGGGCCAGAGAGCCAGATAGCTCCTCTGCCTTCCCTGCCTGACTCCAGCTAGCTTCAGACTGAAACTTCCTCCTCTGCCCCTCCTCCCCCCGGCTCAGCCAGGTCAGGTGACCTCCCTCCCCCACTTGGAGTCAGACTACAGCATCAGGTATGGACACCTGCAGAGAGGCTCTGCTTTGCATCAGCTACACATCCTTATCCCTTCACATAGACACTCAAGAAATGCATAGGGGAAACTGAGGCACACACCCAGTATTCCTACTCCGTCACACAGTGCATAGTCCAGAGGTTTGGGTAGAAAAGAGGCAAAATCGAGGTGTTCCCAGTGTCTTTTATAGCTTCTGCCATGTGGAGAGAAGCCTGTTGTTCTTACTGTGGAAAAGTACAGTAACAAGATGGTGGTTGGAGTCCCATTGAAAAGTCATGTCCATGCGTTTTGCCTAGTCACAGCAGGAAATTCCATTAAATGTGATATGCATCTCCCACGGTTCATTGTCAGTTAAATCGTCTTTGGCGGGGTCACTCGGTTTGAACAGTCCCTCCAAGATGTGCTTGTGGGCATTACCCCAGGAGCAAACATTTGAAATCCAGGTAGAGAGCCAATATTCATAACTTCAGCTACAAAAATGATACATGCACACAGATAGCATAATCATAACCAGCAAATCAGAACCTTTTCATAGACATCTTACATGCCACGTTTTTTTGCAAACATATAACAGTGGTTGCATCAATGAACTACAGGGTCATATTTTAATCAGATCACTCTGAGTGTGTTTCAGTGGAGTTCGGCAAACACCCACACATGGGTTCTCACCTTTATAAGAATTATACATCCTGAAACACTAAGGCCTCCGGGAAGGTTTCCAAGACAAATGCCAATGATGCCTTCATCATTCACCCTTGTCCTCCTACCTCGCTGCTCTCCCACCTTAATTCTGACCGTTACAAGTTGCAAAAATCCACACGGCTGTCAAAATACATTCCTAGGAAATGATCAGCGCTGGCACCTCCTAGAGATCAGCTAACACATGCGTCATAGGGCTGGAAAATCAAATTGGGGCCAGAAACCTGGAGCGTATTGGGAGGCCTTGTGGGGACACTTCAAATAAACGTTCCCCAGCAATGTTTCTTCTCACGGGTAGATTAGATCACTAAATAAAGTCATGGCCACAGATGTGGCAAGATCCCAAATAAATAGAGCACTTGGGCAGGCAGGAAGCTCTGTTGGGGACCAGACCAGAGACTCAGAAGCAAACGCCTGTTCTGTGAAAGTGCACAGGAAAAAATATTACAGGGCTCTGTGATCAGCTGGTATCCTTCCCACTGCAGCTCTCACTGCACAAGTACAAAGAAGAGGACCTAGGACAGGCCTGCTGCTCTGAGCACAGCTCCAAGGAGCCTGTGGGGATGAGCCCCGCATGGGGGGAGGGAGTGTGATACAGACGGAGCTCTGAGTTGGCTGGAGAAAGTCTCAGTGGAGATTATGGCCCAGAGCCACATAGGGACTTCAGTGCCCAAATCCTGGGTTATGGCTGTGAGCCACACAGCCCCTGCTCCAAATCCAGCCAGAGGAAGAAGATAAATAAATAACCATTGGAGCAGGGGACTGGAGGCTGGGTCTGCCGTCTCCTAGGTGGGTCCCCCGACACTAGCCCTTGCGGTGTTCCTACACTGTCGGCGAGTATCTCCCATTGGCTGGCTTAGGTAGCTCCCCACCGAGCTGTGTGGATCCCATTCATTGGTGCCCATTTCTCTCCATGCATTGTATAGGGAACCTGGGTGCCTTTAGCAGGGTCCTGGCCCTTTAAGGGAGGGTCAGAGCCCAAGGGGTTGGGAAGAACTGAAACAGGCACGGGGAGAAAGGAAGATAGTCCGGGGGCGCAGTCAGTGTCTGGGAGAAGAAAGGCATGGGGCCATCCCAGGCCGCTGTTCCTTTAAGGGCCAGGACTAGTTGCCTTGTAGGGGTGAGAGGGGCTGCAAGGCTCTGCTCTCTCAGCCAGTGCACGCAGGGGGGTGGAGTTATTAGACCCACCTGGGAAAGATCAAGGACCTGTTGAGGTGGATGACTCAAAAGGAGGCTCCAAAGCCAATGAGTGTAGTTGCTGGGATAAAGAAATCCCCCAGTGCATAGATTCAGGCAGGAGGGCTATGAAACTGGATTTGAGAGGTGAGTTACAGGTGGGGGACTCCAAAAATTAAAGCCATTGTCCCTGGAAGGAGGGTTGTGAAACCCCGAATTTAAGGGCAGGGGGCAAAAGAGGCTCTTCTGGGAGCCAGGCAGTGGTTAATAAACCAGATCCCAGGAGAGGGGAAATATTACTTTAAAGATGTTTTGCTGTAAGTTATTTCTGGGGACTCAGAAAGAAACTGAGGCAGGGTGTGTGTAGGGCACAAAGGGGTGCCCTGGGATGGCACCCTGTACAGTGCCTAACTCAGGATTTGTGGATCCTAGTGACTTTCAAGGTGCATAAAGTTGGCATTGTGATGCCTGGTATGGCTCACAACCAAGAGTGCCAACCTCAGATGGTGTGTTTTAGCATTAGATTTCACCAAGCCAACAACAAATGCAAACTCCTTAAGTCTCCCCATGGAGTCACAGACAGTTCCCTTAGCCTGTCCAGTCTATCTTGTTGCCCAGGCCAACTGGACTTTGTGATAAAACATCACTTACACCAGAAATCACACCACAGTCAGGTTGCTTCCAATCCCAAAGACCAGTCACTTATCCCAGATCAATCGGCACCTTATCCTCTCTTTCACCCCACCCACTGGATGGGTCAGCAGAGACTGTGGGGACTGTTCTCCTCCTTAACCTCATTACTAGCCAGCATGGGGAAAACTGGGTGAACAGAAGGTTTGAGCCACTGGCAAAAGTGAATCTTTGAGACAAGCAAATCTGCCAATAAGCGCAGGATCCATCAAGGCAGAGGAGGAACTTTGTCACAGTAGGTACTTACAGATTGTGATCAAGTCCTCCTATAGCCGCCTTTTTCTAAGACTCAAGGAGCTCAATCTATGTAATTTATCACTAGAAGGCAGGCTCTCTGAACCCCTCTCCATTTTATCAACAACACTCAAACTGCGGGTACTAGAACTGGACACACTACTCCATCAGTGGTCGCACCAGTGCCAAATAGAGTAATATAATCTCTTTCCTCCTATTTGATATGTCCATTTATGCATCCCAGGTTTGGCCCCAGAGTTGCACTGGGAGTTCATGTTCAGCTGATTATTCGCCATGACCCTCGAATCTTTTTCGGAGTCGCTGCTTCCCAGAAGCGAGTCCCCCATCCTGTAAGTATTGCTGACATTCTTTGTTCCTAGATAGATACACTTCCAGATAGCCATATTAAAATGCATATTGTTTGCTTGTGCCCAGCTTACTAAGACATCCAGAATGCTCTGTATGATGAACCTGTCCTTATCATTTCACTCCCCCCAATCTTTGTATCATGTGCGAACGCTATCAGTGATGAGCGTGTTTTCTTCCAGGCCATTAACAAAAAGGATAACATAGGACAGAGCCAAAAACCAGGACCTATGAGACTTCACAAGAAACACACCCACTTGATTCCCTGTTTACAGTTACATTGTGAGGCCGAGCAGTTAGACCAGGGACGGCTCCAGCGTAGCAAACAGGTGTCTGGGGCGGCATGCCGGGCGCTGTGAGGGCGGTGGGCGCTCAGGCGGCTTTCAGCAGCGCTTCGGCAGCAGCTCCGCCAAAGAGGGAAGACTATTTAGCGCTGCAGGCGTGCCGCTGAAGAGTGACTTTCGGCGACATGCCGGCAGCAGCGCAAGATCTTCCTTCTTCCGCGGAGCTGCCGTAGAAGTGCTGCCGAAAGCCGTTCTCCCCTCTTCAGCGGCTTGGGGCAGCACGTGTGGTAGAGCTGGCCCTGAGTTAGACAGTCTTTAATGCATGCCATGTTGATTCTGTATTACTTAGGTTTTTTAATTAAAACATCTACCATCCAACTCAAATGCTTTCCAGGAGTCTAAGCAGGTTACATCAATACTATTCCCTTTATTAACCACATTTGTAATCTCATCAAAAAGTTAGTTTGACAGCATCTATTTTTCATAAACCCATATTGATTGGCATTATATTAGCTGCCTTTAGTTCTCTCTCTATTGATTCTCATATCAGCCGCTCTATTATCTTGCCCAGGATTGATGTCAGTGACAGACCTATAGTTACACAGGTCATTTTGTTTACTATTTTTAAATTTTGGCCCAACTTTAGGGAAGTTCTTGAAAACTGGAGGAGAACTAGTGTTCCAAAAGTTATTGAAAATCAACATTGGTAATCCAGCAAGCTCCTCAGACAGCTCTTTTAAAACTCATATGGAAATGATTGGACCTGAGAAGACAAACTCAGGATGGGGAAAAACAGATGCACAAAGAAGCAAAGTGATTTTCCAAGCAGAGCCAGGAATGGCCCCGTCTCGACTTGTCCTGAGCTGTAATGTAAATGGCTATTTGCTATCAAAGTTCAGGGGGGAGGAAAATAGGTGGAGATAAGCAAAGCTAGAGCATCAATCCACTTACTCACATCACCCGATTGCTAAGCCAGGTAGAATAGATTGGCCTGAACAGAAGGTCGGTGCATTAATCCCCATATACCATTCAATCCCATGGCATATCCTGGAAAGGACTCCTCTTTGAAAATCGTTCCTAAACCAGATGAAAATGCCATTGTCTTTTGAACAACGCATGCCATAGCGAGAGTTTTGTTAAATTCTGCAGAGTGCTGGGTAATTTCATTCAAGTGCAGCATTCTGCACAGTAAGGCCCCTCTGGGTTTGCATTATCCCATGCACACATACCCCAGTTCAGCAGTATCTGCTGCAAAGCAGCTGAGTGATGCAGAGCAGTGAGCTGACTTCCTTTTTTGAAAAGCGCCATTAACATTAGGCTCCACAAAACAGGCAATTATATAGTTATGAACAGCAGTCATTAGAAAAGAGAATTGAATCTTTTTAGCTAGAGAATTACAAAGGTGATAGTGTCATTTTGTGGCTCATGGAGAGTCTGAAACAGCTGTGGGTCAGAACTCAAGTGCTGGGAGAGAAATAACAACTGATTTCAAGTTGCAGAGATGATAGGACAGTTGTGAAGGAGATTGAGAAATGCTGTTCAGTTCTGCAGGAAAAAGCACGGGGGGGAAATGGAAGTGAGGTATTGGAGCCTTGGTAACGGACCCTGAGAACAGGGTGCAGGAGTGTGGACTAAAGACCTAGATCTTGAAGGTATTTAGGGGCCTAACCCCCAGTGAAATCAGTGGGAATTAGCCTCCAAATACCTTTTGAGGATCTGGACCTAAATGAGCATAGTCAAATGCTGTTCTCCTATACGAAGGCCAGGTTAATGGGCCATGTGCAAAGGACCTCCGCAATGCCGGCAACAGAATTCTCTCCCCAAGCCTGGCAATGACAGGGAAGGACAACCGTGCTACATCTCCTGTGGCGAGGTCTGGCCAAGGGAACAATGCGGTATGTAGACTCCGACCCTGCTATGGAGAGGGCACTGAGCAGCAGAGCAGTATTAGTGAAGCCCGCACTGCAAGTGTTGTGCTAGTCTGTAATCCATTCAGCGCCCCTGCACTGTGTATGCCAAAGAGAGGGCACCCATGTGGCACTGGGGCTGACGTCGCACTTGAAAGAACACATGATTAAATTAAGTCATCCCCTCACTCCATTGGGTGGCATCCCTGGCACTACGTTGAAGAACACAACTGCTGCCTTGAGCTTTGTGTTAGTGGAGACAAAGAGCCTCTGCTTTTTTCCAGCCAGACAATGTCTTCACTGGGACTTAATGTCGACTTTAACGACGTTAAGTTGAACTAAACGTGTACCTAAACTAAACGTGTACCTGCCGAGCAGCCCCGCGCGGGACCCCCCCCCCCCCCCCCGGCCCGGCCGAGCAGCCCCGCGCGGGACCCCCCCCCCCCGGCCCGGCCGAGCAGCCCCGCGCGGGACCCCCCCCCCCGGCCCGGCCGAGCAGCCCCGCGCGGACCCCCCCCCCCCGGCCCGGCCGAGCAGCCCCGCGCGGGACCCCCCCCCCGGCCCGGCGAGCAGCCCGCGCGGGACCCCCCCCCGGCCCGGCCGAGCAGCCCCGCGCGGGACCCCCCCCCCGCGCGCGGGACCCCCCCCCCGCCCGGCCGGAGCAGCCCCGCGCGGGGACCCCGCCCCCCCCGCCGGCCGAGCAGCCCCGCGCGGGGACCCCCCCCCCGCCCGGCCGAGCAGCCCCGCGCGGGTCCCGTCCCCCCCCCGCCTGGCCGAGCAGCCCCGCGCGGGACCCCCCCCAGCACGCGGGACCCCCCCCCCCCGGCCCGGCCGAGCAGCCCCGCGCGGGACCCCCCCCCCGGCCCGGCCGAGCAGCCCCGCGCGGGACCCCCCCCCCCCCGGCCCGGCCGAGCAGCCCCGCGCGGGACCCCCCCCCCGGCACGGCCAGCAGCCCCCCGCGGGACCCCCCCCCGGCCCGGCCGAGCAGCCCCGCGCGGGACCCCCCCCCCGGCGCGCAGGACACCCCCCCCCCCGCCCGGCCGAGCAGCCCCGCGCGGGGACCCCCCCCCCGCCCGGCCGAGCAGCCCCGCGCGGGGACCCCCCCCCCGCCCGGCCGAGCAGCCCCGCGCGGGACCCCCCCCCAGCACGCGGGACCCCCCCCCCCGGCCCGGCCGAGCAGCCCCGCGCGGGACCCCCCCCCCCCGGCCCGGCCGAGCAGCCCCGCGCGGGGACCCCCCCCCCCCGGGCCGGCCGAGCAGCCCCGCGCGGGACCCCCCCCCCCCCCGGGCCGGCCGAGCAGCCCCGCGCGGGACCCCCCCCCCCCGGCCCGGCCGAGCAGCCCCGCGCGGGACCCCCCCCCCCCCGGCCCGGCCGAGCAGCCCCGCGCGGGACCCCCCCCCCCCCGGCCCGGCCGAGCAGCCCCGCGCGGGACCCCCCCCCCCCCGGCCCGGCCGAGCAGCCCCGCGCGGGACCCCCCGCCCCCGGCCCGGCCGAGCAGCCCCGCGCGGGACCCCCCCGCCCCCGGCCCGGCCGAGCAGCCCCGCGCGGGACCCCCCGCCCCCGGCCCGGCCGAGCAGCCCGCGCGGGACCCCCCCCCCCCGGCCCGGCCGAGACAGGCCCCGCGCGGGACCCCCCCCCCAGCACGCGGGACCCCCCCCCGGGCCCGGCCGAGCAGCCCCGCGCGGGGACCCCCCCCCCCCGGCCCGGCCGAGCAGCCCCCCGCGGGACCCCCCCCCGGGCCGGCCGAGCAGCCCCGCGCGGGGACCCCCCCCCCCCCCCGGCCCGGCCGAGCAGGCCCGCGCGGGACCCCCCCCCCCGGCCCGGCCGAGCAGCCCAGCGGGACCCCCCCCCGGCCCGGGCCGAGCAGCCCCGCGCGGGACCACACCCCCCCCGGCCCGGCCGAGCAGCCCCGCGCGGGACCCCCCCCCCCCCGGCCCGGCCGAGCAGCCCCCGCGGGACCCCCCCCCCCCCGGCCCGGCCGAGCAGCCCCGCGCGGGACCCCCCCC